>JANZLP010000050.1:3064405-3075643 GCA_026930925.1 Chelictinia riocourii | reverse complement strand
CAAGGCACTTTGGGGGGCTGCAGCTTCCATCCTCCTTGCTTGCTTCAATGGCAACTGGATAGACAACAGGTAAGTACGGAGGGATTGAGCCCCAAACTTGGGCCTGGTTCCACTCATGAAAGAGGAGAACCAAATCCCATTTCTGTAACTCCATTATTTACTTCTCAGCATCTACTTCAGCCAAGAATCAGCTTAACAGATTGCTGGTCTCTGTAGTGAAATTAGAGATACAATTGAAGCTGTATATTCTGGGGAAAGTAGGGTAACTTCACTGCAGTATTTTCCTAGGGTTGCAAACTGCATTTCAAGGATTACTTGTTCGTTTACTTTCTCAATCTGCTACCACTTGAAAGGTAGAAAAAATGATGTTCACTTCTGGGTTGGTAAAGGAATAAAAAGCAGTGTGGGGGTGACAGCAGTGCATAAAAGTGATGCTCCTTTGTGAACTAACCCAAAGCCTAAATGTTGTCTAATAAAATTTTAAAATATGGGAAAGAAATATAAGGCTATGGAGAGAAAACAGTGTAGACTTTGCTTGTAGAAAGGTCCTGTAGGTAAATAAAAAAGTTTAATCTGTAGGAATCCTCATGACCACCAACTGGCAGTTCTCACTGCTGCTCTACTCCAAGACAGCAGAGAGGAGATTGTGTTACCTGAACTTGCTTAACCTCAAGTGTCATAGCTGTCTGGAATATGTGTTTCAGAGAGTATTGTATCTGTTTATAGTATCCACCCTTATATAACATTTCAGAATGGACAGAAAGAAGAATAAGCACTTGGACATCACGATAAAAGAGTGTTTTCCAGGCAAGTGAAAGGGTCAGTGCTGAGGAGGAAAACATTGTGATTTTCCACTTGATCTCATGAAGATGTTCACAAAATAGCCTTCTGTTTCATAGATGAGAAGATGAAATAGATTACTTCACTAAGTCCAGCCTTAGTTATCACAAACAATGAAATCAAATGGTTGATACAAGTTGAACTTGCTCCATTTCAAATTTTCTGAGGTTTTTAGATTCTCCTGCTGGAAGGCATTTTCAGAACATGATATTGCTAGTTGTAAGAAAAGTTCCTCTAGTTAGACCTTAAATATATGTAAACACAATATGTTGACAACTATATTTCCCTTTGCATGTTACAGTTTACTTCACTAGCAAAATTATAAAGAGCAGTTTGTCTTTACGCATCCTCAGGCTGACAAGTTCTTATTCTCCTAAATAAACTTCCACAGCTCTTAATTGTCCTAGTAGTTCTATTCTTCATCTAAATCAGAAGTGAACATAGTATTCTAGAGGTAATATATCACTTCTTGTGTGGTCACATTAGTATTTCTTTGCCACTATTGGAATAATGTTGTCCTGGCTTTGTTACAGTCCGTCCTGATTTTTCCATCTTAATATTCTGATCATTCATTGGAAGTGTAGGCAGGAGTTAAGCAGGGTTTCTTTTCCTTGCACTGATCCAAAAGCAATAGCCAATTACTTTTGTGGCTTGTTTTATTTTGAACCTGTAGTTCAAAACTGAAGCTGAAACATTGCTTCAAGATGAACCATTATCATCAGTGTAGAACAAGCCATTGCAACCAAGAAACTGACAGGAGAAGTAATACTGATCACATATAATAAGTACTGAGACACTATAAGTGCATTTTCTTTAGCTGTCCTGAATTTTCCTTTTCCACTTCTAATGAAAATGCTATAGAATTGGAAAGTTGAAGGAAGATGATGTGGCTTAATGCCAGCCAGCAACTAAGCACCATGCAGCTGCTAGCTCACTCCCTTCTGGTGGGATGGGGAAGAGATTCAGAAAGGTAAAAGTGAGAAATCTCATGGGCTGAGATAAGGACAGTTTAATAGGTAAAGCAAAAGCCACGCACGCAAGCAGAGGAATTAATTCCCCACTTCCCATGGGCCGGCAGGTTTTCAGCCAACCTCCAGGAAAGCAGGGCTCCATCACACGTAATAGTTACTTGGGAAGACAAACTCCATAACTACAAACATCCACCCCTTCCTCCTCCTTCCCCCAGTTTTATATGCTGAGTATGATGTTATATGGTCTGGGATATCCCTTTGACCATTGAGGTCAGCTGTCCCAGCTGTGTCCCCTCCCAAATTCTTGTGCCCCCCCCCAGCGTGCTTGCTGGTGGGGTGGGGTAAGAAGCAGAAAAGGCCTTGGCTCTGTATAAGCACTGCTTTTGCAATAACAAAATCATCTCTGTATTATCAACACTGTTTTCAGCACAAATACGAAACATAGTCCCATACCAGCTACTATGAAGAAAATTAACTCTATCCCAGCAAAAACCAACAGAGAAGAAAAATCTCCTAGAGATGCACTGTTCAACATGCACTGCTGCTGGTCTCCATGTCAAACATGCCACTTTGCAGCTAGCTCCTCTGGGGAAGAGTAGGTTCACAAAGGGTACCTCCACTAAACCCTCACAGCAGATAACACAATTTTCTTGCCACACTTCCCTTACTGACTTCTGCTTTACATTCTCTGTGATAAAGGAAAGGGCTGGGAATAATTCCACCATTTATTGGTGATGTTGATTAAATGTATGTGAAAGTTTCTCAGCTGAGCATGCAGAGCTCTGGCAGTTTGTCCCAGGTGATGGTATGGTGTTTATAGTCACTGGGAGAGCTGTGCACGCTGCCAGATTCTCCCAGCCTCATTGATAACATTGCAACTCCACTTG
The DNA here is from genome assembly GCA_026930925.1 of Chelictinia riocourii. NCBI lineage: Eukaryota > Metazoa > Chordata > Aves > Accipitriformes > Accipitridae > Chelictinia > Chelictinia riocourii. The sequence goes on along the minus strand of JANZLP010000050.1, from coordinate 3,072,945 downwards.
CGCAGATGCAGTCTCTTAATAGGTATTCACTGGATGGTTTTCTGCTGTTTGCAAGCTTATTAAATTTTCTTTTTGATAAGTAGAACAGAAATGCATTTGTATTTATGCATGTTTTGCAATTTCTCTTAAGAATGAATTTCTTCACCTACAGGAACTTCAGAGGGACATAGAGAAACACAGCACTGGAGTGGCATCTGTTCTCAATCTGTGTGAAGTGCTGCTTCATGACTGTGATGCTTGTGCCACAGAAGCAGAGTGTGACTCTATCCAGCAGGCTACACGCAATCTGGACAGAAGGTGGAGGAACATTTGTGCAATGTCAATGGAAAGGCGACTTAAGTAAGTCTAAAATGCCTACAAATTAGTATTTCCTTCCACAGGCACAAATACAGGATGGGATGTATGTTTATAGGGTTGCAGTACTGAAGAAAAGGGCGTAGGGGTCAGAAAAAGATCATACACTGGATAAAAGCCAATAGCTGTTATGCTGCAGGGAAAAAAAAGAAATTTTGGGTTGCGTTTGTATGTGCCTTTATACAAGGTACAGATATCAATTATCAAATCTTGCTCACAAGGCCTGTGATGGAATGATGTCTTATTTCCCACGCTTCATAGAAATGATGAGAGAGAAACTAAAGAAAGCTTAGATTACCGCAGTGACTCTAAGAGATTTAGAAAACATGACCTAAAAGGGAGAGTTGTAACACTTAAGTTTACCCTAGAACTGCTGAGACTGATGGGGAAACTAGTTATCAAATGGGTGGAATGGTTGGCTGCGCTTCATGCTCATGGAAAGGGTCCTGGAGGAGAGGATGAGGCTGAGCTTGAGTTAAGATTAGGCTGTTGTTTGGGAGGCCTGGATCTGCCCTGCGATGTTCCCTTTGAGACACACGGTCTTGGCTGCTGTCGGAGAGCAGACATGGGGCAGGACGGGCTGTGGGGCTGCTCAGTTGATGACTTTGCCCAATTACTTGGGTGTCTCTGGGTGCTCTCTGCCTCCAGAGACCCTGCGAGAGCTGCTGGGGGTTGGATCCAGCGTGAAGCTGTGCTTGGAGACTTGGCCGAGCATACCGAGGGATGCCTGGAGGTCCCGGCGCTGGGTGGTCCTTGCCCAAAGCTGGGGCTGCCGTTGGGGTGACCTCAGCCCCCAGCAGACCTATTGTTTACAAAACTGGCCAGAGAAAATGCAATGAGGTCATTTCACAAGCTATAAGTGAGCTCCACCTAAAAAAATCCCTCCTCCAAACTACAGGCATGGATAGACAATGGCTTTTCTTCTCATCTCTACTTCATTTCTCTGTTCCAGAAGGAAGACCATGAGCATACAGAAGCAATAACTGAGGAAAAAAGGAATGTGCACAAGGTGAATACCAACTTCCTGAGCAACTGAACTCTGCTCACTTAAAATCAATAATCAGATAACTGTGTTGTTTAAGAAGCTTAATGAAAAACAGTTTCCTAAACAGGAAAATCAAACACTAACTCCAAATTTTCCCAGTTGCTACACAGTTGCTTTGGGTGCTCATGGTCACCCAACATTTTATCTAACACAAATAAAATATACTCTTGCTTAGTGATAAGACTGGCTACTTTTATGGTGGGACTGTGTGTTCAGTAACTGTGAAATTCAATATTGAAAGACAACATACTGAACAAGCAAAACAGACTCCTGCAAAAAAATCTCTATGTGAATTTACAGAAAAAGAAAGCCTGATTAAAGAAAAAGATCCATAAACCTAAGAAGTTAACAAACAACAATTCACAGAGCAGAGGAGTTTCTACCTACTGATGCAAAGCCTAACCACGGCAAGAACAAATGTCATCTTAAATCACAGTTTGCCATGTCAGTGAATGTGCAAGGCTGCTGACTTAGATCAAGAACCGATGCATACCTTTGTTCACAGTGAGTAAAGGTTAACACGTTTAAATCTATTCCATTAATTTGCCATCATCTCTGAAAGTTCAAGCTGCTATATTTCTCACACAATAAACAAAATACTGTTTTCACTGGAGACCATAGTCTCCATAGTCATTTGTGAGCTACAAATGCTACAGAGACGCATTTGTCAGAAAATTCAATCTCCATTATAAAATGGTAGGATGAATGAAACAGTAAAATGAAACCTGTCAAAAGTACGGTTATCTTTTTTGATACCCAAGGTCTGGTCTTTTACAGGCCTTTTGTGGGTGATTCAGCCTTTGATACATGAGTTGTCGCAGTGAAGTCAGTGAAATCTCCCACTTAAAGACAACTGAAAGAAACCAACGATTAGGGAAACAGTCCATTGGTTCAAAAACACTACTCAGCCATCATATAACTGCTCTTTATTGGTAAAAGCCTCACTCTGGGAGGTGAGTTTGGTAAATTTTTGCCAAACTTGGACAGTGTTTACTGTGGCATGCAAGTCCCTGAATTCAAGAGTAACTTTGCAATTGATGCAGGATTTGGCATCTAGATCAGTACAGCATGAAGCAGTCAGTATAATCCTTTTAATTTACTCAGTGGGGCTTTAGAGCATGTGGTAGAACATTAAAATAGCCATTTTGTGCAACTGAATCCTAACAGGAATTCTCCAGAATGGAAATACCAAACACTATAATTGCGTCAAATAACAGCAAGACTTGCAGCATCCCAGCTCACTTGTAAACCTACCACTTTACAACATGCCAGCAGCATGAACTGCTGGCAGGAAAAGTGTACTTCATACAGATGTTGTGTGAACAAGGAACAACATACTCTGCTTGATCCATGGATAACCTGTGTGAGAAAACCCTTAACTACCTACTTCTTCTGTATGCAGGTAAATCTGTACTTAAGAGAATTCATCTTCTGACACAACTTCCAAGGGCTTTTTCTTATACCCCATAACAATGGTTGCCATCCTTAGTGTACCGAGTGAAAATGTATGTGCTGTTACCCTTTTTCTATTTGCAATCTTTTAATTTTATTGAATGTCCCTTGTAAAAAGGCTGCCAGATAAGGAGAACAGAAGCTCTTCATGAACAAGTTTAGCATACAAAAATAAAACCCAACTACAAAACAGAGTTTGTTCCAAATGCTGACAACGGTCCTGCTATAAGCTGAAAAATGATTCTGTTGCCTAGTGACATGTATTTGAAGCAGAAATTAATATTTCTAATACTAATACATCAACAATTTTGCATTCTGTGAACACACAAAGGTTATCACAGGTCACTGTCCCAAAATAACCTTCTGTGTGCATGTTGTCATTCCATAATAAATGTGAGGAGGTCATTCAAGGTAGCTTATCACTCAACCCTAGTCATGATAATGCCCAGGAATCTGTTATTCCAAAATAATGTGTTCATGCACCTATACCCTACGCTACAATCATCTGAATGTGCAAACCTGACGAACTACTCTACAAAAGCAATTTCACAGAATTTCACAGGTTTGTTCTCTCATATTCAGCACAACTCAACACTTCTCCAGCTTACATACAGAAGTCAAAGCAAAAGGAGTTATAGTACAGCAACTGCTGCCGATCTTTCAGAGGCTAAAATGAAAAAAAGAGTATTTTTCACAATTAGCGTGCCATGTCAGTAGCATGACTCACAATCCAGAATTCAATGCAATGGTTCTGACCAACGAGATCTGAACAGGTCCCAGCACACGCCCTTGATTACCTGTAGAGAGCTGAGTGGGAAAAGGGTTCATTTCTTTGTCCACCATTTTCTGGTATAAAGCTCTCAAGCTGAATGGCTCCACAGTAAAAGGTAATGTTCCGGTCAACATTGCATACATGTTCACCCCACTAAAAGAAAACACAGAGAAAAAGAAATCAAAATGATGAGGAACAAGGAAAAACTTAGGCTTAGGTTTTAGTGACTGTACTTCATCTTTAATGTCTGACAGCTATTAAAAAAAAAACCACCAAAAGCTCTCTTTTCTGTTGCATACAATGATTTGGGCAAGAATTCCCAGAGGTTTGCTCATGGAGGGTCACACAATGTGTAGGACACAAGCTGGGAGCCACAGAACCGAGCCCAGCTCTTAGGCAACTCGTCAGCTAAATGCCATGCCACAATTAAGTCTGTCCTCAGGCTGCATAAACATGCTGCTTTTGAATGCCTTGTCCTGGTGCTGCCCTGGGTGTGGAATGACTGCCTGCACCAACAGGGACATTGCAGGTCATGCATGGGTCAGCACCCAGAGGTGACCTCCATGGCCTCTGGTACAGCCCAAAAGTCAGGTGTGAACAATTACAAGTAAGAAAACTTCCTGCTTGTTTATGCCCAGCAAAGTCAGCGATGAAGAGTGTGTTCAGCACTCTTCTTTTTCCTCTTAGAAAGGCTTTAAATTCGAGTGGAATTCCTCCCTTTTGGAAATTTGTTTCCCCAGTCTGCTGAATACATGTATGTGAACAGAAAGAAACTAAACCGGTGTGCTATCATGAACTGTGATAGCACCATTTGTTCAGCTATGAGGAAGGGTAGGAGTTAACCAAATTTTCTGGTTTTTTATTAAAAAACCCAAAACAGCAGGACATTATTACTGGAGAAGTTTAAATGGTTTACAAGAACGACTGTGCTCTGTTTGCCTGTGTTCCTCAGGGCTGGTACTCTCAAATTTGATGTGGACATATGGCCCACTGCTGGAGTGAAAAATTCAGTAGCCATACAATGATTTAGCTGTGGGTCTCCTTGGAGGACAGACTGCAAATTAGGCTTCAGCAGGGGAAGTTCTAACAGCCTTGAGGAGCAGCAGGGTACCCACCGTATCAAACCAAGAGATGAATTTGACCCAGGTCCTAGTCTCATGCATAAACTATGGCCAGTCTTTCTTAGCACTAGTAGTACTTACACTGTACTTCACATTTTCCAAGTATTCCAAATACTTCAATATGGGAGTTGTCATAATTCTGTTATTTAGTTGAAATTTATTCAGATGTTATTATACCCACTTGGTAAGGGAAAATCTATTGATACTAAAGCAAAACTAAAACTCAACTAACTTCAGCTAATTCCTATCCAGGACTGATAAGGATAACCGACACCATGTCCATGGCCAACAGGAGGGTAGTGTGAGTTGCACAGTCTAAAACAGTACTGAAGAAAAAATCATTGGCTCCAAAACATTTTTCTGGCTTCCTCTACATCTGGCACTGGGGACTTCTGTCTGTTCTTTTGCCTGAACACAAGTAAGCTCACAATGGCTCATAAGTTTTCTGGCCATTTTTATTCCCCCTTTAATGACCACGCTTTCAAAGTGATGACCTGACTTGATTTCACATTTCTTGTTGGACTTGACTGTGGATAGTGCACGGCGCCCATGTGAGTGCCTGAGGATCCTTTGGGAAAAACTAAACAAGCTGTTGGTTCTCTTGTGCCAGAGCCATGTCTTCTACTACGTCTGAACATCACTGATCAACAGCTGTGCTTTACTGCGATCTCTCCATGCTACATGTTCTAGTGATCCATATACAGGGACGTAAAGTTCTATTTTGAAACAAGGTATCTGTGCAATTTAGTTCACAGAGTCATACTAATTAAACAGATTTTCTTGCTCAGAGTAGCCAAATAGATGAATAACGTTTCTCATTTGAGCAATGGGTAATGATGACAGTAATAACTACTATAAACTAGAGAAGTAACTCACATGGACCAAACGTCTATTTTGGGCCCGTATTTTTTCCTTGCCAGAAGTTCAGGGGCTGCATATGCTGGGCTCCCACACTGGGTGCTGAATGGATCAGAATAACCCAAGATGCCTGCACAGTTGCTCAATCCAAAGTCTGTGAAAGGCACAGAGACAGAGTTATGAAAGAGACAGATACAGTAAAACCATGGTAGAACACAAGGAAAAAAAAAGCACATTTTTTTCCAAAATCTAAGCAATGAACTGCCTAAGAAAAAAATCATTCACATGCAAAAATTTTATATTATTTGTTTCTCTGAGGTGCTAAATAACCAGACTTCCACAAACAATAAAAAAGTCTTAGAACATGCACAGTTATCAATTTCATACACAAAGCAACTACATTTCACTGGGAATGGATGGCAACAACCGGAGTTGAGCTCGTCCCAGGCACTATGTGATGTACATGGGGCAGAAAGCCACGTCAGGCTGTTGTGGATTCCATACTGCTGCAGTATGTTACATAGAGGCCAAGTTTAAGTGGGACTTCTTCAACATTTTCCTCTAAATTGTGTAAATGAGCCATCAGATTCGAGGGAGGGGAGGGGGGTGCGTTGCTTTCTGGGATGACTGTGGCGATGCACAAATGCACAGGGTTGCAGAGTCAGCATTTCAGCTCTGAAATAACCCAGGGAGATCTTGGAGCAAGAAGGGGAATGTGTTGATTTGGCTCTCCCCTCCTCAGCTTCTGCCTTGAATTATCGTGTTTCTGGCCCCTGGGTGTATCTGACACTCTTTTGCTGGCAATAATAAGGGACTGGCAAAGGCTGGCACCACGAGCTGATCGGAGACAAGAGACAGCCTCTCCGCACCGAAGGAGGCTGCAGTTTCTCAAGTGCTCTCAGCCAACCCAAGCCCAGGCTGGCGCCGAGAAGGGTGTTCCCACAGTCTCTCCCTCGTCTGCTCCAGTGCTGGCATGGCTGCAGGCTGAGCTGGGTTTAAGAAAGGGTCTTAAAAATTAAACCACTAAGCAAGGAAAGAAAGGCAGAGTCACGCCAGCAGCCGAAGTGGCTGAGGGCGACGTGCAAGCCCACCCTCTCTAGTGGTAGCCCATGCTTGGCTTGGGAGAAAGCAATTATGAAACTACAGCCTGACAGACAAGATGGGAAGGTGAGGAGAGGTTGCAAAGGGTCTTGAAAGTGAAGTCAAACAACTTGACGTGATAAAGGGAAGAAGCAAGACAAGCTTGCAAGGAGGACGATGTCATGGGCAAGGCTGACAGGCTGGGAGAACAGCCTGTGCTGTGGGGCAACGTATCCAGGAGTAGGACTGCTGTTCCCTAATAGTGGCAACTTGAGATTCCAGGTTCCCAGTAGAACCAGTCAAGGCCATTGCCTCAGCTCTGTCTGTACGTTTTGATCGGTTGGTTTCTGGTGGTTTTTTGCTGTGGAATAATAAAACAAACGTTACAAAATAGCAGGAGCTAACAGCATCTCTTTTTTTCCGGTCTTTATTGTGACTTAAGAACCAATCCTTGCAATAATACTTAAAACTAATGGAGTGGTGGTACCAGGGATGCTAAATGATGTGATAATGCCTCTGAACACAAAAGCACTTCTTTTATTTGGGTTTTATTTTGGCTGCCTTGACTGATTTATCATAGTGATGAAAAGACTACAGAGAAGGCAGTGCTGTGTACGCCGTAAAATGTAATGATGATCAGGTTCTGACTGAAGCTCTTAGTGGCTTTAATAATATTTGGTGACTCTTTTCAGTAAACTCATTATCTCTGCAGTAACAGAGTGTGAGTGTTTTCAAAGTTAGAAAAAAATATACTAAAAACGTTTACACTCCCTAAGGTCAAAGGACATTGCTAAATAAGTGCAGATCCCTCAAAAATTGTCTGTTCCTTGGTTTTGGGATATCCAAGTTGGTAAGTTTTAGTCCTGAGCCAGGTAGCTGGTTCAGCGGACACAAGACAGAATTGTTCTGCAAAAATTGGAGACCTTCTGGATATAACACTAAATACAACAAGGAGAGAAATATTGGACAGGGTCAGATTTGGTTCCCTTCTAATAGGTGTCCAGAGCTCTCGGAGGAAGGTCACCATCCTGCTGCTTTTGGAGGAGGATGAGTGCGAGCCGTGGTCTGGTGGATGGCCCGGCAATGGAGAGATCACAGCACGTCAAAACTGCTCCACCGAGTAGGAAAATTTAAAAGCTCTGAAGTTTTTTAATGCTGCAGGGAGGAAATAAAAACTATCCTCTTCTGCGGCACCTTTACAAAAGGTGGAGACAGTTTTTCAGTCTAGAATCATTCTTCATTTTATTTTACAGGGCTCTGCAGTTTATCGCTACAATCTATTCCTCATTGTGAAAGTCATCTCTCTTGATACATACCGTATAATTGGTTTTAATGAAAATGGGTCTTGCATTTCACTCTGAAAATCAGACTGGGTCTGCACCACATGTAAATCGTTAATCTGAACTGAAAGCAAATTGTTGTTAAATAATAAAAGTTAATTAATTGCAAGGAATCTCTAGGTTGCTAGTTCCTATCTTTTCTTAACGTTGGTTTTTCACTCTCTCTCCTTTGCCTGGCTCCTAAGTTATTGTTTCATCTCCTTCCCGGGCAGCATTATTCCTAGTTCTTCGTGACACTTTGAGTATTTGGGAGTGTCTTCTGCTTCCCATGCATCCGGGTCAACCTCTTTTCTATGTAAGAGGTGCCAGGCTTGTCACCTCTATGATCTGCTGATGAAAAAGTTCATCCAGCCTCTGCTCAGCTGCCTCTTTCCCCAAAGTCCCCACTGCTGGCATGTGTCCGCTCACACAAGAGGTGCATCTGTTCCAGCCACGTGAAATGTGCTTTTTCATGTGTTCACCTGTTGTGCAATTTGCATCCCCTAAGCAGAAAAAATACGTAGTGTGTAATCACAGAG
>JANZLP010000050.1:2882933-2893385 GCA_026930925.1 Chelictinia riocourii | reverse complement strand
GAACAAACATGATATTTTATGAGTATTATAGCAAAGTTTAACCTTGCAGATTCCCCTTTCTTGGGGAAAAAAGGAAAGACCTGCCTGTTAGGAGGAACTTTCAGATACCCAGGAAGAGCAGAGAAAAGAAAGGTTGTTCCTTCCCTTTCCCTTCCTTCTCTCCCTCACTCTCCTCTTCATCTTATTCATTAGGCAGGCTCTTTATGCACCTCACACAACTGCATGCAAAATCCTGCGGGTGTGGAGGAGGCTGTGGCATGGCTCGGACTAGTGAGGCTGCTGGGGATAAGATATTTAGTGGCAGAGAGGCTTTTACATTCTTTCCTCTCCCTACCCCTCCTTTTCTTTTTCGTTTTAATTTTGTCACAAGGAGGAGGAAAGAAAACCCAAAACCAAAACTCAGCTTACATTTCAGACCGTTGCTTTAAAAGGACGGAAAAGCTGGAAGCAGTCAGGGTGGGCTTGAGTGTTGATCCTGGCTCTGCTTCTGGAGATGCAATCGCATGCAGAGAAGATGGTTCTATGGGACACGGACATGCAGAGAAGATGGTTCACTTTTCTCTTCCCCCGACCTCCTCTCTGCAGGAGAGGGGTGTAATCCTGTTTAGGGTAGACTAGCAAATACTGAGCAGAGTTGTCTTTCATTGATGATACGCAGAAGACTGTTCTTACCTAGTGAAAGTTCCTTACTTTGCAGGGAGGAAGCCAGCATCCCATGTTCACGTGCCTCACCTTGGAAGCATTCCTCTTCTAAGCGTCCAGGGTTTGTTTTTTGGTTTTCGAGTAACTCTTCCTCTAAAAGCCTGTGGTATTTCTTGCTTTTCGTAAGACTCCATTGGCTTCTGCTTATCTTTGATTTTGTTAAATGGCGTTGAAGACGTGTCTTATTTCCTCCCTGAAACTTATCTCAGTTCTTGACCTTTTGCAACATGGGGTCAGTAACTTAGTATGTATCACAAAAATACCTGTTCGCATAGGCTTCTAGTTCTTCAGAGAAGAGTCTAACATCTAACTTCTTGAAATGCTTTCTTCTGTAAGGAAGAGATGAAGGTAGGTTTGTTTCATTATCCAGTCTTTCCCTTTCCCTCCTTCCATTTTTGGCAGTAATGTCCCCTTTTTCCTTTTCTTCCTTTTCCATTGCCACCCCCCGAGGCTGGGGGGGGGATACAAGTCTGGCAGAGATACATTATAAAAAGGACTGGGTTGATTTGGAGGAAAAAAAAAAAGTCATTATTCATCTGACAGAAAAATGTATGGATAAAACATGGTGCCTCTTGCACTTCCAACATGTCAGACCCAAGTGTGGTTACATTTGAATACCTTTAAATATATATCAGAAATGTTTAGTAATTAACCACAGACATTTGAAGTTCCTTTCTAGCATTTAGTTCCAAGGTGAATGAAAACTTGCAAAAAACCTTTTTGGGTCATCTGATTCATCATTTGCCTATGCAGAACCATTCCCTACAGGGTGTAAAAAGCTTTAGAAAACATAGTTCAAACATCAGGCTTCTATGTCTTCTAGGGTAGAATGGGAAGCCATTCTTACCCTACTTCTAAAATTCCCTCGCTAATGTCAGGGTCATTTGACCCATTCTTAAGGGCTTACTTTTTAGTGTACTTGTATTTTTTTTCTTTCCCTTTCAGCTTACAGAAAGCTCCTTGGGCATATTAATCATACTGGCAACTTACGGTTTCCAAAATTCTCAAAACAGACCTCCATTCTGTTCGTGGTGCTTGCGGTTGCTGATTGTTGGTCTTGCACTGTGTGATACCATGATGCAAAGTGCTGTGAGAGAGCATATCTTAGGCAAGACTAGCAAAAGTGGGCTAGCATAAAAGCTGCCAACATGATCTTTGAGGACAGCCAAATTGCTGTAGGAATTAGTATTGGCACTTGAGAAATGCGATTAAATCAGTTGTGGAGCTAAACTAGAAGATAAGCAGTGCATTGATCGTCTGACATGGGAATGGCATATGCTTACAACACGCATAGTACCAGCGTTCAAATACATCTTGTTAAATTACAAAATAATCAAAATATCATCTATTCATCTCAAAAGAGCTCTCCTGGATGGATTCTAAATTCTAGCATGAAACAATACACGTGGAAGCTTCCTCCATCCGAAGACTTCAGTTTACTGAAGTTTTTTCAAAGGGCTGGTATCCAGAATCGGAGATGTTGCCAACAGATTTGAAACCTTGCGAGTCTGATGGGGAGACAGGATAAAATCTAGCAGGAGCCATCAGGGGAAGGAGCCTGGGATTTCCCCAATATTTGTAATTAGGGCTTCGGTTCACTCATGTTAGCGGTGACCTACAAGCTTGGGAGCGCTCGGCTCGGTCCCCTGGTGACCCAACCAAGAACTTCCATCACCCTCACCATGGCTGAGAAACCGTCTTGTGAAATCAGGACAAAAATGAGGTCGGGTTAGACAGTGAGTAGAGATGACTGATCCCTGAGGACATTCCCTAAGGTTCCCAACCCAACTTGGTGGCACCTTGAGTCACCTTCTCCCAGCCTGGAACTCAGCCCTGACTTTTTGAGGGTTAATTCAAGGATGGGACACAAAAGCAAGAAAACAAACTGAGAAAGAAAGGGTCCCTGCAAGCATGTAACTGCAGACCTACAAAGCCTCAGGAGCGGGCGCCAGTACGGCAAACGCCAAGGCTGGCCCAGGAGGGATGTCCAAGAGAAATACAGGGTGACCAATATATACGTGTGAAGGAAGCCCAGCTCCCCCATGTCGCCTGCATCGAAGGACGGCAAAGAAAGAACCAAAGTGAAACTGCTGAGTTCATGGAGTCCACCAAACCAGAAATTTGATTCATAAACATCCTATTAGTCACTGCTACTGTCTAATTACGGTGATTAATCAATTACCACGGCTAAAAACGACTCGAGAAGAGAAGAACCTTTTTTTGTGCCCATTTTCTTTAAAAGCCAAGCAAGGCTGCAGCTACGGGGAGGGAGAAAAAAAATACGCAGGCACACACCAAAAATGCCTGTCTGCCTGTCTCCAGCGGTTAGAGAGGAGCCAGCTGACTCCAGTTTCCTCCGTACCAGGCTTCGGGCCTCATCAGCCATGCAAATTATAGAGTACCCCATTCAGTAGAGGTTCCTCTAAACACCCATCTCATTTTTCAGGTATGGAAACCTGGAGACCTCAAGCTGTGAAGAAGTTGGAAGTGAGAATTCCTCTGAATCCAAAACAGTACTCAGGACGTAAGTGTGGTTTTATACTGCACAGCAAGCCCCAGTCAGGATTCAGTATTGGGGGAGGATGTGGGCAGCATAACCGTTGTTTCCTTTGAAATTTCACGGCACTGTTTTCTTGCTTAAACAAGCCTGTGTAAAGGCCAAAGATCAATTGTCTCATAACATATCCAATAATATAACCCAGAGATCTTTCCATTAGGGAAATTGTCTCAGAATTAAACATGAGATGAACTCATCTAGGCCAACGTTTTGTTGATTAAACAAACGAGGAGTGTTTGTTTCCCCTGGTTTATCTATAGCAGTAAATGGTTATTGCTTGTGACTGATTTTATTGTGCATTACAACAGTGTCTGCAGACCAAAGCTGAGGTTGTTTCGGGCAATGTGTGTATGCATGTATCTTTTCCATTAGTGCCCCTATGATTTACAGTGTTGCTTTTGGAGTGAAATTTAAATTCTGAAGTCATCCTAATTTGCAAGAAAAATAACAAAGCTGTTTTGAAATGCAGTTTAAATGGGGAAAAAGTGGTTTGGTTATCCTTCTAGCATCACATGAAACTGCATTTTATCTTTAGACATTGGGTGTAAAATGTGCCTTAGGTCATCAGCATTAGTACTTCTGACATCCATATGGTCTGTGGTTTGCATGCATTATGGCAATAAAAAATAGCTGCGTTGTTATATTTGGCTATAGTATGAAGATGCTTGATTCTTGTCAGCATTTAAAGTTCTTGTATAAAAAGGAAGGGCAACAAGAAGGGTTCACCCACAAGCAAAATTTAAGTGACAGTTTTGGGTTTTGTAACATTTTACACACTAGCCTGGCATATTTAGTTAGCTCAGCTACTGAGCTTGTAAGTAATAATGCAGACCTAATCGGAAGCCCACTGATACCAATGGAAAAATCCCAGCTGACCTCAGCGGACTCTGGTGCAGGGCGCAAAATGTTGATAAGTAATTCCCAGTGTTAGTTAACTGTACTGGTACTTCATTCATCACCACTCTCTTCATGACAAAACTATTGCAGTATCACTACCTACCCTTTCCCCAGAGTAAAATCCAAAAGGGAAATGTGTTGGTTGTACTACAGACAGTGAAAAACAGCATGAAACCAACTCTACAGATGCAGAATTTAAAGCTATCTTAGTCTGGAAAATAGAATTTACTGTTTGAGTAGCTTGAGACAAAATACAGAAACTCCTCCTCTCAGAATTTCTAATTTCCCCATGTTCCTCATTGCATAATATGGTTCTTAGCTTTTGCTACTGTATCTCCATTTTCAGCCCCATGTCCCTCATCACTTATATCATCTCTTCAGCTAAATCAGGATTCTTTCGGAAGTCTGTTTTGCTGCTGATCCTGAATCTATTACTCTAATTATAATCTGACCTACAAATGTTTAATCATGTAAGAAATTCTTTTTTAGCATATAGTTCCATGGGACTTTTTGTATGGTTAAGGATCATTCACATGAATGAGCAGTTGCAGGATTGGGTCCCTATGTGAGTGCACACACAGACTCAAATAAAAGTCATAAGAGGAGACTCCGGGGATTTAAGAAGGGCCTTCAGATAAGCCCCAGCTGTGCCTAACTAGCTGTCAAAGACATCTCCCATGAAGCAATAAACACTGAACAGATAGTGCCAGAGTAATCTACAGGTGTAAATATTACCGACACAATCACCATAATAAACGTCCCCAGCTACCTCTAACCTTTTCCTTTGAATGTCTAACTGATTATCCATGCAAAACTCAGAACAACCATCCTCAGCCTGTTTTTACCTTCAAGGTTGTCATCTCTGTTTCAGGAGAACTTGTATGTGCCAAAGCTTGCCCGTGTTTTCCAGCAGCTGTGCAGTAAAGCACATCACTTTATCCACACAAAGGTAATACAATTAATAGTGTATATTTAAGCATGAACGTTAAGGCAGTAAACACAGCTTTTACCTTCTGGGAGAGTAACATTTGATACCAATAGCATGGAAAGAAAATAAAGATGGAATTTTTTAAAGACTGCTTTTTAGTATTATTTGCTGTTTATTAAGTCCAAGCAGAACATCAGTCCATCAACAATGAATTTCCATTTTGAATAAAAGTATGACTATAAACTCCCTAAGACACCAGAAAGATGTGGGGATTTTTCTTATCTAACTAGTGGGTCCCAACGTACACAGCTACACAAGCTCCTCAGAGACTTGTACTATACCTGCTGGCCTCACACTCATATAAGAATAACCTGTTGCAAGATGTGACTGTACTTGAATTTGCCCAAGTTATGACTTTGTTGTTATCACAGGTGTCAGCCATTCAACACAAAAAGTACCTTCACTCAGGATTCAACAAACATTTATTTTGAAGAAAAAACTCTACAAGTACATTCATGAGACATATTAAATTTGCTCAACAGCTAAAACAGGAATGAAATTCTCCAGAACTTCAAAACTTTGTTCATTATTATCAAAAGCACACAAGCACCACTTGACCAACTTTTATGTGAGTAATTGGGGACGGTGTCACAGTGTAATTTTTTTGAGCCAGAACATTATTATAATTTAATGAGACAAAAACCCCCCTACTTATCATTTGATTCACTATCTTTCATAAACAATTTTACTTTCCTACCTTTTCCCTTTGTTCATTTAATTACTGGATTGTTTTAAGAATGTATGAAGATCAAAAGCTGATTTTATGGTACTTTGAGGTGTGAAAATCAAAGACAATCGTAAATAAAAGATGATAAAAAATATAGCTTTTTGCCCTCAAAAAATGAAAATGTTATATTTAGAATATATTTTTTCCCTGCTTAAAATTAATGTTTGGGAATGGTGTGGACTACAAACAGTATTGGATTCTTCAGGGCAATCACACCCACCTGATGTAAAGCAGAGCAGAGGTAGGTGCAGAACAGTTACAATATGAAGTCATCATGCACATTTTACCATACTGCGGCACTTGTGTATCTCAATTTTTTTCAAAGTCTAGAATGCTTATATACAATATCATAATGGGGCATTACACCGTCTAGATTACAGCAACTCAAATAATTTTAAAGGGCAAAGTTTTAACCCCTCTAAATCAATAGGAAATCTATGCGGCAGCCGGTCTCCGGGAGCGCCGCTCCTGCGCCTAAAATGTCACCGCCGCTCCCTAGGAGGGCTGCGCGGGGTCCGTGCGGGCGCTGTCGGCCCCCCCCCGGAGAGCCCCAGCAGCCGGCGCTGCCCGGTGCTGCCCCCGCGCCGGCGAGGAGTGTGCGCGGCGGCTGCCGGGTCCCTTCCCCGCCGGTGATGCTGCTGCTGCGGAGCCGTGCCGGCCACGGTGCGGGGACGCAGCCGGGATGTCACTTGGGGACCATGGGCTTAACGAGCGTGTAGCAGGTCAGGGTGGTGTGTTCCCGCCTGCGGGTCACTGCTGGAGGCGGGGGGGGGGCACAGCCTGCCCGCCCTGCCCTTGCTGAAGTTGGGGACTCCTGACTGATGCACGCAGCCCTCGGCTTGACGGGAAGCGCTGGCATAAATGCGTTTTTAAACAGAGTTGCAGGAACAGGTGCGTAATTGCAGCGCGCAGCTCAGTACTAGCACTTCGGATTGGGAAGCGCTGCGAGAAATAGACTGTCCGTTCCACGTCGATCCTTCATTGCACTTCTCCCTCTTCGTGGCAGCCAGAGGACTCTGGGCGAGTGAAAGCTTGCTGGAGCTAGGAAATAGGGAGTACTCGTGACTTGTTAATCATTTTGCTATGTATGAAATTCTGATTAAAAAATGTATTGGAATAAATTAGGGGAGGCTGAGATCTATGGAGTGATTACTTGGGTGCCTAATCTGTGATTAGAGCATCTTTTCCCCTTCCTGTATTATTAAAATGCTTCTCTCAATTTCAATGACACTTCAATGCTGTGATATAAATTATTGAACAAGGGCAAATGAGATGCCCTTCACCTTAGCTAGGGCCCTTAGTAAGGGCCCGATCCCGCAGAGAACAACGTCCCTCCACCCCTCCTGGTTTAGCAGCTGTTGGAGCCCCTCTGCTGAGTCCTTGCTCCTGTCCCTGTGCAATCCCCAGCTGCCCTTCCCCTGGCAAAAGCTGCCTTCTTCAGGCAGAATATTGCTTATTGCATTGCATGTAACGGTTGTCCTTGCTGCTTCCTGATGAGCCCTCGTGGATGGGACAGTCCCATGGGATTTTGAAGGTGTGAGTGACCTTGGAAAGTTCTGTGGTTTTCTCTCTCAACTTTTGCCTTGATCGCCCTTGTATGCCACGAGCTCTTTGATTTGGGGACCGATGTGTGCAGAAGTCCTGGGAAGTGTCTTAAAACCTGTTCATCACCCCTGTGGTAGTTTTTGTGTATATTTGGTAGTGGCAATGAATGTGCTATGCTAGCACCTCCGTACTATTTGAGGTAAAACATAATTTAGGATTGGGTGGGGAATGGGACTGTTTTTTTCCTTCTGGGCCCTGGAATGGTGGAGGTGGAAGAGGAATGTGACATACCTGTGGGGACTTAGCTCACCTCTGCTTTGGTTATAGGCAAATTAGTCCTGCTCCCACTTAGGTTGCAGGAACACTTCCTGCCCCAGATTCACGTTTCCCATGGATGAGAAAGCCGTTTCCTTCTTGAACAGCAGAGCAACTCAAAAATGAATCCTTTTAAAGTGATTCTTCTGACAGGACTTTAATCTTTAGCCTTTTTGTTATTGTTATTCTTGCATTAATGATCTGGTTATGCTTTCCAGTATATTAAAGACCATATTCTGGAGCCCTTAAAATAATGCTTGTCACCTTTAATGATAACTGACTTTGGGATCTGGCCCTCCATAATCTCATACAGTGCTGACTCTAACTTGCCTTAAGGGAAACAAGATAGACTGCTGTTTTAAATGGCCTTTTTGGCTTCTCTGGTTGCTCTTGACTGAAGTAGAATTCAGTGACTCCTACCTGATGTCTGTCCAGTGATTCATCTGGTCTTGCTTGGAAGAGGAAAGACAGTGGTTTATTTTTTTTCTATCAGAGGTGATTATGCTGTGTAGTCATTCAGTAGCCAGGAACATTGGAAAAACCTTGTGAGGCATCGTTTGAAAGGATCACTGTGTGTAACGGGGCAAAAAACCACGTTTGTCTGGTACCAGAGCTCTCTGTTTCTCAGATGAAGTTCTCGTGCTGTAGTGAGGAGCACAGTATAAATAGCAATGCTAGGTTTTAGCCACTGAATTCAAAGTTATGGTTTCCACAGCAACCAGCACTCAGGCCGTCATTTATGTATGTGATATTTCCCCCTTTTTAAAAAAAATAAATGTATCTGGCTTCTGGTGTTGTGCTGTGTCCAATCCTCCTCCGTGACTCGGTAGCAATGCTGCTAAGAATTAATACTGATTTAAGAGAAATTAGCATAATTGTGTCTAAAAAATGAGTGTGAAATTAACCCAGAAACCAGGCTAATTATAGTGTATATGAAAACCTTAAGTATCTCTACATACTGCAGATACAAATCTGGTACCTATGAAGCCTCTACAACAAATCCTCATGCAGTAAAATTGCACTTTTTTAGAGGCACTACTCATGCCAAACCACAGAAACAAGACAAAGGTGAATGAGACAACAACTAATTGAGAACAGTTAGGTCACCTCTCTGACATGAGAAAAAGCTACTGATCACCAGATACCTGAGGAAAATTGTTTAATATATACTACATTACAGTATTTCCTTTCTTTCCTGGAGACTACCTTTTATTTGGCAAATTAAATTTTCTGAGGTCCTAAGCAGTCTCCTTCAGCAGGTTTCATTATAAAAGGAATATTTTGCTACCATCTGTCAGTTACTGCATTAAAGGACAAGAACACAGCTGAGCATGTGCAAACCAGTACTTATTAGAAGTGAAATGACCTTGCAAGAGCTAAGTACAGTATTTGGAAGGCTTAATCCAGGTTAAATCACACCTGGAGATCATTAGGGACCTGGCCCTATTCATTATTCACAAATTATGTCAGGTATTGGAGAACATGGAGGCCCAATTTGATGATGACAGCTCCAGAGCTGCTCAGCATGAATATAGCCATTCTGTGTGATGCTCTCACCATTGCTAGCTTGGAGCTTTCCCTGCAAATGACACTTTCATCCATCAGCAGATGATGAAAAGAAATGAATTTCCCTCATGGGCTTGACAAACCCTATGATTCTGCAGATACCCCTTGGGACCAGCATTTTGACTTGGGGCTCCCTGCTTTTGAACCAGGGAGGGAAAGACAAAGAGACAGTCTTTCTGGAAAACCTTCAGGAGAACTTGTTGGATAAAATGGTGGATGGCAAATAACAATTTTCTCACATGGACTATTCATTTCCACAGGCAGACTTCTGACATCACCACAGTCACGGAGCTGATGGCTGTGGAGAGTCGTACATGGCAGTTTTCGCACATGGATATGTACCTTAGCCATGTCCTAAGTTGGAATAAGTTAGGTTTGTGTCATTCTCGCATATACCCTGGCTTCTTTTTGGAAGCAAATGCAGAGGCATAGGCAAGTGGGTTGCTTCAAAAGGTGCCTGGTCTCACTGTCCACCACAGCCCACCACAGAGCAGCTGGGTCCCACAACGTAGACACAGCAAAAAAGAGCATGACTCCTGAGAGAGCTGCATTTGCCAGAGACACAGAAGTCCTGAAGAGTAGAAGAGATGTGGTGACTTTCTACAGAGGACAGTCGCAGGTACTGTAAGAACAAAAGGCTAGTTTTGAACTCCAGGGGACTAGCAGATCAGAAAGCCCCAGGTATTCAGGCTGGATGACTTGGGTCTTTCAGTCCTTCACTGGTTTCTTTTTCCCTGCTATGGGAAAGTATGATATTAAATAAAAAGTTCTCAATCCAGACATCACTAATCCTCTACAGGGCAGTCTTGCACCAGTGCAAAAAAGGCAGACAGAAAATAAAATGTCTGCTCTTGCCTGGGGCTTCTCCCTTTAGCAAAAATGGTTCTTTTTAGCCTAAAAAATTCTGTGATCCTGAAAATATATGGTAGCCAGCATCCCTAAAAATGGGGGGAGTGAGGACCTGCCATTCCCCATAAATGATGGCCAAGATCTGAGCAAGGCTTGAACAGTAGCTGCCCTACCTGGAAACTACTCCTGCCAGAATGCAGTTCCACATCACCTGTTCAGGATTCTGCTAAGTAGAAATTCAGAAAGCTGGGCTCCACTCTTTGCTTTCCTACTAATATTCTATCAAGGCTTGTCACCTCCTGCCAT
>JANZLP010000050.1:2833636-2844739 GCA_026930925.1 Chelictinia riocourii | reverse complement strand
ATTCCAACCATAAACATCACAAATAATTACTATGAATTATTATGAATTAAGGATCTCAAATGTATTTTAGAAATTTACTTTTGAATCCTGTAGCTCTTGCAGTCATTCCAATGTCTCCTAACTACAGAAAGACTATGCCTGAACTTGAAAGTTTGGACTACATTTGTATAAATTGAATTAATACACAGTTTCAAGCTATGTACTGCCTGCTTCCACAGGCCAAAGATTTTTTTTTTTTCCTTTCTTCCTGGCTTCTTGATTAGTGTCTTAATTTCTGTCTTCCAAGGCTTTTCCTGGTTTTGCTTGCTTGTTTGCCACCAGTGATTGATTTCTACACCCACCTACCTGAGGCAGGAGGTTGCATGGGCAGTGCTTGCACTTGTTTTCAGTGGTACCGAGACAATTGGCCAATTTTGCTGCCAGGCTGAGTTGGCAGTGACCACTGCTCACTGCCCCATGCCCATGCATGGCAGCCAGTTGTGTGCTCAGCCTCATCCTAGGATGAGATGGGAGTTTTAACCCAACAAAATCCCTCTTTAATGGATGGAAATTGAATGCTACTGTTGCTGCTTGCCATGTTTCCTGCTTGCTTTCAGTAGTACATCATAGTTGATAAGGCTTTCCATCTTCTGCAGTACAGGCCCAGTTTTTTGTTGGGCAAGCACTTTGTGGCTTGCAGCTTAGGCTTTCTGGGGGTGCCTGCGATGAAGGGTCTGCTGCCTATTTACCTGCAGCTGTAAGATGCTTGCTCGATAGCTGGAGTGAGCTTTCTGCCTTTCTTCCCTTGCACTGAAAGGCCTGGGAGTATCAGGGCTGGGGGTGGCAGGGAGCAGGAGTGTTTCCTGTGGTCTGTTGTGGCTCAGCAAGGAAGGCAGACTGGCTTAACAGTAAATTATGTATTTCCTCTTTATTTACTTAAAGAGTGTTTCTCCACCTTGGAAAGTTCAAAAGATTATTCTATGTGCTGGTTTCTGATACTGAACAAGCTGGAAATGTTAGCGGTTATGTTAATGTTGCTTCTGGCTCTAGTGGCGTTCACTTTTGAGAAATAAAAATGGTTTTAATGTGCTTGGCATGGGAGCTTTGGTTTGAAATGAATACTGTCAGCCATATTAGAAAGATGATAAATTGCACTGAAAAATGCGTGTTCGTTTCTAGTAGCAGCACTAGGGTTATGCCGCAAATAGACTAAAAGCAGAATTATTTAAAATGCAGGTGTTTGCCCCTCCTCGCTCTTACCATGCTGTGCTGTACTTCTGTTTGCATGTGTTGTCGTCCCATGGTTGCTTTTTGCTGGTGGTGAAGGCAGCTCCCTGTGCAGTGGCTCCTACTCATGTGGGGCACTGGCATGGGTAGTGGCAGGGGTTGCCATGTTATCCTGTGTGGCCTTTCCCCAGGCTCCCTGCTCTCTGCTGTGCCATGGGGGGGTTCCCCAGGCATCCTCAGCACACAGGCCTGAGTCCACATTGCTAGTGGACTCAGCTTTGCACCAGCAGTGGCAAAAGCCCTGCCTCCAGGCGGAGGGATGCCTACGAGAAGGCTGCACCCGGGCTACTGGCTGCCGCTCTGGAGTCCTGCTTTTTGGGCTATTCTTGCCTGTTGCTGGTTGCTTTATGTGCTCATTAAAAGCAGTGGGAATTCGTGGGTAAAAGGGAAGATAGGAAATGTAACCCAGGGTAAGCTCTAATAAATTTGTAGATGAAAACCAACTTGACATATTTCTGTATTTGGGATTTATAATCTAATCATTCTTTCACTTGCACAGCAGGGACTGAAACAGCATGTAGTTATTTACATATAGGGAACATTAAACAGCCACCTCTTTAAACTATATGTGAACATAAAATCCAACAACCACTGCTGAGTAATGGGTATCTGCGAAAGATGAGAATAAAAATAAAGCAGAAACAAACATAATGAAAAGGTATTATTGCAAGAAGTAGCTGTGACAGCAGCATATTATATCCCTATACTGAAGTGAAAATGGGACCCTGTAAATCTGTATCCCCTTGCCTTTTGAATTAACACTATACACATTGAACACGTGCAGATGGTTTGCCTTGTATTCCTCTGTAGTTGTAGTGAGCTGGTGGGGGCTTGCGATGTCTTACCACTTTGCCATAAGGAACTAGAGAATGGCATGCCCATCGGCCCAGACGGCTCGGACTTGTCATCATTGCTCCTTTGGAAACCTGAAACCTTTGTTTAATTTACTGTCAGCTAACTTAGGGGCTGGCTTGGTTGCTCAGGGTACTAACCTCCCAGGCAGTGTAATGCCTGCCTGTCCTTTGAGATACAGTGCCAGGTAGCTGGCTCCTGAAACAGCTGTGGTCCTGCAGGAATTAGGATTAATTTGTCTAGGTGCTGCGACACACTCCTCTGGCTGTATTGCCTGGACTGTGATGCTGCCTGCAGTGCTGGCATGGGCACCTTGGCTTTGCCATAGTTACTGTGGATACTTGACAACTCCCATGGCTGTTGCCAGGCTGCTGCAATGTAAGGGTATGTGCATTGGATGTTTTAGTTTTGAGATTGGCAAAGGGATTAGGGGCTGTTAGTGGTCTTTCCTTCCTCTTTTGGGAGAAAAATGTATGGAGGGGCATCTTCTTTGGGGAAATCTATGCTGTCTATATCATATAAAATAAATACGTGTAGAAGCTTTCCCTAAAATACTATGTTTTTATGCATTCTTTCCATTGGTTGCTTAGTTTCTTAACATAGAGTGCCTACTCTCCTGTCCTTTTCCATTTCTAATACTAATTACGAACAGGAACTTGAAAATAATTCCCTCGTAAAGAGTAGGCATCCCCAAATGGGTGCAGCTGCATCCTGCAGAAGCCATGCTTATCTCATAGGCATGTTTTGATGGTAGGTCTAGATACTGGGGTCTCAGCATGCAGGTTAGATACAGAGAGCTGTTAGTTCTAAGTGAGAAATGTGTTCCCTCCTGATTGATAAATACACATCTGAATCTCCTCATTGCTGAAGTCCTCTGCGGTACTGGTGATGGTGAGCCGGGGAAGAGTAACTTTTGTTAGTTTTTAGAATAAAAGGGGAAGCTAATTTCTGTGATACAGGAGGATAAGACAGTAGGTTTCTGTCACAGAACTAAACCACTGTTTCCTACTACTAAAACATTGTTTCTATGGCATTTTAACAAAATACTGTCCTTTGCATCTCCCTTGTCTTTTAACCTTCTGCATTCCTGTGTCTTGAAGGGAGGGTGATGAAAAGTGTGGATGGCGGTAGGCTTAAGAAATTTTTTGTCCTTAAACCCCCACTATTTTTAAGTAGGATTTTAGAAATTGCAACTGTATTTTAATTTGGTTTGTCAAAGTATAATTACCGCGAATGAGGTAAGAAACTAATTTAAACACAGCAAGTGTAGTGGAGAATCCAATTTTCAGAAATCAGTGAAAATGTAATTGGAGTCATTAAGTGCTGACTTCATTAATTAAGAGTTGGTTTTTGACGTTTCAAGCTTGCGTTGCTAATTGTCTGTGGAGAGGGTAGAAAAATGATTTGTTCGCTGCAAAATTGGTCACTCCCTAGACCCGTGTAGCCGATGGCATGAACACTGCCTGGCGGCTTGGGCGAAGCCACAGCGTTTGAGATTTGCTTCCTCGGGTCCCAAGCTCCTTGTACTTCCCTGCCTGCTGCTGCCCACAGTGAGGGCCATGTGGGAGCACATTTTGGGGCCTCCCTGTGTGCTGGGGCCCGTGCTCCCTGCTGTGTGGGAGGCTGGCGTTGCCTCTGCTATTGCTGGGCTACCCCTTGTGCTGGGGCTCGGAGGAGCCCCTGGGGGCTGTACCCTGTGCTGGGGCACTCTTGGGGTGGAAGGACCTGTCTGTGGCTGGGCAGGCATGGGCTTCAGCTGCTCCATGTCTGGCCTTGGCCAGGGAGGGCAATTCGGCTGCCCCTGGGTCTTTTCTGGCCCAGAGGAGCCCCTGACAGAGGAGCTGCACCAGTGAACCACGCTCAGCCAAAGTTTTGGTAGCTTGGCAAATGGCTACCAAGAGGCATCCCTTCATTGCCAGATAATGCCGTGCAGTGTCGTGTCACGCAATACAGAGCAGAAGTGAGTCCTTTATGATAATTTTCAGGAGAGGGATTTTACTGAGCCAGAGATATATGCCCAGCTCCTTAACCTATCTTGCTTTCAAACTTTGATCTTGGATTGCAGGTCCATCTTGATAAAATAACTGGATCTCTCTGCAGACTTCAGATGCTGTTAAAGTTATTAATAAAAGAAATCAGTCATAGAAGTGCATCCTCGTCACTTCTTGTTTGCAAAATTGTCTCTAAGTAGTCAGGATGTTATGCATTTTTAACTCCTGCAGTTCAACCAAGATGCTCAGCACGCTTTTGTTATGGTAATGGAGAAACCATAAAAAACCCTAACATGCTGATAGTTATCATCATATAAAACAAGCCTTATGTTTACTTTCCTATTAAAAATGCTACTTTATAATTAAGCAATGGCATTTGCAAAGCTTTTTTTCTTTCATTTTGTTGTTTTCCAAAACCCCAGATAATGCTGCTGTTTGGGCCTCCAGCATGGAAGCTGATGTGATAGTTTTTGTGCTTTTGAGCTAGCTTTCACACCCACAAACAAATCCATCGGCAGCTGAGATCTCTTGTGCTGTGTTTGAGTTTATAATTATCTTACCACCCAGCAGAAGCCAGAACTCAGCTAGGAAGTTGCTTAAAACATGTTTTTTAAAACTTTGTCTGTGCTCATTTCTTAGGTACGTGAAAACCACCAGCAGTTAAACATTTGTTTTAAACAGAAATCCCCTTTTTGCAGTTGTAGTGTTTTTCACCGTGCCTTGCAAAATTGCATTTCCCTTCTCTTCCCAGGGGTTCTGACCTTTAAAGCTGAACGGGTGGTTTCTCTTGTACTTGTTCATGTTTGCGCTAGATGCGGGGCATCCTCTGAAAAGCACGGCATACTCTTTGGGGTTGGGCATCTGGTGGGCTGGGCAGCCGGGGGTGGGCACCTCAAGGGAGCACTCTAGGGAGCAGCCTCTAGCTATGTTCAGAAGGCATCATCTTCATGTCCCTCCCTGTCCCTTTGCAGCCGTGTGGTTTTCTGGATAACGGTGCTTGGAGTACCTGGCAATGGCTGAATGCAGTGCTACAAAAGCCAGAGAAGTGCCTTAAATAGCTAGAACAGGTTGGAGAAATCACGCCGAGCTTTACTGACTAGGCTGGCTAGAGAGGACTGTCTCTTCGCTGCCTGGTCTTCCGTGCAACCAGCGAGCAGCTCTTGTGTTTGTTGACGGGAGGGTGGGGGTGGGGGGCGTGGGGGCAGTTTCCAGGCTGGAATGTGAGTTGGGCTTTCCTTAGGTTGTTCACCCCCTCTCCCAGGCACTGGGCACTCAGCTAAGCTCCTGCTCACAGCTGCAGATTAGAGGAGTAATGAGGATACGCTTTGCTTTAGGCATAATTTCTTTCCTGTTACTTTTCCCTTCCCCATTTCCTTTTGTTTTATTTCTTTAGACAGCCTGTGTTGCTGCCTAATTGGATTACTAGGTCACTTACTGACTAACTTTGGGCTGTACACGATTGGGACCAGTCCCTGAGGCTTAGCAGTTTGGGGGGCTGATGTAGGCTGGCAGACTGCTAAGCTGCTACTGTCCTGCGGGGTCTCAGTGGAAAATGGCATTTCCCGCCGAACCCTGTAATGGCTGCATAAAGGAGTGGATCCTTTCCTTCATGTCACCTGGCTTATTAGCTTTAGGGAGGAAAAATTTAAAAATTCTTTGTTTTAAAGTGTGCCGTGCAGTGCATAGTCTCGAAGTAGGACTGGCCATCTTCTAGGAAACACATCTAAATGTAAAACCTTGAATGCAGTTAAGATGTTTGCATATCAGAGATGAACAGCTCTTACTTAAAAAGTGTGCTCTGTATCTTAAACAAAATACCTCCTTGCAGTTTCCATGGTAAGCTCTCCTTCATAATTGAATAACAGTCATAGCTGCACCGTAGCTGAAGGTTGCACTTGTCAGCTCTGTGTTTGCTCTTCGCGCAGGGGAGTGTGCTGGTACCTGACGGCGAGGCTCAACCCGGGGCGCAGCCATTTGGTGTGTCGACCCTGCATGCCCGACTGCTGGAGCCCAGCTCCCTGGAGAGGCTTGTGTTTGTCCCAGAGCTGCCCCGTAACTCACCTCCAGACCCTTCTACTAAGGAGAAGCCAGCTGGAGGAACCGTGACACTGAAATCTGTTGATGGGTCTACACAGAAAAACTCAGACCCTCTGCTTTCAAGGTATCTCTCTGCAGATAGTACTGTCAAACTCTCTCTTTCTGGAGCTGCTATATTCACCCAGAAGCTGTTAGACCTCTGAAAAATAAGAGATCTTGCCAAGGTGAGTACAAATGTTGTGTCAGACCATGTAGTTAAAACTTCTTTTTTTTCTTTCTTTCTTCAGTGACTGAGGTGTTTTGAAGAAAGAAAAAATAAAGCTTTGCTACTTCTGGGACAAGAACTTATGTGCTGTTCCACCTCTTAAATTTTTACAGTTTAAGTGTGCGGGTGTCTGTCATGTCATCGTGTTGTGTGTTGTCGTCCCTGTCCTGCCCCTCCCTGCCCCCATTTCTGTGCCTCTTTAATTATGAGGATTTAAATCTTGTTTGCATAAAATTTGTCACATGGACCCAGCAGCTGTTTAGAACAAACAAACAAAACCACCTTGGAAAACCCCAGGTGTGAAGTAGACATCAAGGTTTTGATGCTTGAAGCTTGGCAATGCTCTATTCCCACTGGTGGAGCTCGTTGCAGGGAGGTGGTTTCTCCTCCCAGGCAAGAGGACGCTCATCTCTTGCACCTGGTGTGTGCATCGCTGACCCCTGCCGAGGGCTGTTCTGCCTGCACCCTGCTCTCCTGCCTGGTGCAGGTCCCTTTCAGTGGCAATCCTGGAAACGTGCCAATGGTTTTGGCCATCCCAGGGGTATGGCTGTAGGCTGGGGGGATGAGGCAGAGCTGCCGGGTTCGGCCAGGTGCATGGCACGCAACCAGCCATGTGTGCAGTGCGCTTGGGTCTGCTGCCCAGACCTTGCCTGTCACCACGTGGGATGTTGCCCCCCCAAATCCCTGCCTGTAGGCCGCATGGTGGTGGTGGTGGGGATGGATGCTGCATTCTGGGTTTGTCACCGCCAGCAGCACTGCACCTGCAGGCAGGTGATGCCAAAGCGTGCCCTGTGTCCACTCGCCTTTCATGTTGGACTGGGAGCGTGTCCAGGGGCATTATGTCACCTTGGAAAGACTGCATGTGACAGGTTACTTGTGGTGTTGTTTTGCTGCTTCTCCCTCCCCGTAACACCGCTGATTTGCAGGCAATGGCTGCTCCTCCAGCTCTTTGCTCTCGGCGCTTCCCAATTGCCGCACATATGGTGTGTGAAATTACCCAGCGCTCAGCGGCCCACGTGGCACCGGCAGCGGTGGTGCCAGCTAGCAGCAGAGTGGCAGACCGAACTCTGAATTTTCCTCTCTCCTCCGGAGGGAGGGGGCGAGAGTTTTTGTTCTTTTGTTCATCTGAGTTTGTATTGCAAAGCGTGTTAGAAATAAGCCCGCTGCCTGCATGTGGAGGGGAGAGAAAGGGATACAGGGGAGGTGACAATAAAGCCATTGTCTTGCTTTGGTCCATCTGGGGAGCAAGATGCAGTGGTTTCCTGCTTCGGCAGTGGGTGCAAATTGCACCTGTGCTGATGGGTTGGATGCAAGCATCTCAGTGGGAAGCCTGTGACACCGGCATCTACATGCAGTGTGTCCCTGTGCTTTGGGCTGGTAGTGAGCTTTGCCCTCTGGCAGAGGATTCGTGATTTTCCCATGGCTGTCACTGGTTCCATTCCTCCATGCCCATTCAGGTGCCTGTGCTTGGGCCCGCTCCTACACTTCGGGAAGGCGAGGGTGGCTCTTGATGGTCTCCACTTTTTAAGGTGGCTGGTCCCTACATGTGGTGCCATGGGTTGGGTAGGGAGGGGGTGTGAAGCAAGAGGTTTGTAGCCTTGGAGTCGCTGCGTAACCCTCACCCCTCCTTTTAGGGGGGGTAGAGAAGAAGAGGGAAGTGGGGAAGGGGATGGATGGTGTTGCCTCCATCCATCTTGTGGCTGTTGTGGTCCCTCTGCAGTGCTGCATGCCCCCGGGGCACCAGCCCTGCCAGCCTCCCCCCACGGCAGAGAGGGACTCTGAGGCTGTCTGGGGGCTCTGGAGGATGTCGCTGTGTCGGCTTCCTCCGTGGAGTTTTCTGTGCAGCCTGAAAACATGGAGGCCTCATTTGTTTCTGATGAAAGCTGAAGCTCTACTGAAAAGGGAGCATCCTCCGAGGATGCTCCTGGCCCTGGATGTGTCTGAGAGGGGCTGCTTTCTCCTCCCCTTCCATTCCCCCCCTTTTATGGTTTTCCCTCGGGTTTTTGCTAACTGCGAAGCTGCTAATGTAAAATGAAGGCATGGAAATTTCATATTGTAGCAATTAATCAGCCCTCCCTAATACTTTCCAGTTGTAAATTGCCAGCGCTAACAGATGCGTGCTGTTGCAGCCGAGCATCTGATCCTGCCAGGAGCCGATGGTGGGTTATGTTTGGTTGGTTACCGCGTCCTCTGAAGCCGTAGCGCGCCCCTACCCAAGCATAGTGTTCTGATTAGTTTAACAGAAAGTTTCCAGTTATTAGTTAGACACATTTTTACTATTTTTTTTTTTCTCTCCTGTACTTAAGTGAAGCTAAAATAGAAAAGGTGTTATATTGTCACAGGACAGCCAGTGCAAATTTCTAGGCTTTGGCTTGGTCCCTGCAGTGCGTGAGAGCTGGTCAGTAAATTTGTGTTTGATTTTGGTAGGCGTAGGATTATTTCTGCTGCGGGCCATACACATAGACACAGATCTCCTTGTCAAGGATTTAGAAAAAAAAAGAAAACCAGAGGAATTTTCCCTTTAACAATGTCTTGTTGCACAGAAGCAGGATTTCTTGCCCTCTGGCATCCTCAAGTCAGAGACCTCTGAGTAGCAGAGGTCAGGATTTGGGGAGGGGAGTATTGGTTCAGGCTGCAGCCTGCTGATGTGACTTGTCGAGTGCAATCCGCACAAAGCGGTGCTGTTGCCATCCACCCCGTGTCTGCTGGATGTAGCTGGCTTGCACGTTTTGATTAAAACATTGCAGGGAGGGGAAAATAAGGAAGAAACTAAGCGCATTTCCTATCTTAGAGTTTTAGGAGACACTTAGGGGAGTACACTCGGATGAATAAGGGCAAAGGCGAATTGCAAAAAGCACTTACTAAACTTGTCTGGGGATTTCAGCCCTGTAGTTTGTAGCGTGAAAGCCGGGCTTTTCTTTATTAAACGGCAATAAAAGCCGACAAGCCTAAAGACCCAGATTAATTTAGAAACTCTGTAGTTTGGGGAGGAGGGGTGGAAACAGAAGTGCAGCGACTCAGACTGACCTTTCCATCAACTCCACTGCTCTTCCAGAAGCGCATGTGATATCCGAGCTGTGGTCGAACTGCAGGGTCTCCCGGACAGCACAGGACAGGCTGTATCTCAGACACTGGGGTACTACCTTGCTCCCCAAATGGCACCGGACCTCCATGTGCAGGGCTCCGTGGCCGGCGTGGTCTGGCGCTGTCCATCAGTCTGGCCAGTAGGCATGGCATGGCACTGCTGAAGTAGCGGTGCCAGAATCTGTCCCAAAAGTGCTGAGCAAGGCGCAGAGGTGATTTTGCAATACATAGCAGCTCTTTTGTGCAACTTAGAGAAGTTGGCTAACAGTTATACGCGTTGTCTGACGTGGATCGGTGGCTATTATAAAGGATTTAATTATCCTGATGACCCAAAGTAACAAAAGAAACAGGCCTGTTCACGTCAAGCCGTGATGCTGAGTGTGGTTACTTTACTTCCCTCTTTCCTTCTCCTCCCTCCTCTCCAACATAAAGCTACAAAGCGAAAGATGATACCAGTATTCCTCTTTCCCAGGCTGCTATATACAGTTGTTTCTATGATCTTTGTTTATATAGATCTAAGGCAGATTAAAGCGCCTTTTAAAATCAGAGTACTTGTCAGGAGACTGGGTGAGCCTGTGTGTATGTATCTCACCAAAAATGTTCCAGACCTCCTGGTACCTTCCATCCTCCTTCCCTAATCTTACATTTGTGCAGCTGTGCATTTTGTGTCCCCCCCACAACCTTCCTGCTGCTCTAGGAATATTTTAACCATTTATGTAGTCTAGTAAAGCTACAGGCAGATTCCCTCCCAATATTTATCAACCTGTATTCCCTTCAGCGGGAAGCAGAGAAGAGAAGCTGGCTTATCTGTCTGAGGACCTTAATGCAGGTAAAAGCTCATACCCATAGTAAAGACAAGCCCTCTCCATAAGTAAGCTGCCAGCCTGCCTGTAAGGGCAACGACTGAAGGAGTGGCAGAGGTTTGGGGAGATGTAGTAGGGCTGCCCAGAAGGAAACGGTGCTGCACGAAATAAAAGCTTGGTCTCCTCATTCTCTGTCTGGTCTTTGTCAATAGGATGGGTCTCCTGATTGTGGTGGATTTCACTTGGATTAGAGATTATCTTTCCCTTTAGTCTTTTCTGTACAGGTAGGTCATCATATGACCACTCTCCTGAAGTTGTTTAAAAAAACCTGTACATTGTGATACATGTATACAAATATCACATGTGCATACATACTGTAATTTATAATGGCATTTTATCATCTTAAGAAGGTATTAGATTACTTTTGTGCCAATGTTTTTACCTCTGTAGAATGGGAGTATTTACTGGAAAATTTGTTGAAGTCTTTCTTCTGCTCTTCAGTTGATGATGGTTTATGTAAAAAAGCTTTCTTTAGGAGCATGTCAGAAAAATCCTGTTTTGAAAAGCTGTTTGGCTTCTTAGGAGCATGTGCACATGTGTTTTTCTCTTTATAATCTTGGGTTTCAATGGTATTTAAGCCCTGTTTTTCAAAATTGAGTTATTTAGAAGCATTAGCCTCTTTAACAGTACCTAAAGTGAACAAAACCATTTCTTAAATGCCTGCATGTGTGTACCCACATGCACAGTATGGTCCTTACAGGGCCTGTGTAGCATCTTTGGATCATTGCAGAAACTCGGGAGCACC
>JANZLP010000050.1:2730519-2743411 GCA_026930925.1 Chelictinia riocourii | reverse complement strand
GTGTTCATCCCTAGGATGCCTGCCAAGCAACACAAAAGAGACCACACTGTTGTCTTTGCACAGGGCAGGGGGGAGTGTGGAATTTATATTAAATTATATATTCTATTTTGTTCTTTACAACAAACACTAGCTCTAAGCCTCCCCTGCTATACAGCATTCTAGGCAGCTGCCTGATTTTCCGGCACTTGATTAAAAGTCTATGTGACAGCCTTCAAGGCTGCAAAACTGGAATTTTGACTGTATTTCAAACACTGACTCATCTCATGCAGTAAGTAGCACAAGAACCTGAAAGGGACACAGGTGGAAAAAAAAACCCTCCATGCTGGCAGTTTAGCAGTTTCTCACCTTGAGCAGAAGTGCAAGCTGTGTTTAAGAGCAAGATTTTGTTCCGACCAAGGAAGTCAATCAACATCACAAACAAAGATTTGCAAGAAGGACGAGGAAGAGAGACTGGGCAAGAAACATTACCCAGCACAAAAATACTGCTGGAATATTGTCTCATTAAAAGGGTCAAGTTCAGATAAGGTATGAAGAACCTCAAGGCATGTTAAAGAGCCACCATTTCAGTGCTTTTGAGTTCCTACAGTAAGATCCTCTTTCTAAAACCGCAGTCCTCAATTCCTTGTCAGATGGCCCTGCATTATGTTCATTTATTTTGGTTCCCAGCAGCTAAATCCTAGGGCATCGCAAGAGAACGGAACGCACACGTCTTGTGGGGGAAGGTGGATAGGGAAGGGAAGTAGCTCTCAAAACACATTAGGCATTAATTTTGTAATCTACAGGCTATGTAGTCGGGTTCAGCCCATACCCATGACTGAACATGATTGACTGGTCTAGGCCAACAGGAGAGCGGCCTAGAGAGTTTAAAACCTGAAACTTTCTCAGAGCTGGGAAGAGGTAGAAACCCTTCCAGAACCCAGCGGGTCCTGAAGCACACTGCAGTCCTAAAAGACTGGTATTGGGAATACCGCAGCACTTTATTAAGACCTCGTTTTGTCAGCTTCCATGCTCAGTATCCCAAGATACACTACTCTTGACTTGGGCCAGCTCTGTTTATTCCCAGCTCTGCTGCAGTCTACAGCAGGGCCGATCCAACAACAGCACGAACTGCTGGAACCCAAACACCAGCTTGGTGATACCTTCTAACAGTTGTGTTAGTTCTATCTGCTGGCACAGAGGTTTAGACTTCCAGCTGCCTTCTCCCTTTCTCCACAAGGAAAAAGCCTCCAAGGAGCAATGACACCTATGAAAAAAAAAAAAAAAACAAAACCAAAACAAACAACCAAAAAAACAAACCAAAAAACCACAAAACGCCAAAAGGCTGAAACACATCAAACACATCACTTAATAGTTTCTTTTCCTGCATGCCTCATATCCTTACACGGTTAGTGTTGACATTCATAAATGTAAATTAGTTTTACCTCTGTTTCTGTGTGGAGAGAAAAAGAAGCTCCATTGCACGGAGACTATTATGGTCAGTTCCCATACTGCACACAGCCCGCTGTGGTATGAAACCTGAATTGTATATCCTTCAACAACAGAAAGTGCCACTGCATTAAGCATTACTGTAACAGAAAGTGAGTAATGACCATAAGAATAATTCTGAATACCAGCAGGACATATAAAAACATTTTAGACTTTTTTTTTTTCCCAGAAGACATCATTCTTCAATTATTATTTTGCTTGGAAATAAATACTCAGTTTACACCCTTCAAAAGATCCACAAATTATTCAAAATAAAGCAACCATTTTATTGCAAAATATGCAGTGACCATTTACAGCTGAAGAAAACACTTATACCAAAAGAGAGTTAAAACTATCAGCAGCTAATGGCTACTGGAACTTGAAGACACATCAGGATTAAGAAGCTAAAAATTCAGGCTCAGCCTGTCAGTCTGAGAGTATGCTGTGCAATTAACATGCGTTTGTTTTCCAG
This sequence comes from Chelictinia riocourii, assembly GCA_026930925.1. Lineage (NCBI taxonomy): Eukaryota > Metazoa > Chordata > Aves > Accipitriformes > Accipitridae > Chelictinia > Chelictinia riocourii. Next base: position 2,741,475 of record JANZLP010000050.1, on the reverse strand, counting down.
GCATACTTTCATTTTGCAAAGCACCGTATAAGACACAAAGGCAGCTTGGGTATTACCCTGTTATCAGTAACCAAAAGGTAAAGAAGACAGACATGACATACTCTTGTGAGGGGTTGGATGGCAATGGCACCCATATGGAAAAGAACAGACTGAAATGATCAAAGTTTAGGGACAGTCTTGAAAACCAGAGGAAGAAATGCTCAGAATGATGTCTGGTGAAAAGCCACTCAAGCATTTACTCTAATTAGTGCTATACAGTTTTATATATGGCATAACAGCTGTTGCACGTTCAGGAGATTTATCAGGCCAGCCCAGTCAGTAGCATCTTTCTCACTGTCAATGTGTGGATCTTGGCCATTTTGGGTTCTGTCGGTGTCTCCAGAAGGTCAGCCTTGGCCAGGCTCTTCATCTCACGCTGTGTCTCTCTTGCAACTAGGACGTTAATACAGGTGAAGGGAGCGAGTTCACCGACAGTGGGATTGAAGGAGCAGCCACCGACACAGACCTCCTTTCTAGACGCTCCAATGCTACCAACTCAAGTTACTCTCCAACGGCCAGTCGGGCTTTCATTGGCAGCGACAGCGGGAGCAGCTCGACAGGCGATGGGCTTCGCCAGGGGGTCTACGAGAACTTCCGCCGGGAGCTGGAGATGAGCACCACCAACAGCGAGAACTTGGAGGAGGCCGGGTCTGCCCTCAGCGACGAGCAGAGCAGCGGCACCCTCAGCTCCCCAGGGCAGTCCGACATCCTCCTGACGGCTGCCCAGGGCACGGTACGGAAAGCTGGCGCTCTGGCGGTGAAAAACTTCCTGGTGCACAAAAAGAACAAGAAAGTGGAGTCAGCCGCACGCAGGAAATGGAAGCACTACTGGGTTTCCTTGAAAGGTACAGAGCAAGTGTGCAAGGGTTTATCCACATGGGTGTCTGCGGTGTGCTATGGGTTGCATATTGCTGCAGATGAAGAAACCAATAGCCTAGACTCTTAACAAAAGCTGCTGTGAGCTTCAGTGTAAATAGCATCAAGTATGAGGAAGTGGTCCTGATGTTTTTCGGAGGGGGCTTTATTCAGCGGTTGTTGATGCGTTCACGTTATGGCATGTGTGTAGTCCAAGACACGTGACTGTGCTGCACTGAAGTGGGGTTCATACCCTACTTCGAGTCCTGCTGGCACCACCCAGGGTGGCTTCTCTGAGCACTGGGTGTTTCCTTTAAGAAGCATGTCTGTGGCTTGCTGACAAACTAAATACCTGTGTGCAGCTGCAGGCATATCACAGTGGGAGTTTGCTAGTGATGGCACTGGCCTGCATCAAAACAGGAGCTCTGTCTTTGTGTGCATTTGTCTAGTAACTCTTGTGCTTAGTGCCATTGGCCTGTCCTTCTCTGAGACATGCTTCACAAGTATAAACACCCCAGTGAGTTGCACCACATTCATGGTATGGACAGGAAGCCATCATTTGGTCATCGAGGCTGGCTTGTGGCTTGGGAGATGTTGGCTCTGGCTGCGTCACCCATCTTGCGGTGGGCAGCCCTCGGCACCTGGGTGCCCTGCTGGCCTCCTTGGCTACCCAGGCCACAGACCCTTTTCTCTTTGAATTCTTGTAGTTCCTCCTAGGAGCAAGCTCCAGCCCTGTTCGGGGTCTGAGTGCTTATAAATACACATAAATGTTGACGGAACAGCGAAACTCGGGAGCTGGCCTCCTAAAGTGACCTCTAATCTTCATGCGGTTGCATCAGCAGTAAAAGGGGAAGCAATGCTTGCAGGGTTTTGGGGCCAGCATCGCTCTCCTCCGCCATGACCAGCCTTGTCTGTGAGCCAGGGGAGGCAGAGCCATGTCTCCTGCTGTAGGTGGGATTACCAAAAAGCTCTGTATGGTTAAAGCCCTGTCTTCCCCGCAGAGTGCTTTTTTTAGAGCACTTTTTTTTAATTATTAATTGGCAGCACTATTTTAAAACCAACAGCAAATTTAGGTGCCAGCCCTTCCTTGGCGTGGTTAGAGAGACTGGGGAAATGAAAGGGGGGGGGGTGGTGAGGGGCAGCGGGGAGCCCTAATCTCCTGGGAGGGGGGTCTTGCGGCGGGAAGGTCTTGCTGTGAGGCAAACAAAGGGCCATCTGGGAGGAAAAAGGGGAAGGATGAGCACGGAGGCAATGTTATTTTGAAGTGCTTTGACTCAAGTGGAGTGTTTGCTCCTTAGATTGCTGTGCCTTAATAATGTTAGTGTTTAAACGAGGCTTTGAAGTTAACAGCTGCTATTGTTTGGCTGCAAATAGTTTTCTGAGGGGCTGGGTAACAGGGCATCCCTTTGCACTGAGAGGGCTGTTTCCAGTGGCAGAGAAACAATGTGCAAGCTTTAGTTTAAAACAACTGTAGATAATGCGGGAAGGCGGGAGGGAGAGAAGGAGACCCTTTTTTTGGCAGTCTCCCAAATTGCAGGCTCGCTATACCTCCCCCGCCCCACAGAACTGTGAAGATTACTTTGTAAAACCAAGCAGGTTGTTTGCTGTCCCCAGTGAAAATGCGTTTTTGGTTTTGGCCATATCGCCGTGAGTCTGAGCTGAAACGTTATAGTGGAATAAAGATTTGGTTTATGCTTTTTGTTTATTTGTTGGGGTTTTTTTGCTACATCGGTCTTTCAGTGAGCACAGCTCATTCTAGTCCATTTTCTTCTAGTTACTCATCTGCATCCAGTAATTAAATCGCTTGATCTTTGCCTCGAAGGGACTGTAGCAGCTGCAGGAGGCTGAGGCAGGGCCATGAAGCTTTGCCTGGAGGCCTGTCTGCTCGGCGGTTCCCAGCTGTCCAGCACTGCCAGGGGAGACCCGCTCTCCACCTGCATCTTCCCTTTGGTCCCCTTGGGGGGACCGGGTGGCCGTGGAGGACCCCAGCTTTGGGACTTATGATGATGTTTCTCATCTGGGGCTGTATTTTACTGCCCGTGACTTTCTAGGCTTGTGTCTGTGGCTCTGTTTTAGCAATCCTAGGGTGAACAAAATGGCCTGCGGGGGCACGGCTCGAAGCCACCACCTTGTCAGGCGAAAAACTGGGCCGTTGTTGGTGCTCTCCACGGTGGGGCTGAAAACATGGACAGGCCCTGGCAAATCCTTCCTCATCCCTGTGACAGTTTTACAGATGATTTATAGTCCCAAGTATTAGCGCTGAATAGATGTAGGGCGGCCGTTACATTTAAATGTGTTGCTTGCTAATACATGATTGTCTCTTTTAGGATGCACGTTGTTTTTTTATGAGACTGATGGCAGATCTGGCATTGACCACAACAGCATCCCAAAGCACGCTGTCTGGGTGGAAAACAGCATAGTGCAAGCAGTGCCTGAACACCCCAAGAAGGACTTTGTCTTCTGTCTCAGCAACTCCCTTGGGGATGCTTTCCTCTTTCAGGTTGGTCTGGTTTGAGGGTTTTACAACTTTGTTCTCTTTTTCTGTCTCTGACTAAGGAGGAAGCTTAGCTGTGATTGAAATCAATGGAAAAATCCTGCTGCCTCCAGTAGGTTTGGGATTTTCCTCTGGCAGCACTAGAGGAAGGACATGATATATTTCATAAATGCCACTCAGGAGACACACCACCACATGTGAATCACTGTCAAATCTGCTGGTTTTATTGATTGACTGGACCCTCTTTCTGTAGATGTTTGGAACAAAGTAAGACTTAAGAAATATTCTTACATCCCTGTAAAAACTGTGAATTTTGCATGGTTTGACAGCATGCTTATAACACACAGACCAGGCCAGTTACCAAACAGGTAATACAGCAGTGCATTAAATGTGCTGTGATACTATCTGCGTCTCATGAGAGACATATCAAAGATGGGACCTTGCAGAGAGGCTCAAACAGTTTACAAGACCAAGAGGAATTTGAAGTGCAAGGGATGACTTGGACCTCCAGGTGCTTTCCCAATGGCGCTGCAGAATCCGGTCGCCCCTTGTTCATATAGAACTTAGTCAACATGCTATTACCCGAGAGGAGACCAAAAGTGCATGTTTAGTTTTTTCAATCAGAAAATAGTCTGAATTTCACAGAGTACTTCTGAAAAAAATCCAGTACTTATATCACAGACCATACACTAGTTGATGTGTTTCACTGAAAAAGATATCTGTATTTTGGGAACTGCTGCTTCCCTGAGTGATTTTTACATTGGCATTCTACCTATGGTCTCACTGTGTGCTTGAAAGTTTGTGGAGCACCACCTCCTCTTGATCTACTGGTATGAGCTGCAAAAATCTTTTCCATGCAGTTTTCTAAGGAAAAACTTTAATTCTCATAAAATTAATGCCAGTAGATGCTAAATACTCAAAAGGTCACATTCAGTACATTTCTTTTGTGGCATCACAGTGCCTTATTCATTAAAAGCCCTGTGTCATTATGCCATGGCTAGATTTTCATGTAACTTTGTGGGAAAAAGCAAAAATGAGCCTTTTCAAATACAAAACAATCATTTATATTGACTTGTAGAATTTTTTTTTGATGTGTCCCTTCTGCCATAGAACCCCATGCATTGCTAGCGAAGCAGAAGAGAAAGAAGGGATGGGTTTGGGGAGAAGGGAAGGAGACCAGCTGCAGTGGTGGAAGTAATGTGTGAGTGACTGTGCTGTAGGGCTTGCTGTGCTGCACTTAGAACAGCCAATGCACGTGTATGGCTGTTGAGCAGTGTTACCTAACTGCTCATGTCATACACGTCCGTCCACACATAACACAGTGCTGTAGTAGCGGTTTTGATGAGAAGAAACCACAGACCTGCACAAGGCTATTTCTGTACTATGGAGACTGTGTACTTAGGGAGAAAAATAGGCTTGCTTTGTAATGTGTACAGATATTGGACATCTTGTAACAAGCCTTCCCACCGCATTGCACCTAGAGACATCACATACCTCCTACACAATGATTCCTTGCTCAGTCAGTTCTTGCCATGCCTACACAAATCCATTACTTGCAGATGTCACATGCATTTTCCAGGAGCTCAGAGCAACATGTGACACCACATACTTATGTATCAGATGTTTGCAGCTTGTTTATGTGGTCCTTTCCGTTGAGGAGTGGTGTGATTCCTCGTGCCTACTCATCTACCAGAAGAGTTTTCAGCTCCTGAAATCCATTCCAGATTGGTTTTTTCCCTCCCTCTCCCCAGGAGACTAAAAAGAAAGCTGAATCTAATGGTATACAGATAACATTTTAAAATTAAATAAGATAAAAATATGACCTCTGTTAAGATTTTGCTAGGAATTAACAAAACATACCATCTCATTATAAGTCCGGTGCTACTCTCTTGTCTACTGGGGACTAGGTTTCACCGCCTGACTGTAATTCACCAAATAATTTCTGTATTTTCAGTGGAAATTCCTTAGCAAGGGGGGCTTAACATGTCTTCAGCACTGGTGGTAAGACACTGTAAGCCCCTGTCTATGAATGAGAGCTTGTTAATATTATTACCTGGGCAGGGAGCTTGACAAATTTAAGCAATATACTTTGTACAGTGCCAACTGAAGTCAAGAAAATGGGGAGTAAGAGATTGGTCTTTCCGGTGTACACCCTATCTTCTGCTTAGGACTTCTAACCTAAGCTAAAGAAAGTGATGTTGTTCTGGGACATGTGTGTTTCACCTCCTTCGATACCACAAAAGTTTTGGGAGCATCAGCCTGAAGTGCAGCCTGTGCATACATGATTTCCAGAGTCAGGTTTCTGTGGGAATCTCTCCTTGGCTTCAGTAAGCCACGTCCTTTGCTGTTAGTTGTGACCACCAGGAGAGCAGTGACGATGACCTTCTTTATCTATGCTAGCAACTGGAGAAGTCATACTGTGTTGTCTATTAATAGATCAGGTATCATCAGAAAGTTTAATTAGAACAAGGTGGTTTGGCATCTTGCTACTTTTTCAGCCATGAGCCAAATACCAGTGTGATTACTGCTAAAGGCTGACACTCAGAGAAAGTCCGCTGCAACCCTGAGTTGGCTGTAAATTTTGTTTTACAACCTACTGTAAAAAGGAGTAAAGTTTAGCAAGAAGGCTAAGATGATTTACTTTTTATTTTGAAAGTCTGGAAGAGGAATGCTTTGAAATATTCTTCTTTCTGTGTCAAAAGCCTCTACTCAGAATAGTGCTCTTCCAGAAAAATGTACTGGTGTCCCGTGCCCCAGCCTAGTATCTCATAGAATCATAGAATGATTTGGGTTGGAGAGGACCTTAAAGATCATCTAGTTCCAACCCACCTGCCATGGGCAGGGATATCTGTTACTCAAAGCCTCATCCAACCTGGCCTTGAACAATTCCAGGGAGGGGAAGTGTTCCCATTTTCCCGAACTGTCACACACAAGCTTGGGAAGGGACAGTACTAGAGCCATAAAAATTGCAATGATCTTGCCTTTAATGGTAACAGGGTTGTCTTCAGAGTGCTTTGGGACCTTCAGAAGTGGAAAGCTGTCTGTCTGTGCATCATAATAAAGATACTCATAGATACCATGGTCATGTTTTATGCCATTAATTTATTACTAACTGTTGCATGCCAAAAAAGCTCTCCATACTGTGAAGAGCACAGAGGCTGGTACATTCCCTGCCTTAAGGAACTGGGAGTTTAGAAAGTGTTGCTAAATGTTGAGCTACAAATTATGGCAGCATTGCATTGAACAAGGAAGGTAATTCCTGAGACCTTGCTGGGAAACGCTGTACAGCTGCAAAGCACAGATATAGGTGTAATTCCAAGTGCTGAATGCCTAGTGCTGAGTTAAAAATGGCCTGCTTAAGAATGATGGGGTTTTTATTACTTCTCTCGTAAGTGGATTTAAGGCTTTGAATCTTAAGATCAAAGGGAAAGGAAACTCCTTGGAATTGCATTTGTTAATCTCCAATCAATTTTAAAGAGGATCCTGACTTCTTTTCCCCCTCTTTCCCTCTCTTCAGACCTCTAGCCAGACCGAACTGGAGAACTGGATCACGGCAATCCATTCAGCTTGTGCAACCGCAGTGGCAAGGCAGCATCACAAAGAGGACACCGTCAAGCTCCTGAAAACAGAGATAAAAAAGCTGGAGCAGAAGATTGATATGGATGAGAAGATGAAGAAAATGGGTGAAATGCAGCTGTCCTCAGTAACGGACTCGAAGAAGAAGAAGACCATCCTGGATCAGGTAATTGCTTATGTGAAGCTTGCTTATGTGAAATAGTCCCCTAGCAAATAATGAAGTCCTTCTTCAGATTAGTGGTACCTCTGTCTGCTCCCACTGTGCCATGTGTGTGCACTGGCAGAGCTCACCAGAGCACGTGAGACATGTTGGCAGGAAAGCGGTGATGGCTGTCCTAGTTGCACCATTTCTCCAAACAATGTGCACTAAGATACAGCACAGGCTGTCTTCTGGCCTCCACGCAAGGGACTTGGCTAGCTGCTCAGAGGTTGAGTGAGTGCTTTAGGGGAGTGAAGAGGCTACCAGGCCACGCAGCAGGATGCCTTAGGGGAAGAGCTGGTCATAGACTGACAAATGCTGCTCTAGCCATTGTCTTAAGTGTGGAAGAGGCTGGTTCATCTTCTAGGAGATGGGATGAAGAAGCCATCCCTGGTTTCTGCTTGTTATAAGGGCTTGCCTTGACCTCATGGCTGCAGCCCTGCCTGCCCCTCGGGACTGCTCCTTCTGACTATAAGTGGACAATGTAGTTGTGTTTCAGAAGCAGAGAGCCTAGAGCCAGATGTCTCTCCTGCTGCCACAGAAGCACCTTATTTTAGGAAACTAACATATGGCTCCTGCTTCATTAGTTTGTAGCTGTTTTACCATGGCTGCCAAACGCGCCTGTAATGCAAACCATAGGGAGCGGCCGGGGCCCTAATGCACTAAGCTAAAGAGATTTCGTACCCCCTGGAAGCCTGTGAGAAGGGGGGAGGGAGGGGGGAGATGCTTGCTTCTGTTGAAAGGGCTCCACTCAAAGGCTGTCAATCATAGTGAGAGGGCAGAGCAGTCTCTCTATGTAACTGAGTTTTTCTAAATGCTTTGAAACTGTTTCCTATCAGCAATTTGAATTATTTAAATAAGTCCTTACATAGGCTGATTATAGTGCTCTTCTGCTGATAAGATTAATTATCCCCAGAGTACTACACTTTTTCAAGTATGGCGAGCTCTGTTGATGCAACGCTGCTGCTGCGGTTGCTGATTTGGGGCTCTCTATATGTGTAATTTGGTGAGGTTTGGTGGTCTTGTTTCTCACAAGTCCTTGATGCATGAAAGAAGCCTCTTAAGGGACTACTTAGAAGACAATCCTGGAATACAAAAAAAGTTAAAAATGAAGTTTTAATCCTATTAATAGCATTGTATCAAAGGAGCAGTTATCCCAGGAGAAGACATGCCATGAACATAAAAATGTTTTCCATCTAGTGAAAACTTTTTTATTATTTGTATCCTTTTTGGGGTTGGGAGGGGAAGGGAGAGTGGGAAAGAAGGGGGATCAAGGTTTCTTGAGTGAGATCAGCATTGGTGAAAAAGGTGTTACTGGGAACAGTAGAATTTTTTCAAGGTATTTACCACTGTTCTTCCTCCTCTCCCCTTCTCTTCTCATGCATCTTGCTCCTCAATCTTGGATGTATGCAGATCTTTGTTTGGGAACAAAATCTTGAACAGTTCCAGATGGACCTATTTCGGTACCGCTGTTACTTGGCTAGTCTCCAAGGAGGGGAGCTCCCAAACCCTAAAAGACTGCTTGCTTTTGCCAGCCGTCCAACAAAAGTTGTGATGGGCCGTCTTGGAATCTTTTCAGTCTCATCGTTTCATGCACTGGTAAGTTTGAACAGAGGCCAGGGGTCATCTTTGCCAACCTGCAAATCGCTTCACATGTCCAATGCAGAGATCATGTCTACAAACAGCAGTCTGTGCCTGGGGGGTGAGCCCTTACCTTAGTGTGCAAAATATTCTGCTTCCTGAAAGGGTTGTGCGTCCTGGATATAGATTAAAGAGCAGGTCCTTGCAAGCCATGGCCTTATGGAAGTGGAAGAACTATGTTTCTCCTAAACATGTGATTTTGAATTTCCAGATTTGTACTATAAACATGCTTTCTATAAACAGATCTTCCTGTTACAAGAGCAGGCTCATCTCTAATGCCCATATACATGGGCTTGATCCGAAAGTCCTGTGAAGTCAGTGGGAGTCTTTCCAAGGCCCTCAGCAAGTGTCGGCCCTAGACCTTCTCGAGCATGGCTTGCTTTCTACCATATGGATGAAACTACTGACCAATTAGTCTACTATCCGGTCTCCAGTGATCAACACCTGATGCTCCACAAGGGAGGGGAAATGTTCTTCTCTGCTGCTTATGGTGTGGCAAATAATGTTTAAAAAGGTTGTTTAAGTTTAAATAATGTAACAACCCAGCTCTTAAAAACACAGGGAAATGTATTTCAAAGTGGTGTTTTCGTAATGAATTTAAATCAAGTTCCTGTCCTTTCAGTTTGGACTCCTGGAGCTTCACAAAAATAGCTGAGCTCCACTGTTGTCTTGTAGATGTCAGCTGTACCCTTCAATTGAATCTAGAGCTGTAATTCAGTCAGGGGCGTTTTTATTCTTTTATATATGAAAAGATTAGCGTCATCATCCTGATAATTGCTGGTGGATTTATATTTTTTTTAAGTGGCGGGCTGTAATTTGCATTTATGCTTATTTTTTTGCATCTAGCAAAGCAGTGAGTGTTAGCCTGAAAAACAGTCTGCCTCTTCATGCTGGTGTCTCTTGAGAGCCAAGTGAAAAAAAATATGTTTTGAATATGTTGTGTTGGAAAAGACACGTGCTTTTTTCTCCTTTAAGCAAACTCCTGTGTCCTCCTTTGCCCTCAATAGCGTGGAGATGGTGCAGTGAGTCTCAGACTCGAGCTGGGTGCTGCATGGTGGTAGCATGGCATCCCTAGCTCTCCTGAAGATGTACCTCAGTACGTTAGTCAGAGGATGTGCTAAGTCTCCCAGGTGCCTCTGCACAAACATCCCAGATACAGTTAAGAAAGGTCTCACAAGTCTAGGCTCTGGAAATGGAGACACTTGCATTAGTGTTGTAAGTTCTCCTTTTCCTTGATTTCTCCATGTTTCCCAAGGAGAACACAATTACTAGTATAGCGACAGTTCCCTCACTACACAAGCCAGCCTTCTGTTTGTCCTGTCTTTATATAGGGTTTTGTATCTGCTGCACCCAAACAACCAGTTTCTCAGCTCCGTAGCTTGGGGCATCACTCAGAGATTCGGGTGTTCCCGCTGGGGGGTTGCCAAACGACAGTCACATTTTGCTAGTTTCGGCTGTGGGAATCCAGTACAAAGGTGTTCCAGGAAGCATACAGCCAAGTCGGCAGGGTGGGTCTGTCTGTCTGTCTGTCTAGCTTTGCCTTATGCTCCCGTTCATACCTGCCATCTCCTACCGCTCCCTTTTTCACAGGAGAGGAGCTTGCTCTCCTGAGGCCACCTCCACATGGGAAATCTGCTTAAACTTTGGCCTAAACACTTCACCTCTGACTAATGTCGCACTAATTTCTACCAGAGCTTCCTCACTTGGGAAACGCTCCCCAGATATTTGGTTTCGGTAAAGGCAAATATCTTTTTGCTCCAAAGGGGTTGCCACAGGCCATTTTTCAAGTACCTAAGCAGTTAACACTGCTCCAATCGAAAGGATCTTTTCAGCTTTTTTTCTTCCTGTGTTTTGCTCAGTCCTTCAAATGTTGCTATCTTTAAGGAAGTGCAGGTTTTAAATACCTTGACCTATTTGCAAGCCTTTATCTGGCCGTGTAGCAGTAATGAGTCAGTTTCAGGATGCCCAGAGTGCTTCCACAGGAAAGACCAAAGAGAAAGACAGGGCTTTTCGGAAGCAACAGATAAGTTTGGAAATCTCAGGTTTCGTGTGTCCAGCTTTGAAACCTTGATAGAAAAAAAAAAAAAGAAAAAAAACCCCAAACCCTTCACTGGTGCTGAGGCTTTTCTCTGTGATGATTAGGCTGCCTCAA
>JANZLP010000050.1:2704087-2716033 GCA_026930925.1 Chelictinia riocourii | reverse complement strand
GGTAAAGACCACTACCCCTATTCTAAATTGAGGCTGTAAAAGTGAACTGAAGCCCACATCAGCCAGTTCCAGATACAGAAATTCCCTGTCCTCATTTTTGTACTAGCCTCGGGAATACCATTCACTATGCGATAGTGTGTGATTATTTCTGGAAAGAAAAGCTATTGAAGACTTAGTGCCAGCGTTGGCATCATTACAAATGCAGAAAGGAAACTGTCAAATAACTGGTTGTGTTTTCAGATGTACCACGTGACTGGGGCCGTGTTAGAAAACATGATCCATCTCATGTAAATCATGAACCATTGAACAAAAGTCCTATTTGTAAATTTGAATATTGTCAGCCAACTTTCAAAACTCTCTGTTTTGAAAATAGTTCTGTGATGCTTTGAGCAAGCACAGAAATGCAGTGGGACTCAGCCAGGTTCCCTCAATTTTGCCAAGTTTTTCCTCAAACCCTCTGTGCCTCCATAAACTAGGAGAAAAACTGGAGTAAGGACCCCAAATTTGGCTTGACACACAAATGAAGCAGAACCTGGCTCCACAGACATTTATTCCAAACAATATGTCAGACTGACTACACTGTAATTCTATTAGTTACTCAATCACTTTTGTTAATTATTCCTGTTGATTTGCCCCTCTTGAGAATATACAAAAAAAGAGAAACCCATACCTGAATTGAATCTCAGTTTTTATTGTACAGTTTTTGAAAACTCCATAACCTATTAAGCCTCTTTATTTGCATGCAAACATCCAGAGGCATGAAGAAAAAAGCAAAGGGGCTTCAAGCCAGAATACCATGTCGTGGGATAGCAGGACAGTTAAAGAAACTGTATTTTTATTAAGCCATCTGAGAGAATAATCCACTCAAGTAGCAAATCAGAACATTAAATGAAATTTTCTTAGATACACCTATTTGTTACAGCTCAGATGTTTTCCGAAATGCGTATGTTTCAACAAAATCCTTGTCTAGAAGTTTGTTGGAAAGATGACCGTGAGCAGCTCAGAAAATGTTGGGCTATAACTAATGTAGGATGTGGGTCCTGAGCCTGCACCACCACCTGAGATGTGGTGGGAGTGTTGCTCTCACATCCTCTGTAAATTGAAAACCTCAAGTTTGATTTGGACGCAGCTATATATTTGAACAAGCAACCCTCTTGCCGTTGCAGGCATATCTGAAAGGTTTGGGTTTACTCCAGAAAGGAACAAAAGCTAATTTCTATTCTTCAAGAATTTGCCATCTTCTGTGCAGAGCTACTCATGAAAAGAGATTAATATGGGCAAGCCAGCACTGAGCCATGAAAGCATCACATCCCCATCTCCTGGGATAAAAGGGCTCCTTCCTGAACATTTAATGACTTTCTAAAATTAAAACTGAAGTAGAGATCATAGCTTTTGTAAGAGAGGCTTGTGATCTTGGCTTAAGATTTCTGTGTGAAAGGTGTAAGAATGCTGGGTCCTCACCCAAACTGGGTCTTGCATGTAAACTTAAGCAAGTTGCTTTATCTCTCCATGCTAGTGTTTGTGCAGGATGCATGGGACTCTTGAAGGGTGCTAGAATTAACTTTGGAGATTTTTATTGAGTATAACTTTTTTGATTTTCATTGAGAAATTTAAAATAAGTGGGCATGTGGTTTTAATTTAGAATGTTGAGGAGCACAAGGAAAAGTGGTAAAGAAAGGAAAAAATAAAGGATAGAGCAGGAAAATTAAGCTATTCACTGATTACAATAAAAGAAAACATGAATCCAGAAAGCAGCATGGTATGAACTTCAGCCATGAGTGGGTTATTTCCAAAACGCTCCTAATAGCACCCAGGGGCTCCAGTGACACTTGCTGGAAGACTGGAAGAGCCCATTTTTCTTCAGTGTGTGGTAGGGCTGGGCTTGAAACCCTGAGTACCAGGGAATTTGTTCTGTTCAGTCATTATTTCTATTGTTTCTCTGGTTTTGAGTTTATCTAGGACAGATTTCTCTAGGAGAGCTCTTGATTAATTTAGTAATTAAAAATCGATCTTGAAATATCTTAAGCTGACTAGATGGGCTTTTTATTTACCAACTTGCTTAAACAGATCACTGAGTAAGGTATCTACCATAAGTTTCTTGCCCCTTCCCCTGGAGTATATTGGTCAAAGGCAGGGTGCAGGACTAGATGAACCCACAATTTGTTCTCGCCTGGTAATGCCTCTACCTCCAGATAACAAAGCATGTATTCATTTTATATTACCGCAGTTCTTTTTATTGTCAGACTTTCATTTTGCCAGGATAAATATTTCTTTCCTGGTAAACCTGCCAAGACCTGGAGTCATGTGTGCTTTTACGTTTTTTGCGTGTGTGCAATATGCAGTGAAGTATGTTTGTGTAATAAATGGGGGTTATATTCTACTACTGCAGTGGAAGTGGAAATGATAGCCAAAGAAATAGTTTAAATACTTGAGTCCAAACACTGATATCGCTTCGTTTCAAAATGTTAATTACTGTGAATTTCTTTTTTACACACTCATACTAGCATGTAAACAAAATTAATAGTTACCTGTGGGCTCTCACTCACGTGCGAGTGTGATTTTTTCCAAAGACGAAAGGATGGTTTGTTACTAAAGTGCTAGCCTGTGCTATGGAAAAACCAGCTTCAAACCTGCACTGAGCCAGAGGTTTCCGGTGTGTCAAGGCTGTCTTACAAGGAATAAGTCAAGGCTGACTCCCAAAGATGTCAGCTCAGAGCCTCTATAAATATCTGACTTTGTCTGGAAAAGTGGGATTTGTTACCTTGGGTGAGGTAACAGGCCCCAGCATAAGCTCCTTTGTTCAGAGCTTGGGGAGGACCCAGGTACAGTAGCGAGCCACACAAGACAGGAGATAGTAAGTGATTTAAAAGCACAAAATGTCTGAGCTGTGGTGGAGGTGTGTAGACCTGCTGAGGGGTTGCTTGGCTCCTGAAAGGCAGAGTGGATTGCACCTGCATGCGTAGGCTTCTGGTTTATTACCTAGGTGTGAATTTGTGCTGGTTTCCCAGGAAGGATGTTAATGACCATTTCAAAGACTTGGGGGCTTTCCTTGGTGCAAATAAACATAAATGTGTTAAAGGCGAAATTCCATGCTAAGAAAGAGCTGCATATCAAATCTGATAGTCTTCAAACAATTAAGAATAGTATTTAAGAAACAAAATCCCTCTTTGCGATTTTAATACTATCAAATAATTGAATTCCTGCAATGTCTTAACCAAATAATATAAAAAAATTATATGATGACTACCCATAAAATGTGAAAACAGGAATAGAAGCTCGGTTTCTTGTGCACTCAAAATGGTATTGGCCAAGTGAAATAGATGTTCCCTTGCTTCTATGATGGTGGTAGTAAAACACTGCTTCTTCCTCTTTAACTGTGTTCTAACAGTAAAGCTTAGTGACACTACTAATACATCTCACACGTGGAGAAAAACTGATAAATAATGGCCACAGTCCATTTCTTCTGCCTGTAATTAAAAAAAAAAAAAATCTGTTCAAAATTATTACAATATATGTGTCCTCCCACAGTAACATATTTTTGTGGTTTTTTTTTCTATTCAGCTGTACAAAGAAATAGAAATCTGTCAGAAAATTACACAGCACATTCAAATAGAGAAGTCTGATGCATCCTCTGATATTTATGGTGAGTTTCTCCTTGATTTGTTTTTATTTTTCTATTAAGTCAGTTCTAGTGTGAGCAGGTTCTTGCTTGCTGTTCATTGATATACCTGAAAGGCCTGCTGAACACAGTAAGAAAAACACATCTGATTCCTGTGCCATCCACAGAAAGCTCACTCCCCTGCCCTGAAGTTTTATTTGTAGTGCACTGAACACTGTTTTTCCTGGTGCTCAAGCTGTAGGATGTGCAGCTCTTTGATGAGAGCTACAGTGGCAGAAAGGACAAATGTTTTCTTGTTCTTGTAGTTTCTCAAAACACCACCTACAGAGGTTGTGCAACTGAGCACCGGTGGAAAAACAGCATCCTTTGCCAGTTGCCACATCTTACGTGAACGCCTGCATGGCGGCGTTCATGGGGGCTCTGCAGTGGGGCTTGGGAGAGGGCTGCGGCTATGGCTTGCCACTGCTAGCAGGCTAGAAAGCTTCCGCCTCCCCACTCCTTCCACCAAGGAGGATGGTAGGGATGCAGCCAGGAGCATCGCTGTGGGTGGGAGGCATCTGGAGGTCTGGGGCCAGGCAGCTGTCCCAGGAGAGGCTGCTTGGCCCCTTTCCCCAGCTGCCAGGGGCACGGAAAGTGGATGCCTGTCTCGCCTTGACGTTGCTGAGGCTGGGGGAGCCTGGCCTCAGTGCATGCTCAGCCCTCGAGGATGCCCCATGGACTTCTGGAGCCAGAATCTGACATATACAGATCTGTGCATAAAACATAAAGCAGGGGAAGTCCTCCCTGTGTAATTTCAGCAAAATCCCTAATGTTTACGTGGGGGTGGTCTTACTTCTTATTTCAAGTATTTCAAGTTACAGACCTCCAGCCTGGCGAGTTTGCCCTTTGGTCTGGCAATTACAGTTCTGTAGTGTATTTTAAAAGTTATTTGTGCAACCTACCCTGCAGGAAGCCAATTTGCATCTTTTTACTGTTTATCTAAATATTCTGTTTTAATGACTAGAATAATTCTGAATCCCCGGACTGCTTACTATACGGCTGCAGGCCATTTGAATATTGAGCTCTGCCACAAAGTAGTGATACTGACTGCAGTTTGAATATTGAAGGCCTAAGAAAGAAATATTAACCAGCACAGTGATGGCCCTGGGTTCAGTAATTATGCTGTGCCTGAAAGCACTGCAAGAGTTAGGGTATCATGGCATTTCCTGTTTATTAATTTTTCTTCTCTTTTTTTAAGTCATAGATGGGAAAGACTGTGAAATGCACTGTCATGTCCTGTGAAATGAGATCAGCTGTGTGAGATATGGGATGTGTCTGTTCAGTGGCTCCAACCCTGCAGGGAGGGAATGCTAAATGCACCCCAAAAAAGCTGACTTTGCTCTCATTGAAAGAAAAAGGCAAAACTTACTTTGATACTAAATGGCAGCAGAATTTCTGTAGTCTGTATGTGTCTCATAGAAACAGTACCATGTGTTCATCCAGTGACAAGTGTGTGCTGAAATATGTGTGTGTGAGCAGAGGTGAAGTGTTGATCCTGTCTTGGTGCTGGGGAAGTCTAGTGTTCCTCCTGAGATCCTTTCCCATCCTGTATGTTAGGTATATTTCAGGTTTTAGTTATTTTAATCTCTTTACAGAATTAGCATTGCCAATACGTACTTTTACAATCCAGAGGGAAAGATACAGCACATTCACAAGCTATGGCAACACGAAGATCAGAGGTTTAAAGTTTTGTCATAGGTTCTTTTTAACAGGGTTGCTTAAGGGTTCTTGCTACTGGTTTTGTTTTTAAAAGAACCTAAATTAATAATGTGACCTCACAGTCTCCAAGCATCTAAGCACCTGCGAAAGTCTTTGCATGAGCAGGGCTGCCTTTGAGGTTAGTTCTCAGTCAGCTGGGCAGCACTTGGGGCTCAGCCCCTCACAAGCGCTTCCACAAGTGCTGGGAGCGCGGTCAGGAGCAAGCACTGCAACTGACGTTTAGGGCACTAAGGGACTTTTTATTCTGATGATTACTTGTTTTTTTCTGTGCAGCTTTATTCAAGCCTTCTCATACTTCTTGCCCATTTTAAAAACATAGATGCAAATTCCCTGTGCCTTGATTCCTCCAGCAGAACTAGAAAAGTCTTCATTTTGAAAATGGAGGAGATTATGAAAACCATTAGTAACATCACCTGTTGCGGTTGCTAGTATTCCAGCTATAGCAATAATAATAATACTTGTAAATCACCTTGAATTTTCAGGATACTTCACAAGCAGCTATTCATTAATCCCAACAACGTAGACTTAGTGCTGTTATCTCCATTTAACAGACATGGTATCAAAGACAGGGAGGTCAAATGCTTCCACTAAGGGTGCAATTAAGACATGCCAGTTCAGCTTACTAGCCTGGCAGAAAGATAATAAAACAAGTTAATAGGTGTCTGCTGGCTTTACAAGCTGTTTTGGGCCAGCTAAGAGATCCTGGTGCCAGGGAGCGGGCAGGGGTGCTCCTTCAGGTGTTAGCAGGCCTTTGGAGCAGCTTTGCCATCATGCCTGAGCATACCGTGAGTTCAAGTGATGTAAAGGTGACGGAGCAGAGTGTTTCAGGGAAAGCTCACCTGGGAACATTTTGTGGTGTTTCTACTCCCACCAGCATGCCTGCGGTAAGAGGCACTCCTGGAGTGTCTGGCCAGCGTGATGGACCTTGTCAGCATTAGATCTGTCAATGTGATGCTGTTGCTGATGCCTAGGCAGATGTGTTTTTGCCTCTTTCACTGGTACCAGCCTCTTTGCAAAGGTTGTGTGGGCAGGAATCAGGGCACACCAGCAGTAAGAACCTATTGTTTGCAGGTGCTGTGTGTACTGGGAACATACTTGCATTTTTGTTAGCAACTGTCTGTCTGTCTCAGGGGGCTGAGGTAATTTTCTGGAGGTGGATTTGTTCAGGTATTGTGCTGGTTTGGTGAGGCCATGTGCTCTCATAGATGCAGACTTTTGTTCTTGGGTCATCAAAACTTTGCAGTGAAGAAAAGGCTCTGTCTGGGTCACCACCCATCTCTTCGCACCTGTGTTTCAGAGTCCATGTACGGTTTGATAATAATCTTTTTGGCAGTAATGCCAGCTTATGCAATCACTGTTACTTCCACCCACTCCTGCCCTTCCTCTCATGCAATGCTAGTACACGTGTCCATGTGGAGCACCTGCAGAATTCAGCCAGATGGAAACTGTACTTTTGTACTATACATGTCTATATACAAACTACACATACATGTATATATACACACACACACTTGACTGAGGTATTTCTCATCTGGATGAGTTCCCTGCTCTGCTTTATTGCATGGCATTGAAAGCACTAGCACCAGCAGTGCAGTGGGACAGGCATGCTACTTCAAATTGTTTACGAGATCCAGCCACTATCACAACTGCGGAAATAAAGCAGTTTATCTATGCTTGGGGTATGGTCACATACCCTGTCTGTGGAGGGGTTAAGTGTATTTGTGAGATGACCATTTCAAGGCTGTTGCCAATTGCCCATCTCTCATTTCTTAAAGATGATGACAACATGTGTAATTGCTCCTTACACCTATTCTGCCAGTAATTACTGCGCAGGATTTATGGGGTTTTTTTTGACTGAAAGATGAATTAAAAAGCAACTACACATGCACTTAGCCCTGACAGATTGGAGGAGGCAGAGGTCTTCTCATTGGAGGAGAATGGGAGCTTGGGACTGCTTGAGCATGCTAATCTCTTCACAGTTAGCTGCTGCAAGAACTTGAGATGCAACTCAACCTTGTTTTAACTGTATGATAGTTGGCTGCAAAACAGCATTTCAGTTGCAGAAGGGTGATGGTATTTGTGCTGACTCAAACTGCAGTCTTGGGCATGCTCCACTGTGCTTCTGGTTAATGGTTTTCCAGGCCTCTGTGGCAATGACAACCAATAACTACTATAGTTTACAGCTGCTCTTTTGTTTAGTTGAGAATTTTTCTCTCTGCCAAAGTTGGTGTGTTAAGTGAGCTTCACAAATTTCATTTTATTCAGGCTGAGGAGCTTGCATACAGATTCCAAGTAGCTCAGTAAGTCAGGAAGGGCCATATGCTCCTTGCTTCTAGACTGCTGCGTTCTTCCCCTTCTTTTCTTTTTTTTTTTTTTTTTAAATGAGGGATGAAAAAATAACTTCCTATCCATAAGCATCAACTTGAAGGGAGTCCTAAAAATCAGAATTGGCTCCCAGCACGTCTGCTTCGTCTTGGCTGGTGGCTGATTCCATGTCAAACGAGTGTCTCCCCCCAGAGGTTTATAAATGTTTTTCTAGTCAGAAAAAGAGAGCAAATGGTTGCCTACACCCATTTAGGGAGTAATGAAGTTTCAGAAAGGCAAATGTTCTGCTTTAGATAACTCTCAACAGTAAATAAACAAACCATATTTAACTAACCACATTGTATTTCCTTTACACATTGTTATCTTGCACAGTGTCAAACACAAATGACAAGAAAATCACCAAAACCAAACATAATGGTACCATTTGCACTGTTTAAATTAAGGCTGTGTCAGTACTTCCATTATAAGGCTGTTATGTGGGTCTCTAACATAGCTATGAGGTGTGCACTGAGCTGAGACTTGGCAAATAACAGGTCGTGCCAGGAGCAGCTGAGAAAAGAAAGGGGAAAAGGGAATGTGGCATTTTTACAAACTTGTCCAGTCCAGGAATTTAAAAAAAGTAAAAGTTGGCATTCTGCTTTAGCAGGAGCTGTTATGCCTTGTCTGTCTTCAGGATGGCATGTCAGCCATAGCTCTCCATTTCCTGGCTTTTGTCAGTTTGGGTCACAAACCACAGCTCTGTGCAGCTTCTGTCTGCAAACAGCAAAACTTTTTGAAGTGACCTTTTGTGGCAAGAGAATTGCAAGTCTGTTGCAATGTTTTGCAGCTCTGGTATCCTCAAATAAAGCTGTAGAGGATTTATTTATAAACTCAGAAATTCAGTTCAGATATTTGTTAAAGCCACTTTCATTTTTTAACTTTCCCTTTATGTTTGTGAAGGTTTGTGGGGAAAGGAGAAGGGAGGAATTCCTGACTGCTTGCTGCAGGGACAGCACAGCCTTACCTGTAGTGCGTGCAGTTGTTAGGACACACTGGAAGTGGTCGGCTTTTTCTAACTGTCTCACTGGGTATCTCCCTAGGTTTCTCTCTGTCCTCCGTGGAAGAAGAAGGGATTCGTCGGTTGTATGTGAATGGCGTCAAAGAGACAGGCCTAGCTTTCAAGAAAGGTAAAAGACTATGTAACATCCTTTTGTTATTATTTGTTTAATCCTGGTGTAGGCCATGCACTTGTTGGGATGGGAGCTTTACAAACACACCAAATGAGGGTCCCAGTCCAAAAGAGATCATGGTCCTTTGGGAAGAAACTGTGGTGCTGAATACATGTCTGTTCTGCTCTTGGGATCAGCTATGCTATATAGTCAACCTCTTTTAATTTTGAGTTGCTAGATATGTAGCAGGGTCATCATGTCCCTTGCAGCTAAAGAGGAGCAGGGGCCCTCTCAAGTCAGCCACTGCAACATAAATGGGTACACTAGAAGTCATCATAGTGCTCTCTGTGGCTGGCATGACTGCCTCTAGTTTTGCTTCTAGCCTAGTCTGTTCAACATGACTTCCATACAGGAGCATTATACCAAAATACTAAACTGTAAGGGTGTTTGATACTGATGATGAAAATCAATCTTGTCTTATTGCCTCTTCCATGGGGTGGGAATAAAGGCTGCCTTCATCTGAAAAAGGTCATGTTTGCATTTCTGGTAAACACAACACTTTGTTTTTCCCTCTCCATCCAATATGCTCAAGTGAGTCACATCTGGCTGACTTGTCAAAAGATAGTGAAAGTTTGAGGAAATGGTGTTCCACAGATGTTACTGACTAAAAATAGCCTTTCCACAAATGATAACAATTTTCCAGCTCACTGGCCAAATATACTGCTCAAAGGCATGTATTGCCAATAGAGATTCATTGCAGCTGGCAAGTTAAGCAACTTGTTTCTTGTCCTATTAAAACTTCTCTTTCCTCCCATGTTTTGTGAGCATAAGGCAATTAAATCATTCCAGAATTTCAAATCCCACCTGAAAGCCTACTCTAGAACTTCATCGGATCTAATGATCCACCTCAATATCCTCCTCAGGAGTGACCCCTTCCCAACCAGACAGGACATTCTCCCGCCACCTGTATTAACAGAGTCGTTCCCCACTGCGTGGAGCAAGGTCATGGTTTGCAGAACCTCTAGCCAAGTTATTAATCTCAGTCGATTCTCATACAGAATTGCAGGCCAGCAAAACCCTAGCGCTTAATAACCTGGGGTTATTAAGAAACACTTACCTGGGAAAGACACTTACACTGACAAAGGTGTTTGAGAAGCACAACCTGGGTTTCTCTCCTGCACGTTAAAGTCCAGGGAAAAAGGACCAACGGGAGCCACCCACAAAAGGGAGATCTTGGACCAGGAATTGCAACCCCATGTTCTTCAAGCTCAGTGGGCTGCCAAACAGACACATTTTTAAGAAACTAGAAAGGCATCCAGCTGACACTTACACCTAGTACATCTAAGTCTGGAAGCAGAAAACCCCAGCGACCGGGCCAGCGGTTCCCACAAGGGCTCAAAGGTTTTCTTTTCAGCAATGGGTTTGCACGGGCTCGCCCTTCTCACCAGCAGGCAATGTTTCATCACTGGGTAGGTAAGCGGCCACTACGAGGACCCGGGCTCACATTCAGACACCCCTCACAGGTGCTGGCCACATCCAGCCACGTACCGGAGCAATGCCACGTGCATACGCGCTGTGGTCTCCTCTGTCCCGTCTTCCCACAAATCCTCCAGTGTGAGGAAGGGGGTGTACATTTTTCCCTATAGCACACCGGAAGAAAAATGATGTGATGGTTCAGCCTCCTGCAGAACAAGGGAATGAAATCTAGAAATCCAGGCAACACTTAGAAGGAAAATCAGCAGCAATGAAGACAGAGTACTACAAGTCCAGCTTCTCACTGCAGTTGTCCTTACTCAGCCCGAAATAAACTGTGTCGATTGCATACAGTACCTCAAAGAAAATATTACTACTGTTTTGTCACATATCCGGGACCTATCTTTCATAAATATATATATTTAAAAAAAAATTTGACAGTCCTTAATCTTCAACTTCCAAAGGAATAATTTTCAAATCAGCTACCTGCAATAAAAAGAGTTGTTCTCCTACAAATTCATCAGCAGAAGAAAACTGCAGATTTTGCATCTTGGGATAGTATCTTTTGAAGCTGTATCTTTAACAGGGACACAGAAAAATAATCACATTATAGTGTCAACCAATAAATAACTGGAGGAGTAAAGCACAGACAAAGCAATTTCTGCAAACTCTGCTAGGACTGCTTCTACAGTTATTGATAACAGAAAAACTGAAAGCGAGGAACATCAGACTGGCAAAAATAGGAAAAATACCTTCCGGAAAAAATTCTATAAAATGAATACTGATATCCCATTGCCATCTAAGTTAAAACTCTGCAGAGGATAAAAATACTTCAAGACCTCATGCATTTACTGTTGAAAATTCTTTACATTCCATGACTAAATCATAAACGCTATGGTGGCATTTCAATCTCAGATTCTGCTGATGTTCACAAACTGAACCGTGCTCATGTGGTTCATGCCGTCAGCAGAACCCCTTGACTGAACACCATGTCATTCATAAGATAAAGTGTCCAAGAGGCAATCCACCAGGTCTTAAAAAGGAAAGAGAGATGACCTCAATCCCCTTCGGAAGACTGTCTCCCTAAAATGCCTTCAAAAAGTGAGAAAAAAGGATTCTGCAGGAATCCATCATCTCTTACTTAAGTAGCCAGCCTCAGTGTCTAGCCCGCTGCACTCTTGCCTTAAATTATTCAGCATTTAAATTGATCCCTGTCCTTCATAACAACTGCTCATGGCGAGACACACAGTGCACACAGATGGGGATGCAGGCAGTGAAACTCAGTCTTGCGCCGGGTGGCAGGCTGCTCGGAGGGGGTCACTGCAGTGGACGTGCTTTGGTCCAGCAGCTCCGCTCTGCCACACCGGGACCTACCCACGCTCCTCGCGACGCTGTGCACAACAGCTGGACCCCGCTCATGTACCCTTGGCGTGCCGTGGCTGCTTTCAGCAGGACAGTGGTTCGGTGGTTTTGCTTCTAGCACAAAGAGTCCAGAATTAGATGCTGCCATTATTACACAGCCACACACACACACACACAAAAGGCACCTTTGCTCCCTTTTATTTTCTTCCTGGGAGAGGAGGGGGAAACAAGTTACAAACAACTGCGGAAATAACTGAATTG
>JANZLP010000050.1:2567266-2580015 GCA_026930925.1 Chelictinia riocourii | reverse complement strand
AAACTTGCCTCCCTGCTCACCCTTCAGTGTTTAAGTAGCTATATTAAGCAGCATGTACCTTGCTGAACTCAACTGGCTAACAGATTTCATCATGTTCCTGCACTTTCTTTCCTGGTTGCCTTTTTGATACCTAGTAACCTCTTCATTAATATCTAAGTGCCTTGATTGCCTGCATCCCACAGATCTTTACTAAGGCTGAGACTAATGCTCACATGAGGACAGATTACTCTAGCTCTTAATTGTCCAACTAGAAACAGACATTAAAAGACATGAATTTTCAGGGGAGGGTGCTCAGTTCTTTCTGAAAGTTTGCCTACTGAAGTTGCTAGCTGTTGGGCACCCTAGTACAGAGGCAGCTTCAAACCATTTAGCTACACTGGAAAATCCTGGCTACAAGATCCTCTGTCACTGTTTACAAATCACACTGGGATACCTCAGTCACTTTGGATTTGTTCCACACATTATGTCATGCCCTCATAGTGTAAAGTGCTAAAGAAAATGAGCGGATGTTTCCCAGATGTGTGGCAGGACCATGTACATACCCGTTCATGCAAGAACATTTCCTGAACAAGTGACCACAGAGTTGTAAAAGATGACACGTGTCCTGCTTTTGCCCTTTCAGCGAGTTCCTGGTGATAATACTTCAGGTGCTCTATAGACATAAGGTTGAGCTTGCATTTCGTCACTTGTTCTTTTACTGCCTTAAGTGGCCCCTCCAGACTCTTCTGTGACCAGTCGGCATGCTCATACAGGTCTGCTAGAGTCCTAAAGAGCAGCAATGTCGGAAAATTACCCATTTATTTGGATGATTTTGGAAAATTACTATATTTATCCAACCACTTTCATCAAAGAAGAGAATTAGCAAGCCTAAACTGAAGTTATGATCGAGAGCCAACAGTAATAGGGGGAATTACATTCACTTATTAACATCAGACTTCGGAAGCAATGCATCTCTCTCACTGTGTGGAAATGGAGTGTCACAGACATTCCAAATACAAATCTCATTTTCTATACGCACCATGTTGAGCCAGAAGCCCCGGTGATATAGGTAACACAGTCCAACAGATTTAGCTTCTGAAGAGCTAAGAGGTGCCCAAACATAGCTGACATTGCTCTGAGGCCTCCGCCTGTTGCCATAACAGCTATTACCGGGACCTGTTCAAAACATAAGTATTATCTTCAAAAAGTTACTCACTTGCCTACTTGGAAAAGTCCAATTACAGCTCTTATAATTTCCTCAGCGGACTTCATTGGAGGACAATGAAATTACATCAACATTCAGCCAGTCTTTACCAGTACCTTCTTTAAATTAACCTCCAGATACTCAGTGGGTTCCCTTAACCCCAAACCTTGGGTAAGTTTGAACAGGCAGCGATTTTAACTTTCCTTCCTCCCCTTGTTCTTTGTAATTGGAATTGCAATGATTAATAATGAATAATTATATGATTTTGTTATAAATAACAAAAATCATAATAAAAGTAATTAAGAATGGATTCAAGGAAGTCCTGAGCAGAGTTTAAAAAAATATATTAAGCAAACAAAATGATTCTTTGGACAGCATCCATTCAACAAATACAATTCCAACAAGAAAATAAATGTTCACTTAAAAATTCACCCTGGATCTTGGCAACAAAACATACTTCACAAGGAGCTTGTAATAAAATATTCTTTCTCCACCCTAAAGAATTTTGACTTTTTGTGAAAAGTGTTCTAAAAATGAAAAAGAAGGTAAGCCTAAAGAAGGGACATTACAATGATTTCATAAATACCTATGTGAGGTGAATTTCAAATACTCCTATTTTCCTACTTGTTTTGGGTTGTCTGGCTAGGCTGTGTCTAACACAATGTACCAATGCCTTATATCTTACTGACCTGCTGCATCACACTGTTGGAAATGTTTACTTTGAAGAGTGGTATATTATGTCCTTGGGAACCTGACCCATTGAAAAGAATGGGAGGCATGAATAGCTGGGCTGAAATTTTAGATGATTATGGGGTATGCCACACAGAGAACCTCTGTTCTGCTGCCATTCAAATCAATGGGTTTATCATCAACATGTAAAAACTACTAGAAATTTTGTGGGGAGTTGTGCCAATCCTAATTCAATAGACCCACACCCCATGCTTGGATTCCAAAGTTTGCACCAGTCCCTGACAGAGACACCTGTAAAGGGTTAAGTCAATAAAGCAAAGAGGATGCCTATAGGCGGCCAGTTCATTTCCCAGTATCAAAGATATTTATACTTGCTCTGTGTCTGAGTTATTGTGATAAATATGTTGAAGTTGTATTATTAGTAAGATAGTTGCAATCTCATGGAACTACTTGCTGTAATACAGAATTCATGAGCTTCTGGCAACAGACTGCATTAAACCACTTAACAGAGGTCACTTCTCCAAAGTTTAGACATTTACATTCTAACCAGCAGCCTGGCTGCAAGCAGCGATTTATCCTCAGCTACTCAGCCACCAACTGGAGGCTGTCGGGGTGCTGAAGACGGTGACCGTGTTACTGGAACACCTCACAATGACCTGCAGGACAAAGCCGAGAGGAAGAGTTAGTTCACACAGACCTGAAAATGACATTTTATTCCTCTTCTTTAGCAAAATAAGAAGCTGTATCCACAAGGTTAGAATAGCTATTTAATATGGTCTCCAAAAATAGGAGCAGAGCAAAGTGAAGGTGCTGTAACGAAGCCACAGGTACTGGGACTTGTAAAGAATGTGTTAGTTTTTTCTTAAATCGGCATCTTCAGGGACTGCAGCGATAGCCAGTGCACCAGAAATAAAGCTGATAGTGCCACCTACTCCTTTGCAGACTAGGAGTCAGACAGGAGCCAGTTTCCTGAAACAAAGGCTACCCTGGAAACCCACCTACAGCCTGCTTGACTGGCAAAAGGACCTACTAAAGCAAGGGCATAAAAAGACAATCTCCACTTTGCTCGCCAATTTAGCAGAAAGACTCAGACACAGGCACAAATATACACACACACTTCAGTGGTCAAAGACACGAAGACTACAGATTGAGGGTGGCTTTGATGACTTACACACGAGTTTGCATTTCTCTCTGCCAGCAGTTTTCATTACCTGGTCCCCTGCTGCAGATGTCCCAGCTGAGAGAGACTGTTCAGTGGCTGAGTTTTCCCCAAAGAGCATTGCCAGATGGGCCCCTTCTGGGTATGACTGCCGACAATCTGCATTCTGAGCATCATTCCCACACAGCCTCTGGCTGCAAGGCCCAAGCCTCCTCCAAAGTTGCAAAGATAGGATTTTTTTGTTTTATTTTATTTTATTTTATTTTTTAAAAAAAACAGATTTATTTTTGGGGAGAGGAGAATTGTGGGGAAGATGGTAGTACTAAAACACCGTTTTGAAGTCTGGGCAGTTTTTTTTAAACAAAAGGATCAGTTCATAAAAATGTAACTGGGTAAATAATAGATTAGTCCATCACATAAACACATTCTAAAAATAACTTGATCGGTTCTAAAACATCTATAGTAGCTTGATCTATTTATCATTTTAACATATATCTATAGTCACAATGAATTTATTAAAATGTTATATCCCATAATCTGCCTGATCAAACTCAGATAAATCATTGTACTTTGAACATCTTGTTAACAAGCAATTAATCACAGCT
Organism: Chelictinia riocourii; assembly: GCA_026930925.1. NCBI lineage: Eukaryota > Metazoa > Chordata > Aves > Accipitriformes > Accipitridae > Chelictinia > Chelictinia riocourii. Next base: position 2,576,378 of record JANZLP010000050.1, on the reverse strand, counting down.
CCTGAGTGCAGCAAAGGCGTTAATTTCGATATTTACTTTTCTTGGTGGCATAGGTAATGCATTCTCCAGAGCCCTCAAGTCCTTCTTGATATCAGTAGAAGTCAGATGTGATACGTAGAGTTGCCTCCCTTCATGTAAAAAAGTCTCATACAAATACCTGTGATACATACCAGCATAAAAAAAGAACCAGCAAATTCCCCTTGCACATTCTGACTTCCATGATCTGTTCCCAACTGCTTTATTGCCAATACCCCACTCCCCAGCATCACTTTGTTTTGAATATGTCCGAGTTAGTGGATGACCTGTGCATTCCTGGCTTTTCCAAGTAATGTATATACCAAAGATACAAACCTGGATAAGATAGAGAAAACCAATTTATTTCTAGAATTAAATGATACTGTGACATGCAAGGAAAATCTCTGCTGTCTTAATCTCCACATATTGCTATCAGGTTGAATACTGGCTTGATGCAGCCATATTATTTAAGATTTTCTTTCCCCATCCCCCCCCCCTTTTTTTAATGAAAACCTCCCAGCAATCTCCTCTCTGTGTTCTAATACTGTAAATAATTGATCATACTGATAAAACATTTTGGCTGGACCAAAGCTAACATTTACCCCCTGCATTGTATACGTGTGGTATCACTGTTGTTCTTCCCTACAGTGATGAGTTGACCCTGGAAGGAATCAAGCAGTTTTTCGTGGCTGTGGAGAGGGAAGAATGGAAGTTTGACACCTTGTGCGATCTCTACGACACGCTCACAATCACTCAGGCTGTCATCTTCTGTAACACCAAGAGAAAGGTACAGCAGCCATCAGATGGGCATGGTACTTTGAGGTTGTCTCAGGAGAATGCTGGGACAAATCCGCTTAAAAGGTCTGGTTGTTTCCCCATTTGGGAATAGTTTAGTAAGAACAGAGGTTAAACATTTGTCTTCGGGATGTGCCTGGCTTAAACAACTGGTTATAGGCAGACCCGATAGGCTTGGCAGGAATTGCCTTTTTAGAGAAGTAGAGCTGATTAGGTAAGAATGTGCTTCTTACTCTTAATTGCTTATAATCTCTGAAACAAAACCACACGTTCTGAATAAGTGCCCTTAACTCCTTTCTTTTCAGGGCTCCTGGAGCCCTGTATCGTACTTTGTATGATGCTGTGTAAGAATTATTTCCTTTAGCTCCAGAATGCTTGTTGAAGTGTCGAGTGTACAGTGCTGTTCTTTGTCTTGCTGTTTTTCACTGTGGAAAACCAATGCTTCAGTAGCAACCGAACCTCCACCTACACAGGTAACAACGAATAAATTACATCTTTAGGGTTGTTCCTTACATTTGTGATAAATGAAAGCAATGTGCTTTTAAGTAACTAACCAGTAATGATAAATAATAATAAATTGAACAGAATATTTGTGCTTTCACTCAAGCAACTGCCAGACTGTGTGCTGTTTCCTTTTCAGTTATCTGCCTCACTCAGATTTGATTTTAAGATACCTACATGAGCTTATCAACCTGCATGTTTCTCACAGCCCAGATAAAGCACTGCAAGAAATTGAATGGGACAAGTATTTGAACTAGTTCAGAGTTGCATTTTTTCCTAGGGTGTCCACAGGCGATCCTCAAAGAGTCCCGTGTGACTTCACCTCCTGTTACTCTTATAGTGCAAAAGATCAATCCCTGTGTGATGGAGCTGTGCAGGTTTTTTCAGCTGTGCCTCTGTGTTGGTCAGAGAAGATATTCCAGAAAGGAAGCCATGAGGTAAAACCTGGCACTAATTTCCCTCTCTCTCTCTGCATAAATTATTCCATTGGGCTTTTTTCAGATGACAGTTTTCAATCACCAGTGCTTATTTTTGAGAGCCTGTGGCTGGTTACTGGCTGAGACCCAAATGGGTCCCCAAGTGCACTGATCAATACCTGATCTGGCTTCCAATATTCAAACTAAGTGAATAAAGCTCAGATGAATTTTTCCAAATATCTAATGATATAATTGAGGTCAGAATCAAGCTTTTTATTTCCATATTCAATATTAGCGGTATGATATCCATACAGCTGTCCTTGTGAAAGGTAACAAGCTACTACTCTCCTAACTTTAACTACACCTTTAGGTACTGTGTTGAATACTATTCTTGGTTCTTGAAAAATGCAAGTTACATCTGTGAGAGAGTCAAAAGAATTGCTTACTCCCACAGTAAGTATATTTCCTCTTTATATCTGTACATACCTTATTATAAAGGTATAACAAAAAGTTTTAGATATCCACAGAGTATTTACTGTCTTTCATCAGATAGCTATTTTATCTGATAATGATTTTTAAAGGGATTAAAAAAAAAAGTTTATTTAACCTTCATGTACATTTTTAATATTTTCCTTGTAAAACCTCTTCTGATGGCATTTTTCTTGTGTTCTTCCAGCATTAAAACAAAAATGCCTTAAAAACATCTGTACGTCGGTCTAGAGCACTGAGGATTTTACTGCAAATTTGAAGACTGGTGACAGTTTTAGTTGTGTCTTTCATTTCTCTGTGTAAAAATCGGGATGCAACATGTTATTTGCAAATATTTGTAACAAGACAAGCTATTAACCAGATGTTAACCTAGAAATGTGTCTTTTTCCAGGGCATTGTAAAAATAATGTGTAAAAACAGATGTATTTTATACAAGCGATGTAACTGCAATAAATGCATTGAAAGGCTTTTAAAAATTTTATTTTATAAAGGTTATTTATATGGTTGGCTATTGAATGCAAATAGTTTATTCTACTTTTATTTACAATTAAGATAAAGTAATCAAAATGAACAAATATAATTTAAAAGCAACCTGAAATACTGAAGACAAGAAGGGTTTTTCCTGGTGTTAAACATAGATTATCCGTTATTCCAAATCAAGAGTCTCCTATTACTTCAGCAACTCATCTAGTGCAGAGCTCAACCAAGGAAATGTTCACATCTCTTGTACTCTCACTCTGTGATATATTTGTGTGAGCTCACCAAGATTCATCTCCTTCCTTATATGCATCTCTGGTGAATTAAAAGCCAGTTCTAAAAAAGGAAAGAATAAGCAAACAAATTGCATTATCCTATATTTTGCTACACTGCAACAGTATGATGCTACTATCAACACAAAGTACATCATCAAGCCATTTATACTTAAAAAAAATAAGATTATTTGCCCTACAGCTGGTACACATTGTTGTTTCACTGAAGAAATACGTGTTCAAAGTAATATAAAGCCAAAGAGAAAGGTGGTACCGTAAGGAATGCTGCCCCCAGGGAGAGGTGGGACACAGCAACCCTCTTCCAAAATACATTTCACCGTCGTGCCCAATAGCATGATGGAAGCATTTCTGTCATATCAAAGAGCAGGAAAGATGGGTTCAATACCAATTACAGTTGATACTGAAAGTTAGGCCAGTGGAGGAAATAGGAATGTTGATACAGTGAATGTAGAAATTGGGAATATTAACATGGCCATGGTACTGCAACACTGTGGAGAAATCTCGCTCTGCAGCACCTCTCCTCACCCAAGGCAGGATCAGTTCTGCTGTGAAAAGCTGGGTGAATTACACCTTTGTGCAGCTGATGCTTTTAAATCTCACAAAAATATCTTAAAGCCTGAAGACATGATTTAAAAAAAAAAAATCTATATTGCTTCTTACATATTTAACATTATGTTTTCTGAGAACTCGGGGAGAAGGACATGAAAACAAGAACATAAGGGGAGAAAACAATGATTAAAGTCAGTTTGAGTTTCTAGGGTTTTTAGATTTTAATAAAAAGACAATATCAAAAGAAAAATATTTTTTGAAAAAGCTTCCCTTGTAAAAGATTGGGTTTTTATTATTGTAATGATTTTAATCAGGCCTGAGTTGTAGCTCTGGTCTCCATGCTAAAGGACAATTTTGTGTTTATAAAAAAATGTGTTTTCCTGCAGGAATACAAGTGCCTGGACAGAGTGCTAACCTCTCTCTAGTGCGATAGGGTGTGCCTGAGCCATCACTGGCACTGCGGGCAGGTCACAGCCATCTCCACTCGAAGGTCTTGGAAAGGGCTGAGAGCCACTGCTGAGCACGTTCATGGGGAGAGAATGAGAAGGTATCACATAGTTATGGGTGTCTTGTGAAAGGAGCTGAGAAAGGATTAATGGTACCTGTCCTGAATGGCAACCTTCTTGTCACAGTTGTTTAAGACTTACTGCTTGGCTTTTGTGGGAGAATAATGAAAATTAATGAGAAAAACTACAAAATAAGAGAAGGAATGAAAAAGCAAGGCTCCACAAAAAAAAGCTGCCCTCAAAAGAAAAAAAAAAAAAGAAAAAAGTTTTTCCATATTCTGGGGTTTTCAGTCCTTCAAAGCCTCTGTGCATGCTTGGCAGAAGTGTAGAAATGATGGTGGCATATGAGCTAATCAGTATCTCAGAGGACTCTTGTTTATTATTATGCCCAGTCATACCCACTCTGATTTGTCAGGGACAAAAGTGTGAGAAGAGACAAACTATTTCCAACAAGGAGATGAGCTAACAGGATCTCAGGTTTTGTTGGTGGCTGGGAAGCTGATGGGCTAGAGGAAATTGTGCAGCAGCAAAGTGGCTCACAAAAGAAGGAATGATTTAAAATATGCATGTGTATGCCTGGAATTTAAGCACATATACAGATCAGTGATGGCTGTAGGACCTCATTCAAAACTCTGTGAAGCCAATACACTCCGATAATATCTGTGGGTGCTGCACAGAATCTTCAGTTTCTCGTGAGACTGTATGGGCTCTGTGTTGAAAAGTCTTCACCAACATTTTGTATTTTACATCTTGACCAGCTGCCAATTCCTGATGGACCTACATGTGAGTACATGTGAGGAAATGATATAACTACCTCTGCCAGCAGCTTCCTCTTGGTGACTTTATCAAATGCTTTTGAAACACAGAAATAAATCATAGAGGATTGCCTTTCTCTTACACCTGTATTAGTTAAAAGAATTCTAATAAACCATGAAGGGTGGGCATACGCTCACGAACTTACACAGGTTTGTCTCTGGCAGAGGACATTATTGTTAAATAATGCACTGGTGAAGCAATAGTTTAAGAATATAGATGGAGAGATAAATAGATGTTTCATGACTCTCACCTTAATTACCTATTCATCAAGTATACCTGATCATGCAGAAATGCCACCTGGCTTGCATTATTCTGGATGAAGGAACACCGACTAATCTCCAGTCTGTGGGACTGGTAGCTCTCTTTAGTAACAGATTAAGTATTTCTGTTAATGTTCCTGCTCCTTCATTCTTAATTTGCTGCAAAGCATTTTGATGAAATCTCTGGTCCTGGTGACTTGTTGCAGTGTAAATGATCACTTCTGCTTCATGTCTTTTCCCGGGGCTCCCTGTCTCTGACAGTGCCTTACCCATACTGCCAGCCAACAGTAGCTCTGAGGCAGGTATCTCCCCTGTTTGTTCTTCAGTAAGTCACTTACCTTTTGGGGGGCTTTATTTTTCCTTGATTTGGGCTGTTTATTTGCCAGTACTGAGCTCTTTTACAGATTTTCAACTTCTGAGATGGATAAAGAACTCAACATTGCAGGTTTAGTGGCCATCTGTATATCCATTTTATATCTCATATCTGCTTTGGTACAGTGTCTCAAATGGACAGCACATACTAGATGTCTAGCTAGTGTCTCTTTCTCTAAAGCCCTGCAACAGACACAAAACAATTCACTTTTCCTATAGTATTATGTTATATACTGAAACTTGACTGACAATAATATTCTTTCAGAATATTCAGAGCTTGCTCTGTATATTTCATAGGATCCTTTCTTTTGCTGTAATTAATTCTCTGCATCTGGCCAAAGACTGCATTTGTTATCTTCCTGAGCATAAAAGGTCTATTAATATGTAAATTAGCAGGTTTTAGTTTTCTTGGAGCAGAAGAATTTTTTAATATTTTAATGGTAAGTTCACAATAGTAGTCCCTGTCTATGCTTCAAAAGTGTAAGTTTTGCTTATATTTCACTACAGAATGCCAAAGTAAAAATCAGATTTCATTGCAGCAGGGAAGATTAATACTGGACAGCCTAGTTCTCTGCCAGTGGTTGTGGAGAGTTATCAGCAGAAGCAGGCATAACTGTGTTTGAAATAAATGAATTTAGGGAGTTAAATCCCGAACTCTGTGAAAAAAGAGCAACATATGTAGTAGCAGTCAGAATGATCCAAGAAGGCAGAGTCATCTGCCTTGGTTATATTATCTACAGAAGTTAGCTTTACATGTGCAGTTGTATCTGTTGTGGGTATCACACACACCACACACACACTCCCACCACCCCCTGCTCCAAATTGCTGGCAGTAGGTGTATGACCCACAGACTGAAACAGAAAAATGCAGGCTCCACCCACACTGGGCACCTAGATGATGTCTGTTGTTACGAGGATCGTACGTCAATGCAGCTTTATGGAAGTTAGTGGAAGTGAGCATATACCAGCCAAATGTCTGGCTTTTAGAGGGGACATTTTCATGAGCTGTGAAAGGATACTTTATGGATAAAAAGAGGTCCTTTCCTTTGACTGCTTTCAATATAATAGAAACTTTCAGGCTTATTAAATAAGAAAAAAGCTGAAAATTCAAACAGACAGCAATGCCTAGCCTGAAAATCTGTTTCCTGGAAAGCTTTATGGTTTATAAAAGGATATATTTAATCCTGCTGCATGGATGTCCAAAAATGTGTGTGGCTGTGGCACCCCATCTTCTTTACCAGCACATGATGAAATGGGAAGTTAGGTTTCTACCTGAATACACACTGTGAAGTTTCTTCTCTGGTAAGATTTCTACAACCCTGTAAAACCCCCACCAATGGAGTATGGTTTGCACTGCTATCACCTCCTCCAGGTACGAACTGGCACAATCCATGGAAACACTGGCCTGCTAGCAACAACACTGAAGAGGTACAAGGCTGCGTATGGGACACCTTAGCTCAGCAAAGAACCAAGGGCAAGGGCAGGGGCTGAAAGGGAGCTCCCACTAGCAGTGGCAGTTAGGGAGGCTGTCAGTGAGACAACTTGATAGCTTGCTCTGTTGTCACCCATCTGGCGGATGGGCACAAAGACTGAGAGAAATTTCTGTAAAGACAAAATCAGCAAATGTGATTTTAATTGCAGAAGACACATTTTTTAACCTAAATGTGACACATACTTTTTTAGGTAACCTTGCTACTTGTATTCTTGGAAATTCAAAGGATAGATCCTTTTGCATATAAAGCAATTCTCAAAATAATTTTCCCATGTTTTAATATCTAGGCAAACTCATCCTCTTGACTTTAAGATCTTGCCAAGACAGAAGAATGTGGCCCACTAGGAAAGTTATAATTTACTAAGTTTAATCTAGACCACAGACATATCCAGCTTTGTTCGGTCTTCATCATTTAGCTTAGAAGGTGATTGGGGTAGGATAACATAAATACAGCAGTTATTACAAATACTGACAAGTGAAGACACAGATTTCAGTCATGGATTAGTAAACAATTTTTCTGAGTACCTTCTGTATGATTAAATACACTTCTGCCTGTTTTGTATATTGCATAAATAAATGTGCGCAGGACACCCTTTTCCTCAGGCTATTGTCTTCCTCAAAATACATTTTTCTAATCTTTAAGAAGTATTTTGCTCCACCTGTGCCAGAAGTCCCACTGACATGGTTGAGAATTAACTATTTCTCTGAGTCTTCTCTGTCCCTGCATGTTGAAGAAGCCATGGCAGCAGCATTGCTGGGGGAAATAAAATTGAGCACCACAATTCACAATTCTCCCACACACAGAATAGGAGACTGCGTTATAGTATCTGGTCTACCAACAAGGCTTGCACTCAGCAGATCCTGTTATTCATTTTCTTTAATTTGACAGCCGTGACTTAGCAGTGCATGTCATGACCTAAGGCAGCCCCACTAAAACAAATATTCAATAACCTTAGTAATAGAAATGCATCCTACTATGATGAAGGAATTTGTAGACCAAAGTTTATGCCCTATGGCTCTACGCTAAATAGCTCTAGATAGCACAAGCCTTATGCTAGATGACTCTCCTCTAAAGATTCAGAAAACCTGTGGTATTCTGTATGCATTGACTTCTGGAATCTTGCTGCTGGCATTTTCCCTGTCTTCCCCTTTATTTCCCTCTCACCATCTGATTTCCCCTCCCCCTCTGCCTTTCAGCCCTTCCTCAAATGTTGTTTTCCCATGATCAGAGATTGTGTGACCCCCTACTCTCTTCTGAGAACACTTGCTTTCTGAGAGATGGGGAATCTCCAAATACCTGTTTAATGTCACATGGTCTCTGGAGGCCCAGCACTTAAGCATGCACCTTATTTCTGTGTTGCAAACCAGGCAGTTACCCCTGGCTACTGAAAGATGATTCTGATTTTCCAGGCCCCTGTGATACCAGCTTGCCATATGGCCCCTGCAGCTGCAATAGAATGCACTCTGCTGTGCTTTGAATGGTCTGGAGTATATGATGGGAAGCTACAGAAATCCATAGAATGCCCTTTTGCCCTGTTTCCCACGATGAAAAACATTTGGGTTTTACCCAGTTGCCTTACAAAGAATCTTAACTCAAATAGGGTAGGGGGAATGCGAACAAATGCATTTATTTATGACATACAGTAGGCAACAGTTGCAAGGACTTATAAAGACCAACAAAAGAAAATAATGTACTCAAGGTGTGTTATGAGAACACAGTCACATGGCAAGGTGCCGTCAAAAGCTATTGTATGGCCCCTGGTGAGCCAGTTCTGGAAGGTCATTGAGCTCAAAGCTAGTGCTGAAGTTAATCCAGAAAAAAAACAGAGTATCATTTTTCAGCCAGATCAGCTGTCTGAAGCGGCTCACCCTGTGGTTAAATTCACATGAATTCTAGCACAAGAGAAGGGTGGAGGGTTGGGAGAGACTGAACAACCCAGATTTCATCATCCTAAGCCACTGAGAACTGCACCTGCATGTGTCCATGTCACTGCAAAACACCTCTGTCATTTTTACAAGTTTGTACAGGTAATGTAGTTAAATAAACATCAACATCAGATGCAGAGCCTACCAGCGTACCAGAGCAGCGAGCGCACTTTGTGCAAGACTGAGTCCACCTGGAGCCTCAATCC
>JANZLP010000050.1:2513680-2523828 GCA_026930925.1 Chelictinia riocourii | reverse complement strand
AATTTCTGATACAGGCCAGGATGCCATTGGCCTTCTTGGCCACCTGGGCACACTGCTGGCTCATATTCAGCCAGCTGTCAACCAGCACCCCCAGGTCATTCTCTGCTGGGCAGCTTTCCAGCCACTCTTCCCCAGGCCTGCAGCACTGCATGGGGTTGTTGTGACCGAAGTGCAGGACCTGGCACTTGGCCTTGTTAACATGTATGCATGCATGTTTATGTACCACAGGATTTAACTTTTGGTTTCTAGTACTCTGTTGCATGCATGTACATTAGAAAGATTTATGGCAAATAACTCAGAGTCTCTATGTTTCAGTTGAAAGTGTGTCCCCTAAAAGCATTGCAGCACCTACTGATTTTCCCACCAGAGTGTCAGGTCACCACACTTTTTTTACCCCTCAGCTGCTACTACTGATGCAAACTGTCCTGGCCCTGGATAACAGTGATTTGGCATCCAGGTGCATATACACATGTGCAGATGCAGCAGGTTTAATTGCTGTTTGCTTTGCAATTTAAACCTTTTTAATTTTCCATTTGTTAAATGAGGAACATGCAACATTTATTTAATTAATTTGCTCAAATAGTTCAGCAATTAAGCTCACCAGTTTAGTATCTGTTTCTGAGACCACCTCAGAGTGGCCTCCCTGGCTACTGCAGCCCTGGAGTAGTCCTCCCCTGCAGTGCATCACAACTTTCTCCAACAAGAGTACATTGACCTCCTTGAACTTTCTCTCACACCTACCTGCCAAGCTAGTTTTCAACTGAACTCTCTGATCCTGTAATCTCATTATCCCTTCTTCCACAGCTCCCTCATCCTGCCCTCTCAGTCTCCTTGCTGATCCCTTAGTCACCTCCTCCCACATCCATCCATTCTCCCATTTCAGCCTTCACCTGACCTGTCTAGCTGCATCAGTACCACCCCACACTGCTCCAGTGATTCCTATGCTGCTTAGCAGGCTGCTGTGCATCTGTCCTCTCTCTCAGTTCATTTGCTGTCTGATACCATCTCAGGACCACAATGTCAACTGAATACTTCAGGCAAGAATTATGAAGGTCTTCTCATGTATATCTAAGCAAGAGGAGAGATGTAATAATAAAAATATCAGCTCAAACTCTGAAATTTTCACTGCAAAAAAAAAAATATTGCAAGATTGGAGAGATTGGTCAGGACTTGCAAAATATGTTTTATCCTGTTGTGTTAGATTTGGTCATCCAGAAAGTAGGTATAGAAGGCAATCAACCCCCTTCCTGGTTGTGAATCTCTGAGTTACATATTAATAGTGCATGTATCAACATGTATAACGACCTCCAGAAGAAATACACAACTGACTATTCACATATATCTATCAAGTACTGAGGTTTGTGTGTGTCTCTGATGTTAGTGATAGGGATGCTGCAAGGAGGAGAGGATCACCTAGGATACAGGCACATAAGGACTTGTGTCATTATGTCAGGCTTTCATATCAGTTAATGGTTAAAATACTTGCATAAAAATTATGTCAATCTGATAAATTTTGAGTGGCTGGTTGCAAAAATGATATTTTAAACTTCAGCTGGTTTGAATTTCCTGTATATTTATAAAAACAAAATGTTCTTTTCACACCTGAGTAATTCTTTTGTCTGTCAGTTAGCCGGTTGGAATTTTTTCTTATCGAAGTTCAATGAATCATGACTGTTCCTTGGCTAGCAACCCAGATAGTCTTTACGTTTCAGAGTGCAATAAGAGATTTTTCCTAGGATGCATTTCTTGTTTTTTTCCTTTTTTTTTTTTTTCCCCCTAAAGCCATCTCTTTGTTACCGTTAAGGAAGCACTGCCGTAAGACATAGTTTCGCTATGTAATTTCAGCTCCCCGTTCATTAGTGGAGCCCAGGGCTGGCCCGAACTCCAGGTATCGCACAGAGCCATCTACCGGTGCAAGGCAACGCGGCGGCCAGACCTCACACCCTTCAGCTTTTCTGAGTATTTCTTGCTCTGGTAAAACCCTAGACTTAAGGCCAGCCTTCTTCTGGCCCTCCTGGTTCAGGCTGGTCTAACAATGGTTTAGGCAATGGGATGCTGCCGCGGGGCATTTCCCTCATTCGTTTTTACTTTGTACAGTCCAGGAAATAGTATTATGGGTTCATATGTCATAAACTCATTGATGCGAGCAATATATTGTTGATAGGAGAAAAAAAAAAAACAAACAAACACCCCCCCCCACCTTGTGCATGTTCATCTGAGTTGATTTGCTGTAGGGAATACCTAGTTGCTTTGCTGCAGTAAATTAAAACAGAGATGTATGAGTTCTCACCATTTAAATTTACCATGGATCACTTAAAAAATGAATATACCAAATAAAATGCCCTGGGTCCTGAACCGGCTGCCTTGTGAAGCCTGGATGTTCAAAAACCAGCTCTGCATTATACGTCCTTGAACTTTCTTCATATTTTAATTTCAGGCACGGGTGTGTGTGTTCTAATAATTGATCCCTTCTGCACCTTTCTCACAGAAAGCAGAGCACGCTCAATCTTGTGTTTGTACAGTCATCCCTGCTGAGGGATTAGCCTTGTACTTTCCATGCTTTTGTTCTAACTTTGTTGCTAATAGAGATAATGAGTCACTGCTGATGAAACAATTAATGATAAGCACAACAAAAATACTTAGTAGTTCCACAGCATTTTGAATTTTCAAAGGATATTCCATATATCAATTGTCTCTAGAACACGCCTTGGAGTAAGGTAAGCATTAATATCCCCATTACAGACCTCCTTATAATTTTTGTTATATGAATCAGGAGATGGTAATGAAACACTGCATAAGAACTGTGATACCTAAGGACTGACATCTGTAATGTGGCATGGCTTTAGGACGTCATGAGCCAGAATACCAAACCAAGTGTATTTGATGCTATGGTTCAACATGCACATTATGTCAGCAGAAGCCCAGTCTTTCCCCCAGAAAGAAGCATCCCTGAGGCTGTGTCCCAGCTACTCCCAGGGGAAAAAAAAAATAAAAGTTAATTTCAGGCTGGATATTGCCACACAAAAGCTAAACAGTAGTAGCTTTAGGAGGGGAGAAAGCACAAAGTAGTCCTTCTCTTCCCATTAAGTGAGAATAGCAAAGCTGATGTAACCAAAATGTGCCAATATTCTGTGGTCACCTTGCACAAGAGGAGCTGTATCACAGCAAGGAGACAAAGCGGCATCTGAGGTACAGCTATAACGTCCAGATCAAAAAAAGGAGGTTTATTTTCTTCAGTGGGATTTTGAAACCAACAAGTTAAAAACATTGCATTACTTATCAGTGGATTAAATATTCAGCCATGAAGTATAACAATGAAACAGATAGGATCAAAAGTTTTTTGTCAGTAATACCACTTTGAGTGTATGCATTTTGAGGGGAAAAATCCTCTAATTTGGGATTTTTGTAAAAAGAATTAAACTTTTACATATATGTATATATTTTCAAATACAGTATTTGGTAAAGAGATTTTCAAAAGAACATTATGATGCCAATTTGCAAACTTGCTGCTGGTCTTGTCAGAAGGACCTGAACAGCTTCATGGACAATCAGACTGACCACACAAACCTTTATCAGTTCTCAGTGTCTCAAAATTTAAAACCAGCTAAGATTTATTTTCAGATCCCAAGTATGGAAAATTGATATTTTCCTTATGAGGATTTTCTCATAAGATGATGATCAAAATTCCCTTGAGGTTGTAGAAAAACATTTCAGATATCTCTGGAAAAGCAACTTTTGCAGAGTGAGAAGCCAAATGTAATCTTCCCTGTGATCAGCCAGTGTTAATTTCAACAATGTGATGCCTGCATGGCTATCCATTTATCATTCCTGTGCCTTATGTTTAGAGCAGAATGTAGCTTAGCTTTGCAAATGGAATGAGAATAAATTATTCCAATTGCCATTAAAATGTTTCCATTTAAATACCAGCTTCTGCCAACTGTTACCCTGGGATGGTTCATGAATGGTACCTGAAACATTGGAAAGCATGTGGAAGGGCAGCTTTTGTGACTGGACAAAGGTGTGCTGCATGAATGGAAGCTGTGAAAAGGGGAAAGTCCTAGGGAATTAAAGCAACCAGAAGCTTATCCCTTTATGACCCTTCTTACCCCACTGTTATTCCTCAGCACAGCATTTAACATTTTTCAGTCATTGTAAAAATGTCTGGTTTCTGTCTTAACAGTAAAGATGTCAAAGTTATAACAGTGATGTTACTAACAATTTACACTTTCTTCCAGATAAAAGTTGTTCATCACCTTATGCCTGAAAAGCTTTAAAAGTTTTTGAGATATGTTTTAAGGGTGGACTTTGAAAAGGCGACTACTGTAAATCATATATTTTGAGGACAGAGACATATGTTATGACAGTGAAGAGTGCTGAGGCCAGAGGTATTTGCCTCCCCAAATTAAAGAAGACTATGCAGTGTTTAAGAAGATTCACTACCATGACACCAGCTAGTCAAGCACAAGAGAAAGAGTTAAATCACCAAGGTGAATTCAGGAGATTTTTGGTTTGGATTTTGGTTTTGCTGTTGGGTTCCTTCCAATCTGATGCTGGGCTTATATACTTAATCACTGTATGCTCTATATTCTGCTATATAAAACTAAAATAATAGTACTTTCTGCCATGATATGTCTTTCTTCTCCTGCTCTGTAAGCTCTTTTGGACAGGTACTGTCTCTTATTATACATCTGTGTGGTGCCTAAACATGGGGCTCTGAATGTGACTGATGGATCTTAGTAATAATAGAATAACACTTTCTAGCAATGCTTCTCTGTAGAGGGTGCTCCTGGCAATAAGATCTGAGGACTTAGTCAATTCATCCTAATTTACGTCATTCTCTGAGGTATTAGCATAACATCTTGCGGTCGATTACTTTAAATAAACGTGTTCAGAGGCATTAGAATGCATGCATACTATCTTGAACACTGACTCCCAGAAGGAGAGATGAACATCATGTACGCACACTGAAGAGGAATAGGTATGTTTAATTTGCAACTCTGGCTCTTTTGTGTAAAACAGAGCTTAAGGCTGATGAAGATCCACTGGACCAGGAGTGCATGGCTTGTGCAGCTGTCATTTCTTCTGAACGTCATTTTGATGATGGGCTGAAGTAAAATTAATGGCTTAACTTAAATTGGTGGGCATGCTTTGCGGCTGCTTGTTGACTGATTTTAGGTGCCTAATTACTAAACTCATGTCCTAGGCTGCTTCTGTGGTGAGAAAGGAGCATCTCAAAGCGCCTGAAACAGACTCCTGCTTTGAACTGTCCCCTGGTAGAACATATTTCTGTTGACTAACTACAGGGGGAACCTACTTCCTAATTTAGGCATTTTAAGGTCAATGCCACAAATTCTTTAGTGTGAAAGCTACAATCCTGCCTCAAATCCATAGTTGACTTTTTTTTGTTTTATTTTGCTCTGTATCAGTCCAAAAATTCATTCTCAGCCAAAAATCTTCACAATGGTAAATTAAATTCTCATTAATCTGAGTATGAAACATGGCAATATTTATTAAAAGACTCAAATACCAAGAGGCTTAATTAGGACAACTTTTTTTTTTTTGCAACTGAAGTGTGGCATCAACCTTTCCGGTGTGCTACAGCCATTTTGTGCCAAACAAATGATGTTAAATGGCAGTTATTCCTGCACAGCCAGCTGGTGGTGGCAGGAAATTGGCACTGAGCACAGCTGGCATCCTGAGGAGCACTTTGGTAACTTGAAGCCATCCCTATCCTCTCTTCTGCCATGGCCCTCCAGCCAAAGTCAAGGTTGACAGATACCATTTACAAGACTCAAGTTCTTAAGTTACCATAAATACATGGCTGCTATTGTGGCTGCTGCTGACTCATTACTCTTGCTTTCTCAGTGGGACCATTCTGATACCATTATTCCTGCAGAGTACTACCTTCAGCCAGGGTGGTTTTCTGGCTTTCAGCAAGGCCATTTTTGTGAGTAACATGCTCTGTTGACATCTGCACCTCTTCATCCAATAGTCTTCTTATATTTTATATTTTTCAAGATTATTATTAATTTCACTAAACTTCAATATAGATTCAGTTTCATTTTGGAAGCATTGTTAGAAGCGCCTAAGTCTATCTGAACATAATTCATTATTATAAATGACCACATTATAAATGGCCAAAGTCTCCCAATAAAGAAAGTGCAGGATAAATTGCAGAATACATTTTACTGAGGTTATGGGATAAATGGCAAAGTTTCTTCATTGTCTTAATTTCTTGCAATGCCAGCTGCCACTGACATCTAAGTACTCTACAATAAATACTCTAACATAGCATTTTGAACCTTTTTCCTGTGCAATGGGAATTTCACTTGGCTGACAAAGCATGAATTAAGTCTCATCTCTAATACTTCTATGGCATATAGCTAGTGATCACTTTTGAGAAAGAAAATATTTCTTTTGACATTTTCAGTGAAAGTAATGCATTCTGTTTTCTTCTACAGGTATTTCATGGAAGGGCGAAGTACTGTTATATTCACAAAAACAGAACTCAATGGGGGTTTACAAGTACATTTTGTATCTGTGAAGACAACTACTCTATTGCAATAGCATCCAGACTCAAAGAAAACGGTCTTTCTGCCATAAGCAAGACTTAGATTATTTTTGTGTCAGCAGAAAGCTTTGCTTTCTTAAATACTTTAGGATTAAAATAGGCTTATTTACTTTAAAAGTCACAAACTATTTTTGTTGGCAGGTTGTTCAGGTAAAAACACTAAGTATCCTATAGTGTTTTCACTAGAGAAGGGGAAGGGCTAGTTTTTGAGAAAAGGCAATGCAGTTACTACCCTAAACTTCCCTTAAGATGGACCAAGAGAGTGAAAAATGGGGTTTAAAAATCAATCGAAGGAGGAGCTTCTAACTCCACTGCCAATAAAAGTAGCTCTCGGGGTGCTATGTGTGAATATAACAGGCTTGACATAAGTTAAACTAAAACTCCAGGCATGCTTAGCTTCCTTGCATTAAAAAGTCAGGCTGCAAATAATGTTTGACTAATCATAAGGCTACGTCAAAAACAGTTGCTGCCTTGGGGGCAAATATGAAAACATTGAGTGGGTGATGCTTCAAAAAACTGATAGCAAAAAATACAAATTCTGGGCACACACTCTGCTGCTCAGTTCGACAAAATTGTCACCAAACTGTGAAACTGGGAGTAGATTAGGATATCAGAACAGTCAGAATTTAAGAAAGGAGATTAAACAGTAATACTTTCTGTTAAGAAAACTACACACCCTTAGTAGCCAGATGTAAATACTCTTAGCAACCAGCTCCAGAAAAGGCAGAATAATCACATATACTGCAACAGCACAACTAAGAATAGGTGTCAAGGTGGTCTCACAACATGATGAACAGGGAATGGCATGGTCTATTAATACATTTACTTGAACTTTGCATTCAGCAAGGCTGCCATATAAGTAGGCATTGATGCACAGGTACGTAACTTTACAACAGTAAATGCCTAACAGGGTAACACTGAATGGCTGCTGCCTGTGAGCGCTAAATGGTAGAATAGGGGAAACTGTTAAACTCAGAAAACTGGCTTATTAGTTAAGTACACAGCAGATACTTAATGTTTCCCACACTGTGTGTTTCTGTCAGACACTGTGTGCAGAGCAAGTGATGCAGAATAGAGAACTTCACGCTTTCCTCAAGGGCTGTGGTTGTACAAGACTGATTGACCTGGGAAAGTGGGGATAGGATTTAAAATAGAGTATGCTTTGTCTTGTATATGATATAGAAAAGAGCTTCTTGAACAGCCCTGACAAGAGCCCAGATCCTTCCATATCTACAGGAGTCAGAGAAACCCACAACATCTTCAGCCAGTGGAGGGACTGTTAACTGTGATAACTAAATTATACCAGACTACAGCAATGATATCTAGTTTAAAATTTTCTCTTTTCTGCCATCAGAGGTAAAACCACACCCATTTAAATCAGTGGCCCATTTATGTAGACAAATATAGTACTTTTTTTAATGAAAAAGAGTTTCCAACCGCCTAGCAATTTTTGAGGTCCATTTCTCTTCTGCTGGTCACTTTAGAGTAGCCCAACAGTTTTTTATATTATTTTAGTATTAAAATATTTTTTTTCCCACCTAAAACTTAAGTTATTCTTCCAGTTATCTGCAACTTGTTGGTGAAACAGTGACCATTCATGTTCTTAAGGCTTGGCCAAAGGTATTTCATCATGAGGTCATGGACATTACATTCTGCATTCAAAATTAGTGCCTTCCCTCTTTCTCCAGAAAGGTAGTATAGGTAGAAAGATGATACTAAGTTTTATTCTCAGTGCTGCAAAATCTGTGCTCTGAAATGTGAATGAGCTCTTCTAAGAAGTATTTGGTTTATCATCTTGAGAAAATACATACTTTTTTTTCTCCTGGAAATTGCTCTGCTTCTTTCTGACTTTTCAAGAAAGGTGAAAGAAAAAAGCAAAGTTAGTCAAGTCCCAAGAAATTACATTTCAAGTTTTGTCGGTATCACTACTAGACCATCATTAGTAACAAAATAAATCTTCAGTGCTTGCTGAATTCCTGTTAAACTTATGGAAATCTGTTTGAAAAATAAAGGCTAAAATATGCATAGGTACTATATAATAAATTACCTGTTTGAAAAGAGATATACAAAGGCAGGAATCTAAGCAATAATTTTTATCTTTTCCTTAATTTAAGACAGAGAATCACCACACTACAATGAATTTTACACATTCATACGTCTGCCTGGAAAACTTGAACTACAATTACTATAATTAGAAAAGATTAAAGGATCATTTTTTTTTCACTTATTTTGTGTATTCTACACTATTGCACAGAGTGAATTTCTTTGCTATGTGTGTTAACTGATTGGGTTTTTACCCCACTCCTTGTCAACCAGTCTAATTTCCTTTTCATGTGCTTATAAGGAGGGGAGGTATGCCTTACGCACCATGAGAAGTAGTCTCCACTCTCAGATTGTTCCACTGCGGCCAGTTGTCTCCACCACCTACAACAAATGAAGAGATTCTGAGATTTGCTATAAATACACTGCATTTATTTGGTATCACTGATGTTTTTTCTGGAACTAGATTATTAAAATGATGTTTTAAAGCTATATACAACATTCTGACAGTCTCTTCCCCCACGGCAGAAAGATGCTTTTCACGCCTAGATTTTTTTCTAGAAAATGCCATAACCCTTCAAGCCCTCCTTGACCTGTTTCTGTATCTGCACTGTGGAACATGTAACATATCTATGTGTAGCATCTATATATATGTATATGGACTATGTCGGAGAGTGGGCTTCACATTGGATTAAATCATCCCAACTCCACTGAAATTGGTATTGATGCTCTGAGAAGTCTCTGGGCCACAGATGGGAAGAGCTGGGATGGGGGTTTGTGTGTGAGGGAAAGTAGCAGACTACATCTTCCTCTCTTACACCTCTTCTCACACTCCCCGCTTAAAGACCTGGTCTTGCTGGAGACAGGGTACAGGGTTCATGAACCTTTAGTCTGACCCCTGGCCATTGTTCCCATAATTGTTTCCCTAGTGTGACTTCAAGAGCATGTAAAACTCTCTTGTGTCCATCTTGAAAGTCTCTGAATTTTTCTCAGAATACCTTTGGGACAGGGAATTACTGTTCCTTGTACTTCTCTTTAGTTAACAGCTAGAGGAACAGAGATTCCTAAAAGTAAAATTTTACACAGGACACTTGTTCTGTAAAGACAGGAATAGCCATCATTCCAGCTTTGGTCTTTTAATATAAATACTTTCCGCAATGTCGTGATATATTTTTTTTCCTGTCAAACCAAAAGTAATAACCATTCAATATCAATTAATGATATAATTTTATATTTTTTTTCTGTACAGATTTGCTTATGTCCTGGGAACACTGGAGAACTTGCAAGTGCTTTCTTCGGAAGGAAATGCCTCAGGGACCGAAGGGTCTCCAACAGTTTCAGGAACCAAGCATGTCCTGTGCTTTGGTTCCTAGGATGACCACAAGCAGAGGGGTTAGCCTTGATCTATCATCCTGACCTAACCTTCCCAAAACAGCTTCTTCTCCTCCAAGAAATTCCAGGTGATCTTCAGAAGTGGACACTTAGAGGACATGCTGGCTAGAATATCTTTAAACCATTGCTTTCATTCCTTTTTGTA
>JANZLP010000050.1:2455258-2465364 GCA_026930925.1 Chelictinia riocourii | reverse complement strand
GGGGGGCGGGGAGTGTCTGAACTTCCTTTTTTCCAGTTTCACTCTGCTGGAGTCTGATTGCTCCCTCTCCTCTGCAATTTGGATGCCTCACTCTTCTTGCTACAGCTCTGATGCAAGCGCTCTGCTGCTGTGTTTGCCAAACCTGGCATGAGTACCCACTGCTAGTCTAGACACCAGTCTAACTGTAGCACTAATGCTAGGGTTTAACAGACTGATCTCGGCATTTGTCATAGCTCTGCCCACGGTCATCGCTTTGATCTTTATCCTTGAAAACCACAGTCATTGACAAAGGTAAAATGAATTTCTGTCTTTGAAAGACTTTGATGGCATTCCCTTGTTTTGTTTTGTGTGTTGTTTTTTTCTTCTCTCCTTTGCTCTTCCAGCTGAACTTCATCATAAAGCTTCTGATTACAGCTGCAGCTCCAGGACCAGATAGAGTTCATGCTTTCTTGCTTTCTGCCATACGTCCATTTAAAAATCTAGGGGGAAGTCCTGGTACATTTCTGAGACAAACTGCCGGTGAGTGTAATGTAAACTTTAATGGGAATTGGAGACAGAGGGCCCTCAGGATTTTGTCTTGTACCTTCTTAAAAAAACACAAAACAAAACAAAATCATCTTAAACAGGGCCAAGTGCCAAAAGCAGGAGAGAATGAGAACTATTTGGTATTAGATTTCTAGTTTGAAATCTGCACCCTGCCAAGTACTATTATTTGCCTTCATGTAGTACCTAGAGGTTGAGCTGAGACAAGGGCCCTCTATTAGACACTGTATAGACACGTTGTAAGAGATTGCCTTTGCCTGGAGGTGTTTATAATTTAAATAAACATGATGAGCAAATCAAGTGTTACTAGCTCCATCTTCTAGATGGGGAAGTGAAGGCAAGGAGCCTACCCACCTTGTCCAAGGTCACACAGGGGACCTGAATTCATTGCAGGGCTCCAGGTTGCCTTCATAGTTGTGATAATGTCACCTTTGCTGGTGAGCTCTTGGCTCCAAAAGCGATGGCTGCGCCATCGGCGCACAGCTAGATAGCGGTGCCTCTTGTTTGCAATGATTTTTAACACTTTTCCCTGCTTTGAGTTGCAGGGTTTGGCTCACTGAGGGGGAGTGCTACAGATCTCTTAGTAGCTCAGCCTCTGCTAGAGAAAAAGTCAGCAGCTTTTGAGTCAGACATTTTTTTCGTAACATTATAAATGCCAATTGTGAGATGTCTTATCCCTTTGAATTTACTGTAGGAAGCAATCTATATGAGGGACTTTCACCAAGGTACTTCCACCACCTTGAGGAATTTCAGTGGCAACAGAAGGTGGGCATCCTTCCACTGGGCCTGGAATAAGAGCAGGAATTTAAAGAGCTTAAGTTTAATATTGCGCACAGTGTAAAAGTAAATAAACTCAAGAGGGGAGGCTTTGATTATGGGATATAGACAGTGTGTTATCTGCACATCTGTAAAAATCTTCCAAGTAGTGGGGGCAAGATCCAGGTTCATTGAAGACACTGTGATTTTTTGCCACAGATAGCTGTGGGGCCAAGCTCTCTCCCTAAACCCTTGCATGAGGGTCAGCAGCTGCTGGAGTGGAGGGCAGTACACCAGTGAATTACAGCAACTCAGGGAGGAGAAGTCCAGAGGACCTATTGATGGTAGCAGCTGTGAAAGTACCAACAGTGACGTCCTGTCCCACAGCCCATCCAGAACGGCTTTTGGGGTATCCAGCTCTTAGCTAGGAGAGGCCATTTGTCAAAATGGGGTTTGTTAAACAAACAAACAAATCTGCCTTCAAAGTGACTGGCTCAAAACTGGAGCTGGCTGAAAATTTTCCTGTTGTCATACATAAATATCACATAAACACATATACATAAACACATAGATGGCAACTGGAAAACTTTGTATATAGGTAGTATGTATATTTTAGATAGAAAGATGTGTACATTTGATTTGGATATACTCGCATACATATATATATATCCAACACCTATAAAATTGTATCTTCCTGGTTTTTCCAAACACTTCCCCAGTTGATTCACAGATGCCAAATGTTGATAAAATACGTTATATAGAAATGCTGACAGTTTCCCACGGCGAATTTTCTGCAGTATCAGAGAAGCTCTACTCAACATTTCTTTTGAGATTTGACAGAATTTGATTAACATTTTGCTGTTGCCCATTCCTGACTACTCTGAGTTGAGCTGGAACTGGAGGAGCACTTGATGAGTAAGGCTCTTTTGTTATTTACAGCCTCATTAAAACGATGAAGTAGCAGGAATCTCCTCAGAGAGCAATGTGTCACAGCATTTGTCAAGATGATTTCCAAATCAAAGATGACTTCCAAGGAGCAGCAAGGGTGTAATCTTGGAGCCAATCAAGCCAATGGCAAAAATCCCAATTTCTGCACAATATTCTAATGGAGCCTCTGAAATTTTGGAGCTTCAAATATTATGGCTAAAAGGTCCTGTCCAAATTCAGCATCTGTGTGTCTTACAGAGGCATGACCCTAAACAGAAGTGATGAAAAATGTCTATTTTAAAAACAAATATCCCTGTTTATAATGAGACCAAAGGGAAAATGAAGAACTTGGTACTTAATACTGACACCTGCCACTTGCAAAATCTCTCCACCATTAGAAACAAGTATCTGTGAGAGTTTGGAAAATTTTGGTCACACACTTTTTCCTCCTTTGCTTCCATTTCACTCACTGGTACATCTGTCCAATAACAGCACTGACATTGCTAAATGTTATGAAGTGAAGTTGGTGAAGTTTTTTCATGTACTAGTTCCAGGTGAGATGGCAACAGGAACAGCTATAATTCTTACCAAAAGAAAACAAGACAAAAGAAGTATTTCCCAATGTTTTTGGATAGAGTTGATAAGTCCCAAGCACACAGATTAGCCAGAGTACCCATAAATATCACTGTCACTGAACTCTCATTTCCAAGTTCTTTGCTCCAAATGCCTGCCAGCTATGAAAACCCAGCCAAGCTCTGGCCGCTGGGCTATAAACTATTCTGGGCATTGCTCAGTTCTTGGTGCAATGGCCAGGGGTCCCCACCACTGCAATTGGCAGAGCATTTCAGGAACAGAAGCGAGTGACACATCCCATACAGCGGATCACCAGGTAGAAAAGTGCCCCCATTATTGTAAACCATAAGGCTCAGGTGACCCCCTCGAGCTTCATTCCCAGTGTCACAGCCTCCAGTCACATCAGTAGGAAGGGGTCAATCCCCAAAAATTAAAAATTATTATAACTGGTTTTTAACATATTATCCTGTAGTATTTTGCCATCACTGCTGCCTTAGAGAGCTGGAATATTCAAACTAGGTAACTTCAGGCACCTAACTTTTGTGCCTCAATTGGGAACCCAAGGGACACGTTGCCAATGGAGACATTTCTCCATAAGGTACTTCCCTGCTATTCACTTAGGTACCTACCTCTTTCCATTGACTTTATGAAACTGCTAATTTAAACACCTTAATTAGATGTCTAAAATGCAGTAGTATGAATTCTCCACTTGCTTGATGTGATCCTGTTTCTACATCTCCCAGTTCAGCTGACACTGCCATTCTGATCTGTTTTAGTGAAGTCTACAGGCAGAAATATAAAATCACAGGGAACTTGCTCTGTAAATTTTTGAAGGAAAATGAAAATAGTGACTGAAAGATTATTTTTCTCACTCATTCTTCTTATCTGATTGTATTCCTTTCTCTAAGGAACATGAAAAAAATGAATAAGCCATAAATTCAATCTCTTCCTATGTTCTTATCACAGAGAGCTCAATGTGGTGTGTTTTTTCTCACCTTGTATTTACTATAAAAATGGAAAATTGAAAAGTACAAGTATCCGATCTGTCTGTACTCAAAAACGCTGTTGACCCCCAAAATACAAATTTAACCTAAAAAATGGACTATTTGCTGTCATGGCAAGGTATGGATTTTTTTGTGTATTGTAATTCTATGATTTTACAGCATACTTAATAACAAGGCAAAATAAAAAACAGTTTCCAAATTAGCAGAATTAATTAAAATGTGATTATGTGTGAGCTACCCTGAACTGATGTTCCTGATGAGCTGAGCTAATCCTGCGCCACTTCTGACCTGAATGGAATTGAAATGTAAAAGTCAGAACTCTAGGAAGCTGAATCATTGGGAAATTTTAAGTAGATGCAAACACTGAAATGATGAAACATTTCCTGGAGTGTTATAGGCCTAACCAAAAGGCCACAGAAATCTTTATGCCTCATAAACCCAATATAGTTTTTGAACACTTAAAAATGAAAATAATTTTTGTTCCAAAACTAAGTGTGACTTTGTTAGGTGATATACTTCAGGACTTGGGTATGGATCTGAGCTCTTGCTGTGGAATCATCACTGTGTTTCCATGGACAGTTGTCCAAGGGATAGGAGCTGATCATCACTCTTTGCATCCTTTCCTGGTGCTTGCGAAAGTCTCCACAGACAGAGTATATACAGAATACAAATTCTTTTTCTAGAATCAGTTTGTTTTTTCCTCACAATCTTGGAATGAATAGGAGAAGTAAAGGTCAGAGTCCAGGCCAAGCTCATTAGTGATATTCTTAAGCAATGATGGATTGATATCCTAATACAGACGCTGCTTCTCCCCCACCCCCTCTGTGTAGGAAGTCCTTTTAAATCTTTGTGTTTCTTTATCCAGATTGTCAGACAGCTCCACTTTTAGGTTTATTGATAGAAGAAAATTGATCGTTAATCCTGGCTTAACAACTCATTCAGGTGTTTGTGCCAGCATGTCTGATACATATTTTGGATCCTCTCGAGTGTGGAGGTGAAGACAGGCTGAGAGATGTAAAATCCTCAGGCAAAAAAAAAAATGCGCAAATTATTTTTCAGTGTCTATTCTTCTCTGAAAAACAATGCACTGTGTTACAGGCACATAATGACACTGCTGATATGCAACATTTCTGTTCTGATTAATTTACTGCATGGATGAGATCATTCTGTATTGCAAGATGTCTTAAATGATGGTTCTGAATGTTTGGCAGGGCTGTTATGAAACATTGTTCTGGAAAACAGTATATTCAAAATTCACATTTTTTTTTTCACTCTTGCTAGACCATATGCAAGTAGACAGTTTGCATCAGGCCCCCAGTGTCTACTTCTGAATTACTGCCTAAATAGGGAATATTTTGATAAAAGCAAAACGCTTTCTGATGGCATTTCATGCCCCATTAGAAACTCGAGGACCAATCACTAATAAGGTTATACCAAATGTGTACTTATTCATGTTCTTTTTTCTCACCGTGCAAACGTTTCCAGCCTTCACCCATTATGAATGTTACAGTGTATGATGTGCGAATCAATCCTATCTGTGCAGACACAGCAGAATGAAAGGTATAATGATGTGGGAGTGAAGTGTCAATGCATAATTCATATCTGACAGCGCACTCTGTGGAGTGCTATCCGGCTGCCTTCCATGGCAGAGACATCTTCACGCTCTTGGGAAATTCATCTGCATCAGCTCATTGTGTTTCTGCTTGGGTGGCAAGCTCATCATTTAGGATGAGTGAAATGCCATTCAGAGGCACTGCTGTAGTAGAGAATAAGGCCAACGTAGTTCTGTGCTACCCTGTTGAGACCCTTTGCCCAGAAAACTCACCTGGTGGAGTTTCTCCTCTAGCTCAGAAAACTTCACCTCCAGCAAAGATCCAAACCCCTTCGACACAGTAATTTAGCATTACCAAATTACAGTATAGAATAGAGTATTTCAGTTGGAAGAGACCTACAATGATTGCCTACCCCAACTGCCTGACTAATTCAGGGCTGACCAAAAGTTAAAGCATGTTATTAAGGGCATTGCCCAAATGCCTCTTAAACGCTGCCAGCCATGGGGCGTTGACCACCTCTCTAGGAAGCCTGTTCCAGTGTTTGACCACCCTCTCGGTAAAGAAAGGATTTCCTAAAGCTGAAAACATCCTATGAACTAGTAAACACCCTTGCAGCTCCATCCTGCAAGTGGGAGCACCCTGACCTATTGGAGTCAAAGGGGCTACCGCCGTGAGGACGTGCAGTTGGCTCTGTCGGTGGTTGCTGTCTGCAAGCTGCAGCAAAGCAGAAAACTCTTGAGCTAAAGTTCTTTCCTCAGTTCACCTGAGCGTGTTTATATATTATAAAACTTAGGCCCATCAGTTTATCAGCACATTTAAATCAACACCATGGACTGAAAGCTAGTGGAGCTGTGCCAATTTACACCTCAGCAGTGATCTCCTGGTCGTTATGTATTGGCTAAGATAAGGACCTAGAGCTTGGTCTCACACTAGGAGGCAGTGGGAACAGATCCTGGGTTTGACCCAAAAGATTCAGTTGCATCTGAGTGCACTTTGTGAGTCTCTTTGAGTTTGAATTTTCATTTTATCTATGGGCTTTTTTTTTAAACTTCACTTTTCTGAATGAATGCTTTTGTGTACTATGCTTAGTGATTCCTTGCTATTCCAGGATCATAATAACAAGGTTTATTATGTTCTAACCCAGCGTGTTGTGACAATATTGCAAAATTATTGTTTTGTTTCTCCTAAACTCAAGATTTTTTGTAACAGTAATAATAATAAAAGACATACAGGCTGATGAATTATATACCATATCAGACTGCAGCACAATGGAATCTGAAATAGCTGAGAGAGTAAAACTAGAAAACATCTCAATTTACAAGTGAAACACTAACAAACACTAAACTTTTGCTGCAGTATTCTTCATCTGATTTTTAGTTTTGTTTTCACAAGCAGACAAGACTCACACTGCTCAGGTGATGAATTTTGCAGATTGTAGGGATATTCAGCGCAGGCTGTCTCTGGCATGCATAAATTGCTTGCTTTGTGCAGAATCAGGCTCAGAGAAAAGCAGTACTTTTCAGTCTGGTAAAAGATGTATTTCCAAATAAATAAATAATCACTATTGGTGCACAGCTAGATAATAGCTAACTTCTTGTATATCAGGTAGAATAATTTGAAATGAAATTGCTACTGCTGACTACGTGCAGTCACCATTTTTCAATATATAATTCTTGTGAGATTTACAACCAGCCATGGATTTTGGGGTAGCTATAATTTGTTTTGATTTACACCAGTGGTTAGCTGGATCATCTGAAGGCACAGCAAGAAACGTACACTAGTGTCTTTTTTTCACCTAAGTTAAAGCTCCTCTCATCCTGAAATCGTAGGAAGGAGGAACAGGAACAGTGGTGCAGCAGAGAGGCACAGTGCTCTGAGCCTGGACCTGCTCTGGATTTCACGGATGTGGATGCTGCCACATCTAATCTACTGTGGCCTCTGTTGAGGGAAATTCCCCACCTGGCTTCCCAATACTTCTTGGGCAGGAACCCCAGCTGTTCTGGGATTTTTGTAAGCAGAAACTGTCAGCTGTGCAGTTTTGAGAGATGGCTAGTCTCAGACCCTTGATATCCTTCCTACTAGTGAGACAATTTAAATCTGAGTCTCCATCTCAGCCCCTGTGGTATAGTGCATCATCCACCTTCCCCCTCTGAGATAAAATTCTCGTGAACATGAGAAGCATGGGTAAGTAACAGTTATTTGAAGAAATTCCTAGGTAAAGGTAGTGATATTAATTTTCTGTCACTGTAGCAAATATTTATGTCTTACAGAAGGCTGTATCTATTCTGGGAGATAGAGCATGCTATGTATTGTCTGTTAAGCCTGCTGAACTACTTCGTATTAAACTCCACACACCCTTTAAATTTCACTGGTTCTAGGGCATGTTAAAAACACAGCGCTTTATCTGCCCCAGGTTTGGGGGCAGTTGGCATGTTTGAGCATGCTGCGCTATTTGAAATTATGTTCACAACAAAACATGAAGCCTCAAAACAGGACCTTGATGGGATTTTAGATGCACGTATGCCCTTTGCTGGCCCTCTGTGTGGAGCTGAGCTGCAAGCAAAGCCCGGACTGGTGGCTATCTGCCTCTTGGCTCCTCACGAGCCAGTGCGCCAACAGAGTCAGCTTTTAATACTAAGCTCTGATTTCCATTTCAGCAAGCAAACATATGGAGAATAGCATTAAGTAAGTACCTTGTAAGTGAAAAAGAAATTGAAGGATTGTTCCGGTTTTTCAGAGAAGTGTTGAACTGCTTAAGCTTTGAGATGTTCTGTAAAGGCTGGTCTTTTAGTTTTGTTATTCTCCTTTGTCTAGTCAGGCTACAAGTTGTGGGGGCAGAAAACATTTCTCTGCATGAACTTATACAACGTAAAGGAAATACTATTTTTTTCCTACCTTCTGTTGCCCAACCTACTTCATTGGTTTAAGTGAAAAACATCTTTTCATGGGAAACTAGTAAAAAAGAGACTGAGTGAGGGAAAGGGTGCTTCAGATTGTCAGACTGTGGTGCAGGACCTCTGTGCTAGAGAAGTAGTTTTTGAGGAGCTGGTGCTAAATCATGATCAAAGCTCTTTGCAGCATCTCAAACTGTCTCCTAAGGAATGACACAGATCATCAGATTGTGCCACCTATGTACACTGGAAACTTAAAAAAGGGAGGGCCGGGGGGAGCAGTGTTGCATACCTGTGCAAGCAGGTCTTGCGGGAGAAACCTCGTAAGAGTGACCGCTAGTCACCTTGATGGGAATCAGTGTCTAGATGGCAAGCGTTACTGATAAGGTGCCCATAAAATTGTAAGTACTATTTTCAAGGAAGTTAAAGTGTACACTGTTGTACATAGTCTTCACCTAGTATGCTTTCCGAGAAGTATACACCTGGAGATAGTGAGCAACTCAGCTCCACTAGACTTTCTGGGACCGTCACCATCTGGGGAGGTGGCTGCCACTAGTTTGCATCAGGCAAAGTAAAGGAAGAAAGAGGAGCATCAAACAGGACAGGAAAACAATAGCAGAGCTGGTCAAGAGACATTTAAAAAACCCGCCCCACACCCCTGCCCATAAATAAATAACTTATGCAAATCTGTTTGCCTTTCCTTACTATTAATCTGCCATAAGCTCTATATCCTCATTGGATTCTTTTAATGCAGAAAATTTCTGTGTGCAGAATTAACATGAGTCTTCACTTTGTACTGCAAAATTGTGAAGATAATTTAGTTTTGATTAATTCTAGTTGCAAGTGAATGTGAAACATGCATGAGGGACAGTTACCCTTTAATCTCTGTTAAATCCCAAAGTTCCTAGAATGAAAATATTAATCATTATCTTCCCAACTGCATATGATAAAATGCAGCACCAGCTGATTATGGGGGAAATCATTTTATCAGTTGCAATTGGGAAAGTAATGCTTAATGTTATTACACTGAGGATGTCTAGAATGAAAAGGTACTTTTCTGTGCAAACATCCTTGAGGAATGAAAGAGAAAAAGGCCAGGAAAACCTACAGGATTTTTATTCCATTCATCCCCTCTTCTTTCCAGCTCATTTGGTGTCGCAGAAGGCTGTGGAGAGGTGGTATCTTTGATTACCTGATACTCCCGGAAAAAAATGGTCAAGCTCTTAGATGCATAGTCCCTTCCACATGATTTCATAGTGTGAACATCTCTACGTTTGAGCAATAAGGTACCCTGCCAATGGGTTTCTTTCCTTAATGAAGATTATTGCAGTTCATTTGATCATGTATTAAAATGTCATTAATTCTCTGATAACATAAGTAGATTCAAAATGAAGCTTTGCCCAAAGATGTGATGAAGAATCATTGCAGGGATCCATACTTACTGTGTCCCCTTGATTCTGTATCAGATTTACCCAGAATAAAACAGCATTTTTGTGTCCTAACCTCCAGGTTCTCTGTGGATTCTGAGGCTCAAGGGGGTTTCTTTCCTCTCACTCATCATCATTATAAGTAGCCAAATTATACCCTCAGGTCACTTTGTGCTACCCTATT
Source organism: Chelictinia riocourii (assembly GCA_026930925.1). Classification (NCBI taxonomy): domain Eukaryota; kingdom Metazoa; phylum Chordata; class Aves; order Accipitriformes; family Accipitridae; genus Chelictinia; species Chelictinia riocourii. Next base: position 2,455,506 of record JANZLP010000050.1, on the reverse strand, counting down.
ACCTTCAAAGTGAATCCAGTGATGTACAGCCTCATTAGATTTGAGGGAGTTTGCATAGGTTTCTCCAAAGGCACAGTCTGAAAGTAATGGAGTTATAGAATATTACATTAGCTGCAGAATATCTTTCTGCTGATGCTCAGAAAGACTCAGCTATACTGGCAAAGCCTTGGGAACTCAAAACAGGGTAAGAAAATCTGTCTTTGTGAGGATTTTACAGTCTGAGTGCATAAAGACCAAAATAATGGAGA
>JANZLP010000050.1:2374919-2386866 GCA_026930925.1 Chelictinia riocourii | reverse complement strand
CTGATATAATTTATGCAATTTGCACATTAAAACTTGTGATCCTTTATGAAGCCTTCTGAATTAAACCTTGAAAACCTGTGCATTTTATGCCATCTGTAAAGCACTCATTTGTAGACTGAAAACAGAAAACAATTCATTTTCTGTCATACTTTATTACTATCAGAGAGCTAAATACTAATTTAAAAAATCTCAGCTCATTGTGGATGTTTGTGTACTTAGTATTTCATCCAATCACTGTAATTTCTAAATTTTCCACAAAGAACTACCTTACAAAGAGCACAGCATTGCAACTTACTGCAGGGCTTTGTCCCATTCAGTAAAGACCTTATTAGAAATGTTTGCAGTAAATTTTACCAATGGACAAAAGCAATTAATATTAGTTCATCTTCTGTCTGTTAGCCTGAAAAGACATGGGAGGGAAAGAAAAATGAAACGACACCTACAGGAGGGATTCTTTTGCCTGAGATATAGGCACAAGGAGAAAAAAACCTTTGTTGATACTAGCATTTGACTGATTTGGAAAGGTATTAAAATGTCAGTGTCTGTTGGTTCTTTATTTCCCTGTGTCATTACTGAGGGCTTTAGGCTTTACTGCCTGTTTGTAAACACAGATTATGGAGAGCCATGAATCATAGTGCCCTTTACTGCTTATATTCCTTCAGTAGCCTGAAATCAAAGCAACTCACATGGGTAGAAGCTTGCCAGTCATGGAGGGAATCCATATAGTGTCTGTTGCAACTCCACAAACATATTTCCTGTTATGCTGCCATGAAATTTAATTCATATGATGTCCCTTTGGCAAGCCCATAGCCAGAAAGCTCCTGGTTTCTCTGGGATAATGCCACTCTGAGAAAGGCAGTTTAGGAATCAATGACATCTGAAAGTAATGAGCAGAAAAGTTGTTTTGGTTTTTATTTGTAGCAAGCAGGTTCTAGGATATAACGCTAATCAGTAAAGCCATTTTCAGGAACTATTTGCAAATCTCTCAGTGGGTTTGGGAGCAACACGTTTACCTATTCTCACTTTGAAATGATGGAGATGGCTGGAGAATAAATGATCTCAGTAAACATCACACAAGTTACTTGCCTTTGCCAGCTAAAAGCTTCTTCCTCTCCCTTCCTCTCCCCCTCAGCATGCGACCAGCTTGCTCTTGGCGTAGCTGCTCTGTTCGGACCTTCCCACAGCTCCTCCGTCAGCGCAGTGCAGTCCATCTGCAATGCACTTGAAGTCCCGCATATTCAGACTCGATGGAAGCACCCTACAGTGGATAACAAAGATGCATTTTATATAAACCTCTATCCAGACTATGCAGCCATCAGCAGAGCAGTTTTGGATCTTGTACTGTACTACAACTGGAAAATAGTAACAGTAGTGTACGAAGACAGCACAGGTAAGTAGTACTGGTGCACTGCAGATCATGTACATACATGAATAAATTCTGTGAGAGAGAGTGCCTGTGATAGTTCAGTTTGGTATACTTAGAGCAGTTTTCCCCAGAATATAGAAGAAAAATGTCTCTTAAGGTTCAGATATTCTTCTGCTGCTGTGGCTTTTGGAAAGCTATTCATTTCATCAGACCTTAAGAAGTCACCAGGAGGTATCTCCTCGATTTTGAATACTCAGTCATGTTTTGCTTCCCATTTGTGGAACAACTAACAGAGCTTCAAACTGATAAATATTGTAGTGTGGGACTGATTAGGGAATCCCCCTCTCAACAAGGGGTCAATCTTAAAAGGGATGCATCTACAACCCAGAAGTTCAAGCTGCAGCATTTTTAACATAGAGGCTACTGTGTTCCTTGAAAGTATCTCAGAAACAGTCAACTCACTTGTCAGCTAGGTACTGAAGACTGAATCTGAAAGCTGCAATCTGTGTAAATGTGTCATGGTTCAACCCCAGCCGGCAACTAAGCACCACACAGCTGCTTGCTCACTCCTCCCTCCGGTGCAATGGGGAGAGAATTAGAAGAATAAAACTGAGAAGACTTGTGGGTTGAGAAAAAGGCAGTTTAATAAGTAAAGCAAAAGCGGCACGTGCAGGCAAAGCAAAACAAGGAATTCATTCACTATTTCCCATTGGCAGGCCATCTCCAGGAAAGCAGGGTTCTGTCACACGTAATGGTTACTTGGGAAGACAAACACTGTCACTCTGAATATACCCCCACCCTTCCTTCTTCTTCCCTCTGCTGTATATGCTGAGCATGATGTCACATGTTACGGAGTAACCCTTTGGTCAGTTGGGGTCAGCTGTCCCAGCTGTGTCCCCTCCTGATTTCTTGTACACCCAAAGCCTATTTGCTGGTGGAGTGGGGAGAGGAGCAGAAAAGACCTTGACTCTGTGTAAGAAATAGCAAAAACATCCCTGTATTATCAACACTGTTTTCAGCACAAATCCAAAATATAGTCTCATACTAGCTACTGTGAAGAAAATTAACTCTATCCCAGCCAAAACCAACACAAGATATTTCCAGCCTGGGACTCTTAACTCATAGAATATCATTAATTGTTTATGACAAGAACCTCCACCTGGGGCACACAGCAGTCATAGCTGTCTGGCAACTTACCATGGACAATCAATATCAGTAACATGTCCCTTTTTATTCACAGGTTAAAAAAAGAAAAAAAGAGAATAACAAACTCATTCCTGGGAACAAGAGATTGAAAAGCTTATTAGAGACTAGGACTTTTTTTTAACGCACACAGACTGTGGAAGAGTGTCAGTGTTATAAGGGAGTCCAAGCCACTGTTGCATGTCTTTATATATATATAGGCTTTACTACCCCTGTAGCTGATACCATGTATACTGTAGTGTATTTGCTTCTGAGCAGTGTATTAGCTGCTCTGGGCATTGAGGGGACTGTGTACCTAAGCTGCTCTCAGAAGGAGTCCTGTCCAGCAGGATTACACACCAAAATTTGTTCCAAGCATGACTGCAGAGAATGTTATCTCTCCTACAGTGCAGGCTCAGCCATGGATTAAGGGTCCATAGCCTGGCTTCACAAGAAAAAGGTGTGCATGTAAACAAACCATTGAAAGCTCAGAGAGGTCTATAGCTCTCCCATCAAAACATAAGAAGCGCTAAGCAAGGCCTGCTAAGTGATTGTTTTTTGCAGGGCACAAAGTTACAGGTAAGGGCACATTCTATGCAGCAGAAAAGATTTTCTTTGAGACATCATACGTGCAGAGATGAAGAAAGTAGAGCCAACTAAATAAGACTTACTCTGACAATTTTTCCACTGTAAACCCTCACCACCATCCTTCAGCACTATCTTTTATGGTAAAGGTGAAGCTGAACCATCCGCATTTCTGAAAAATCCTGTTGTGCATTAGTGGTCAATGGTGCAAATTAGGCACTTCACTGCCAACCCCACTCTGAGACTTGCATTATCCTTTCTCTTCCAGTTGCCCAAAGAAGTATAACACTTTCTAGAGCTCTACAGGTGTGCAAGTAACATTTAAATTGATTCTTTGATAATGGAATAAAATGAACCTGAATGAGCCATGAGCTCAGGCATCTGCCTACGCCTTTAAAGGGAGTATGCAAAAAAAAGCATGCATATTAAAATCATGTTATAAAAATGTGTCTGAAAGATAGAATTCTGCTTCAAAAAAAAGGCCAAACCTCACTTTTAAGGCTAAAAATGTTGCATGTCTTTCTGCACTGTTGACAGCACAAAAGAAACACGTTTCCTAGTGGATCCAGGAGGCAGATCTCAATGCCAATATTCTGCTCACCTTGGACTCGGAGAGTACACCAGAGGGATGGGGGTAGAAAAGAAAGAACAAGTCAGGCTGGGCTTACTGCAGCCATCTTCCTGCATTTCCATTATGATGGTCTAGCTCAGCAGGATTTCTGCTGGGCTCCTAGCACTGTATGCCAAAATATACTCACGGATAAACAAGTAGAGGTCTTTTTCAGCCTACTCCATGCTGCAGCAGCTGGATTGTGTGCCATCCTGGGGGTCCTTCCAGCTGCAGTGCAGGCTGCATCCTCCCTGCTGCTCCCTGCCCTGGGCAGAAGGCAAAGCCCCTGCAGGAGAACACAGGGGGCATCAAGCCGTGCTGCAAATGCATAAAGACAGGTAAAGCAAAAGGTAAGGTGAAGCGGGAGTCAGAGGAACCTGGCTGAGGCATGACATGTTAGACACTATAGGTTTGATTCTGCTTCAGGGATTAAAGTGCTTCTTGCAAGAAAAGCAAAACCACCAAGGCAGCGCAACATTTGATAATGCAGAATGGTGGGGTCCCTGGAAAGAAACTGTTTTTCATAATAAAGTGTACTCCTTTGTTTTGGAGGTCTAGATTTCATTCAAACATAAAGCTATATAAATTTAAGAGGCCTTAAGAGGCACGAAGAAGAAACACAAAAATTTTAGAGAAAAAATAAAAAATAAAACCCCAGTGAACAACAAAAGCAAGTAGTTTCCCAGATAGGACGACACAGATGGAAAAAGTCATCATGAAGAGTGTTTTAAAAGGGACTCCTGTGTTTGTCCTATTTATGACTGGGACAAAATTATATAATCTACACAAGTGTCCTACTTGGCAATTTGCTACCTAAAGTCATAGTACAAGGACAAAAGAGATGTCAGTGCCTTGGGTCATTTCTATCACACAAGGTTGGCAACTATGTGAATAGTAGCTGTAAATGGTGTATGTAGGTTCCAAGCTTGAAGTTCTGCTCTCTCCATTCAAGCATGTGGGAAAATTGTGAGCTTAAACTAAATTATATAATTTGTAAAAATTCCCACAACTTCTTTGTGTCTACCTTCTAAATACCAGTAGGCTGTTATGTGGATAGATATTTTGTATTTATTTTCATGGCTAATTTTTAAATATATTTAGTTCTAATATGACAGAAAAAGGAAATTGGCCCAACTTTTAAACATGCAACAGAACCATAAGTCCTCTTGATTTCTGCTCAGCTACTACCGATAAAACCCGTGAATTTTTGCAATGTCAGTAAGACCTAGATCTTATTTCTTTGCTGAAGTCACCTGAGTTAAAATGGATATCAAAGAGCAACATCTGCAGAAATTAGTTTCCAGCTCATCTGGTGGCCATTGCAACATGCATCTTAAGAAAACCAACAGGCTTTTTCAATCAGGAAACCTAAAAAATGTGTTTATAGTATTAGTTCTTTTATTTTACTGCCTACATCAGTCTCCTTAGCACTTGAATCCCTTTTATTGCTGCTCACTTAATAATCTCCAATTTGCTAATATTTTTGATGTAGAGGTGACAAAAGTTGACCAAAGTCTTTCCAGCTGTATCCTAGAAGTGACTTTTAATTTTGGCTCTCTACTTCTGGAGAGGGAACTCGGCCCTGCACCCTGCTGGATTATTCAGCAGTTCGGAAAAAGGATGACCTCTATACGACAGCACATTAGTTAACTCCTGGGAAACAGAAAAAGCTGCTCAAGCTAATAGCAAAAAACCCCCAAACCTAGTATATATCTTACAACACTTTGATCTTTAAGGAAGGATGACTTTAGCAAGCAATCTGAGCTAACTCAGAGAGGCCTGAACACAAGATGGGGAGAGTGGGGAACACTTGACCTGGGCCTCAGCTTGCTCAGTGACAGAAAGAAGATGTTATTAATTTCATCTCATTGTAATGGGAGTTAATTACTTAACATCTATACAGATGATTCAAGATGAAAATCACGACAGCAGTGACAAAACATTGCTATTCTTTTCAGAATAATAGCTACATGAGAAGACCAGAAGTATTTTAATTTTTGTAGCCAACCCAGAAGAGCATCACAGTGGCTCCGTATTTGCCAAACAGTCCAAATCCAAACTGTGTGGTTCAGTACTTGGAATTATACTTTTTCCCCCTCTTCATGTCTTTGTTGTGCCCTGGCAGCAAATTACAGAGGCAAAATTTCACATGCCAAATTACTAATTTGATTTGTATAAAGATATTTGATCTTAGTTCCGAAAACAAATACAAACTTGGGAGAACTTAGAAACAACTAAAATAAACAACTTCAAACCACACATACGCAATTCACCAAGAAAGAACAAATTGCTGAAAACAGCAGAGTAAATTATTGTACTAATATTTTCCATTGCAAAAATTCTAGCATGAAATAGATGCAGCAGCATGACATTTTCAGCCTATTAGAGCTGAAACATCCCTCTTATGCCCAGTCTTGCTGACTGCTAAGTTAAAATCTTCCTGCTGCAGGAAGCAAAGGCAGAGAAATGGCACAGGGATGGAGTCCCTGTGATTCAGTAAAGAAATCACACCATACAGATCTATGAGCCCCTAGGGTTCATGTGCTTTATTTAGTACTCCAATACAATGCCTGCAAACATACATATATTTAACTGCATTTTTTATTCAAACAATAAAGGAAAGGTGTTACTCACTACCAACGTCTATTTAAATCATGTTCTTTCATCCTAAGCTAGCAAACCTAATCTCCTTGACAATGGCCTAGGTAACAGAGCAAGTCTATCAGAGGTGGCTCTCACTTTATTTGGCCTGCTCGCTCTTAAACCCAGCCTCGGCCTCCTGCTACGGCCGAAACGCGGACCCAGCACATCACTGACCCGCGGCAGAGGGTCCCAAAAGGCAGACCCGGCGCCTTGTCAGCCCTAGGAAGAGGGTCCCCAGCCCCTTCTTACCACCACAGAATGCCTCCAGTCCTCATCCACAGCACCTACCGGGCCGTAAGAGCCAGAAGCCCTCTCACACCTTACAAGCCTTCACATCTACGACACAGGTATGCGACAACACACCCCTTGCAGCTTGCTAAAGATGCATTTTGTACACCGCGAGCGTGTAGCTCTACCAAATTAACAGCATTCCCCCTGCAGCCAGGCCTGCCCCACCTCACAGCGGGGCAGCCCCCCTGGCACAAATACCTACCGGCAGCAAGAGCCCGCACCCTTCGCTTGCCCACAGAGGTGGGAGAGACCACATCATAGATTTCTCTCTCAGCCCCATGAAGGACTGTGACTAAAACTTCAACATTTGATTTTTAAAAGCAAATGACTACTCTCCCCTTGTCCACTAATCTAGTCATTTTATCAAAGAGGACAACCAAGTTGCTCAGGCATGATTTACCCTTGGTAAACCAATGCAGACTGTTCCCAGTCACCTTTTCCTCCCTTCAGTTCTCAGAAATGCCTTCCAAGAGGATTTGCTCCATTATTTTCCCAGGGACCAAAGAGAGGCTGACCTTCTGTCCTTGAGGCATCATTTGGAGATGGCTGCACCATTTGCCTTTCTTCAGTTGTTGGGAACCTCCCTTCATCTCCATGACCTGTCAAAGAGGATAGAAAGTGGTCTTGCAAGGATGGTAGCTGGTTCTCTCAGCAGCCTTGGGTGCAGTCCATTGCAGTCACATGGACTCTTATGGGTCAAGTCCTCTCAAGTAATCCCTGCCTTATTCTTATCTGCTCCTGCCAGGTCTCCTCCTTGAACTCATTCACAAAGCATGGGGGAGAGGGAGACCTAGTCAGTGAAAAATGAAGCAAAGACAGCATTGGGTACCTCAGCCTTACCCGCATGTGCTGTCACTGGATCACTGGTCCCCCTCAGGAAAGCGCCTACATTTTTCTTATTCAGCATTTTACTGTTAATGGGGTGGCCAAAGTTCTTCATGTTGTCATCTTCATTGATGCCCTTTACAAGCATCAGCTCTAGGTAAGCTTTGGTTTTCCTAACATTATGCTTATGTGGCCAGGCAACATTTCTAAATTCCTCCTTTGTAGCCTATCCCTGCTTCAAACTCCTCCATGCTACCTTTTTGCATTCTAGCTTCAGTATATCATAGGATTATTACTATGTTTGTAATTTCCTTTTTTATATTGCAGTCCTCTCTAAAAATAATGAATTTCCGCATCTCTCTCTTGCTTTCGTATCACAATTCATGACCTTTGTACGTGTTTCATGGCAGTAATTGCAGTAGGTTAAGGTTGTACTCAAGCGAAACAGAGTAACCTTTAGCTGTTTATTAAGAGATATGGTCTCAGGTAAAAGGTCATATATATAAATAGCCCTGGGAGAGCAAAAGGAAATGAAAGGGGAACTGAATAGGGTATTAGTTTCATATTGAAAAGCAGTGATGCGTTTTTTTGCAAACTGTGAGATTTTGCTTTTTATTACTTCTGTCTGAAACAGCTCTGCTGAATTCTGGTTATTAACGTATAGTGTAAATGATAGCAAGGTAGAACAGCAGGTATACACCGAGTCAGCTTTACTCTTCCTTCTATATGCCAATAGCAACCAAGGCAAAACTCCCCTATGTAAATACTAGCTGTTTCAATATTTGTTACATGGCTTGGTTAGATAAGAGAATGTTTAACAGCTTTGGTAACGTTGTTCCCCCTTCTAACAAGGATGTTTTCATCACTTTCTAGGTACAGAATGGAAAGGATTCCCAATATGTTGCAAAGATTATTTCTTTTTTAATTACTGTTCATGTTACGTCATTGTCTGTAGTTTTCCTGAAGGTACCTGTGCCACTGAATGATGACTCTGTGAACTGATATCTGAATAAAAAGGAGTTATTCCATCCAGTTAACATTCATGAAAATACCTGTGACCACATGAATTAGAAAATGCCTTTTAAAATCCCCATGCCATCGGCTACACAATTTTAGTCTTAAAAATACAGATTTTTTGATACTTTGCATGTCTTGCAGAGACTTAATCAGCCATGAGCTTTTCTGCATGATCACAGAGGGGAAGAGATTCCATATTTTCTTCACCTTGTGAGTAGGAGGAAGAGCAGCTCTGTAATTGCTGTGGCCCTTGTGCTTCTGTATTGGCACCCTTGACAGTGCTGCTGCATGTCGTGTCTGCGCTGCTGTGCTCCAGGGAACTTTGTGCAGGGGACAGCATTGGTCTGGGTAATATTCACTGCTCCAACATCAAATGAAGGGAGAGCCAGGAACTCTGAAATTCACTGTTTCTTCTGCACTGCTCCATGGACAACACTGTTGTGCATTTTTGTTGCAGCCTGGGGAAGAACCACAGGTATGACCCTGCTGACATCTACCTGAAGCAAAGACTGCATTGCACTGTCACATGGGGTGCTGCTGAGCAAAACAGAATATTCCCTATTCTGTGGTGTACAGCTGCTGACCCAGTAAAGAGTCAGCTGTTGCAGGCTATCCCAGTGCAATCAGCTAATGCATCATTTCTGCAATCATTTGCAGCATTGAATTCACTGAATAATCCTCTTAATGGTTGCTCATCCTACATAAGAGTGGCTGTACTGGCTCAGACTTGGGATCCATCTAGCCTAGCTAGCATCCTGCCTCCCACACTGGCCATAAGCGGATGTCCAGGGAGGAGTAAGAATAGGGCAGCAAGGTGTTTCCTTCAGTTACGCTACCAATTCGTGACTATTCTCAGGCTTTCCTGGTCTTGGTGTGGTTTGTGTATTTAGTAATGTCCAAAGTAATTGTCTTGTGTGCTCCTCGTGTGTGTAAGCTTTTTGCTTCCAACATGTCATCTGGCAAAGACTGCTGCAAATTGCTTCCTCTCATACGAAGAACTGATTCCTTTTGTTTGTTATAAACATGGCTTTTATTAGTGTCATTTGAAGGTCACCTTTTTTTTTCTTTCTTTTTTTTTTTTTTTTAAAGTGAAGGAGATAGTGAACAGTCCATTTTCTCTCCACCACCCATGACTTTGTGTATCTGTCAGATCCTCCCTAAAAGCCACCATGATTTTTTTTTCTAATGAAAAATTAGTACTGACATTTGCAGCCTTAATCACTGCACTGACAACAACTGTTTTTTCTGTCAAAGCCCCTGCATAGAGTCAGTGAGCAAACAATTATGTGTAATAGCTCTTCTCTTTCGGGGCACAAGGCCAAATACTTTGATGCAGTAAACTGGATGACATTTTGGTTAAGTTCAGTGTTGCACCTTCTTTATATCAGAAGGTAATCTGACTCCTTGTTGCTGTAAAGTAACTAATCTGTGCCTTAGTTAAGAAAAAGCTTTGCCTTGATAAAGTTAGAGTTTGTTTTAATTAAGGTCTTCTTCTAGGTATTAACAGCTAACAAAATAGATCTGATGCTTTCTAGCAGCATTTAAAACTTGAACTGAAAATCCCACAGGCCAGTTTCCTCTGATTATGCAGTTTGTGAGGCCAAAAAGAGATTAATTACTGAACCAAGTAGGGAAGAGAGGGTAAGCACAACAGCAATAATGAGGTTGTTACAAAGATGACTTGGAATACCAAATTATCAACGAGTAAGTTTATCTCTATCATTAAAATAGAGCGCAGTGTATAACCATTGTTTTTACTAACTTTTTTTTTTCCTAATTCCTTCCTGGGGCAGTTGTAATCAGATGCATTTAAACTCTTGTGTTATGGTGTGGTAGTGTGCTGCAAATAAAAAAGACTGTAAATTCACAGTGCAATTCAATATCTCTGGGACTACAGTTGACTGAGGCTGAAACTTAACTATTTTTATGCCCATTCAACAATTTGTTGAAAAGAATAAAAGCAAGGGTGGTATTGTGTTCAGTTTGAACTCTGCATCCCAGCCAGATAACGGTGCAAGGTGCAAGTATGCTGTATGAATCCCTCATACTTAGTAATGGCAATGGATAAAGGAACCAGTACAGTTTATTCTGTTTGAAGAAAAGTTATAATGGAATAATGAAAGCTGAACTACAGTAGCAAGTATTTTCTCATTCCATTGAAATTTACCAAAAATTTGCCAAGGTTCTCATCTAGAGCCAGTAGTGCTAACTGTGCAGGATGTGAGAGATGAGGTCTTTGTATGCTACGGTCTTTCTCAGTCTTCTCTGCCGATGTTAGTCATCTCCCTAAAATTAATTCAAGTACGTAATTGAAAATAAATATGTAATTGAACACTCTGACCCTTCCACCAATAATCCAGGTCAGTCTGTCTGTCCAAAGAGATAAACATAAAGAGAAGTAAGTGCAGGAAGAGCAACTGAGTGAGAGACTTGCTAAGTATCTTATACCCTGCCTGCGATTTAGTCTCCTTTAAGGATGCCCTTGACCTATTGTGTTTCTTCATTCATGTGGGAGGAAGCTGGGAGCTGGAGTACTCAACCACCTGTCTTTATTAGCATCAGCGCTTCTTGACGTGAAAGGATTATTCTCTTGAAGAATAAATAGGTCAAAGAGTATTCTAGGGATGTTCTAATCTTTCCTAATCATTGAGGTCTCCATAGTTAATTGGTTTAAAGCTTTTATTGAGGTGGAGTCTCATGCATTGTAAAATCTGCATTTTGTATGAAGGATTTTAGAAGGTACACATGGACCTTTGATCTGCCATGCATTTAGCCTTCTTCATTCATTATGCAAAAAATACTTTTTTCTCTGACTTGTTCCTTTAGGTCATTAAAAAAGAATAAACTCATTACTAGGCTTTGGGTACATATCTTTGACTTTAAAATGAATAGAGTCAAATTGTGAGGGCTGCTTTTATGCTTTAATTTTCTTTTTTTTTTTCCTGAACAGTGTTTTGTCTTTTAAATTTTTTGTTGTAAACCACATATAAAATATTACAAATACCTCTGTACACATAATACTTAACAATGTAATTTTAAAATTTAATTTAATATGGTAAGTATTTAAAATAATTAATAACTTGGAATAATAATTAATTTTTCAAGTTATAATGGCCTATAATGACACATTTAAAATTTCATACTGTGCCTTAGGAAGCCTCGTAACAACTGATGGGTAAAAATGGCTTATGGTGATCAATTTTAATTTGAATAGCAAGTTGACAAATAATAAATTCAAGGCATGAAGATGCATTAAAAACTTGCTTTAAAGCTGACTAATTAGTACCATTTTCAAGTAGTGAAATATTAGAATTGCTAATCTTCAAGTAAGAATTCAAATACCCTTCTTCATTGATTCATGGTCCAGCATTGCAATGTCCTTCTAGAGATGTCCAAAAACCACCAAAGTTTGTTTTCAACAGTAAATA
>JANZLP010000050.1:2246248-2257410 GCA_026930925.1 Chelictinia riocourii | reverse complement strand
CCCGACATACTTTCTTGAACACTAGCAGCAACTTCCCAGTATACCATTTAAGAGACTACCAAAGCTAATGGGTTCAACAGAAAGTAAACCCAAACCTATTCAAGTTTTCCCCACAAAAAAAATAAATACAGAAGAGGTTTTTTTTCCTTTTCTTAAATGCCTAAAGGCCTTCCTGTCAAAGACTCCTACAGGTGCTCATTCACAGAACAAGCAAATTAAAAGTTTAGTTATAATACCAGAGTGAGTCAGTATAGAACAGCAGAAAACAGAAGAATAGCATCACCATTTCAACAGCAAGATATTCACCATGTGCATTCATGCCTTCAGTTGTGGAAATAGGAGTCAAAGAAAGATTAAGCAACTATCCCTACCATCTGACAATGAGTCAGGAATACAAGAATGTCCTGTTGGCTCAAAATCATCACTACAAATACTCCCTCCTACCAAACATGTCAAAATAGTACGATATTTAATTAGAGAGTGTATAGGGGTTCAAAGCTTTCTCTTCTGTGTAACAGACAATTGCTAAGTAGGAAGACATATATGTCTATGTGAAAGAAATTGTTGTTGTTGTTGTTTAACAGTCAAAAATACTTAAACAAGTCACTTACCAACTACCATCAGTGTGAATTCAAAGCCCTTCTTCACAGATTTCCTGTGAACCTGGTTGGGCAGATTAGCAAATCCCACATAGCCCGCTGAGTCAGAAAACTGACAAGAAAACAAAAGTTGAGTATAAATGAGATCCCCTTCCCTCTAAAAAGTTGAAACAGAGTTCAGTTGATTCTATACAATAAAGTGCAGAGGTATATAAAGCACACAGAAAAACAGAGAATGAATCACTTTTAAGGTCTGCCTTGCTATAGCAGCAAAAAACAGGTCCATTTACCAAGCAGTATGGTATTAATAGAAATCTGCTAAGTACCTTGAGCTACACAAACAAAAGCCTCCCCTTGGATTGGAAAAAAATAAATAAATCTGCAAGCTTGCAAGAGCACACTATTATTAATCTTAAACTGTAAACATAGCTAAAAATACCTAAGATTTTAAGCTAGGGGTCAAAAATATCTGTTCAAATGTGGTATCTGCTTCTATAAAAATCAATAATGCATACACTTACATGCAGAAAAACAAGAACATTGTATAGTAATGCAGAGATTACCAAGATACAATCACGTAGAGATCTACCATCTGCTTGTTAAGCTGTTCACCTATCTTCACAATGTTTAACTTCTAACACAAAAGCAGGAAAAAGAATTGCGCCTGAAAAACTTATCAAAGAGATTTGGGCTATAAAAAAAGGGCAGTCTGCTTCACCATCTGTTATCAATTGACTGAAAACCTAATAGGAGTCTAAACAAGAGCTGCAGCCACTTGATTTAGGGACCTATGAGCTAGCTGGAACCAAATGTTTGCTGCACAGATGAGTTTATGATGAGAACAGGTTTTATACAATAAGTGAGACTCCTTGAGCAAAAGGTCACTGGAGATGTCCTCACATGGACTCCAGGAGTGTAGGAGAACTGAAGGCACAGCAACAAAGACAATGTTTTGCTGTGAAGACCTTCAGACCCAGGCTGACTTGCCTCCATCACCACCCCAAAAGACACTAAGCTTTGGGTGCCAGCAGCATGCCTTTAACGTCTTAAGTGAGGCCCCCAAATCAGTGGCCATTTGTGAAATGGAGGTCATAATGCCTGTGCCTGGGTCTGTGCCAAGAAAGGCAGAGACAGGAGTTTTGTCTCTATCCACTGGTGTTTGGAGGTGGCTAAGCACACAGGGTGGATTTTGGACATTGCCCTGGGAGGTATGTTTTGAAATGTGTGTTTTGTTAGGCCGTGACCCAAATTGCAACTTGAAGATTTGATGGCAGACTCCTTGGTTTGGAAGTACCTGCAAGCTGAGAGGTCCTCACCAAGGAGACTTGTGAGTAACACCAAACAAGAGCACTGGAGAGTTTCTCATTCTCTTCATGGACAATGTGTGTATGAGAGGAAAAAAAGACAAAAATCTTTAAGGAAATTACTCATTATGAATTATTCACACTATTTACTCACTTGGAGGTCCTCAGGTGGAAGGAGCTCTGTAATCTGCACTACACCCGGGGCCTTTGCGAAGGACACCCAACCTTTGCTGCACTGAATCTGAAGTCACAGCCATAGGATCCCTCGTGCTCCACAGGGATGCAATCATGGTAGGGAGATAGCAATCAATATCAGTGAGGAGGAATAGGACCAAATCAAGCCCAGTTTCAAACTTTGGTGGTCAATACAAGCAAGACATGGTGTAGGGAAGTGTCTCCGCTTTGAGAGGTGCTTGAGTGTCTGTATGGCAACTCCACCTTCCTCACGGACATCACTTTAGCTACCAGGCCCAACAAGTAAAGGTAGATCTAGAGATCAAACCAGTCCTGGATGTTTCCGCAAGCTCCAGGTGGGATGCCCTAAGCAGAGCAAGTCATCATGCACAATCACTCTGCACCTGGGCTGTAGGCTGGCAGAAGTCCCCTGTCCCCACCGCTGGCACCTTTCGCTGATGTAAAATTGACTTCTTCAGAGTTTCAAAGACAAAAACGAAAAAGAAAATCAGAACAAATGGGAATCTATAAAAATGCATCCAAGCTGCCGAGTCTACAGCAGATATGATTTGCAATGGATGGGGTTTTAGCACCCTGAAAAATTGGGGTAATGGTGTGCAGTAATATTTGTCATCACCAAGGCTGAGTATATTAAACAAAAAAGTTCTGAAATGCAGCTTCTGCCTAAGCCTGGTAACACTTTCCCAGATGTAAATATCGCAGTTGTTTTCCAAGCATTCTTTAAATACCATAAGGCCTTAGTCCACTTACAGCACTAACAGCCCGTAAAATGTCGGGTTTTGTTTTCTAATTAGTCTGATGATTTTTAGATAGGATTTGACAACAACAGCGAAGAAGCATTTCAGGCAGCAAAAAATTATCCCTAGGATGGCGAGTCACCCACAGCCATGCTTGTGCATTGCTGGGAACTGCACGGCAGCATCCCCTTGTATTGCTGGATGATGACTCCGTGGTGGGGCAGATCTACTCACCCTCCAAGCTGGGGGACACCAGCCAATCTTGGAGGGATGTGATGAAGGGACACCATGCCCATCTCACAAGGATCATTCTCCTTTTTTGCTGGCAAGAGCTCCCTGTCATGGTGCATTTTGCACATGCCCGCGGCAGGAGCAGGGAGCTGCAGGCATGGCCCTCACGGGAGCCCTGGATGTAGTGAGGCTGGTTGTAGGCCTGCTTCCAAGCTCACCATCTGGATAGGCAAGAAGTCTGGTTTCAAAGCTAGCCTTACAATAGCCTTTAAAATGCAGCACCAAAATCATCCATGTCAAATTATACAACGCAAGAAGAACTACTTCCTTTTTGCAATTTGTAGGTTCCTCTATTTTCAACCTTATTTCCTTATTAATTTTTCCTGAATTAAGAATTCTTGTTTCCCCTCACAAACTTGTTTCGATTCTTCTGATTTATTTACTGACTACAGTCAGTAGGTTTCCTGCCTATTTGTTTCACCAGTATGATAATTCCCAATTTTGCTTGGTTAGCTATTGGCTTTCTTTTAATATATAAAGGGTGCCTTGTTGTCTAGTGCTTTAAAATGTGTTCTTTTAATCTGAAGTTCCCATTGCCCAAGTTAATCTGATTGCTGGAATGAGAAGTCTTCTGAGATAAACCGCCACCAAGCCCTTAAACTATACTACCTACATCCACTTCCAGCCTTCCCTGAGTGAAGCTGGAGAGCTACCAAAGCTTTCAGTACCGTTATTTAAAGTTATCTTTCCCAATTTTGCTAGGTTGACTAGTGGCTTTCCGTTGCAATGTCTAAAGGGTGCTTTGATGTCCAGTGCTATAACAACCCTTCTTTTAATCATGCCTCCATTTCAAGTGTAATAGCAAGAGCCATCAGGTATATAAGACATCACATGAGCCTAACAGATACGATATATGGGAGATGCACATACCTGAAACGGTACTGAACACCTACCTTTAGGCAACCAAATGCCTCTGCCAGCATCACTGAATGCAGTAGCAAAATTAATCACAATCACAGGTGGTTTACCTTGGAGTTTACTAGGCATCTAGTCAGATAGGGATATTTCTGTGCAGCAATCAAACCACTTATTGCAATTACTGTCCTGACAGTGAGCCCTGTTCCTCAGTTTCTTCACCCCTGGAAGAACACAGAATTTGAAAGCGTATCCACCGAGCTTTTCAGGCTAGCCTTAGTTCATTCAGCATATCTCAACAACAGGAATCCTTACCAGTTAGCAGGATGCTTCAATTTGTCTTAACACTTGTTTTGCAATTTTGTTACAAAGCTTGTTATAACCTCTATTTTTGTGCCCTACTGCCAGACCCGCTGACACTGCAGCCACCTTACGCTACTTAGCCATGAGACAGTTCAAGCCTTGGAGCAGAGCTGAAGGAACTACCTGACTTTATGATTTCCATGCTAGCATCCTTCTACCGAAGAGAGTGGACACCCACACATCACATGCACCAGGGGACCAGGTGAGAGGTGACAAAACCCCATGCCATTACAGAGCAGATTTGGCCTCAACAAGCAGAGGGTTTTCAGAGCAGCCTGTGAATTTTGGCCACAGTGACGACTGCTGGCTTCCCTGCTTCAGATTATCCGTGGAGGGGGAAAAGGCTGGGGATGCTGAAGCTGTAGCTCTTGAGGTACACATGCAATTTGCCCTGCCACAGTAGTTTATCCATCTAGATCCCTGACTGCTCAGTGCTAATGCTGAAGACAGTGGGAATAATGGAACGTAACACAAAAGCACTTATTTTGATGACCACCATTTTGTAAAAAAATAGGGATGCACCATACCTAGTCTAATTTACAGTTTTAGAGTTACAGTTGTAAAAACCTGAAATGATTAAGCCACCTTTTTTAAAACTGTGTGGGATGAGTCATAACTAATATTACATCACTTTTTCATGTGTTTTACTTCCTATCTGAATAGCACAAAATAGGTTTTGAAGGGGATAAAAAAAGCAGAATAAAATCAGCAAAAGCACAACTTCTCTTAATTCTTGCAAAATATTTTTATGACTTATAAAAAAAAAATCATAAGTAACATTCTGGTGAACAGGAAGGAGAATATTGGCCTGGATCCTACTAATTTATAGACTTGACTGGTGATGCTGCAGGATGATGGTCCTGTAGCACACATAGGATTAGGATTCTTCTTTTGTTCGACTAGTCGCAAATTGGGAGGAAGCAAAAGGCAAAAAGGACATTAGAAAATCAGGAAGCTTGTGCAAAGGGTGTTGGGAATTTTTTTCCCTTTGTTAGCTAGCTCACAACATTGAAGCAAGGTCTGTGATCTAGCTGACTTCTGTCAGCATCCCATCAGTGATTCTGAACATAAAGGATGTTGTTGTGCCGAGAGACATCAAACTTACTCCTCAGTATTGCTTAGTCTAACTTGAGATTTAAAGGGAAAATTAAAACCACCTTTTGAATAATTTGACTTTTAAAGTATTTTTGCAGGCATTCATAAAGCATCAGCTGGAGTGACTATGTCTCCAGCTGCTGCAACTTGTTTTCTAATGAGAGAATAACATCCAAGAATTGTTTTTTTAAGATATGAACTTAGCATAGATAGCTACAAGGCTTTCAGCACTGACATGACTATTTTCAAGCAAGAGGCCACCTGTAGAAGATGGCTATGAATGAGCAATGTCGACAACGTGATGCCTCCTGCAACAGTATGTGAGATCATGTTTCTCCCTGAGGTATTTTCCCCCGAAGAATTTGCACATCAAAAACTTGTTACGCCAAAATGCCAACCCTAAACAGCAGCTGCTGGATCTCTAAGCCTCAGCCTCAAATCATCGCTCCTTTGGGAAACAAACCCAAACTCCCAACAAGGCACAGCAGCTGGGTTCTCGGCATAGCATTTTTTTTTTTGACTGATAGATTTCCTAAATTTGTGAGCCTGCAAGCAAAATCTCAGCCATAAGAATATCTCTGAAAGTATTGGAACGACTGCATGGCAAGCACTTCAGTTGCAGCATTGAGCCTTCCTCCCCCCAGTTTATTTTTTCCCCATTAAAAGCTCTGCAAGGTAATCCAGTCAACAAAGAATATTTCTGGAATCAGATACCAGATCTTCAGATCAACATAATAGGAAAAGAGTAAAGCAGGATTAATGCCCTGTCTTATTTTATTGCTTGGTTTCATCAACATTTCAGGTTGTATTTTCAGAGTTTTATAGTCCAGTGTTAAACATACTCTCTGGGCTGAAGCATAACCATTTGATTTTAAGATGGGGCAGAAATAATTTTTGACAGCTCAAAGGATTTTTGTAAGCTATTTTTGAGATGGGAATTATACACAGGTCAATTTCCATTACTAAGAAAAAGCATTTGAAATACTTGGAAATTTCTCATAACTGTAAAGTAATAGGGAAATATATCAGCTTTGAAATAAGGATTTTCTTTTTATGACAACTGTATATTCTTGCTTTTAACATTTGCATTTTAATACAACAAGAACAAAGACTTTTCTACATATTGTTCAAACAAAAAGCTGTTTTCCAATTTAGCTTGTTATTCTTCAAGCAAATTAATATCCCTAAAAGCACTTTTATTATTGTGTCTACAGGAAGAGTTATATAAAAGCTAACTATTTTTGGTAATACCATGGCAGAAAATTTTGTCATATACACATGAACTAACAAGTTTAGGTTTTTGAAGCTGATGTGGATATGAAAACGATATGGGAGAAGTTACTGTTAGCATCTCTGTGTTCCTGAGTTTTCAAGTATTTCATCTACATAAGCAATTAAGAACTACACAAAGCTTCAGCCTATGACTGAAATACTAGCTTGTAACTTCCTCATTCTTCTTCAGTATACATTCCTAGGCTTAACCTAGCATACTGACAATCAACGTGAATGATACTACCATAGCTTCTCTGCAAAATAATTAAACATAGGCATCTATTCTATCTCAACTAATTCTTTCTCCTTTCCCTTTCTCTGTGGGTAGCATTACATGGTATCAACTGAGAGCTGCAGCTGATGCTCTCTAAAACGTGTAAAAGCAAATCTTTTCTTCCAAAACTTGTTTGTTCTTTTTGTTTATACCAAACACTTGGTATCGCCTCGAACCATTTGGCTTGTTTGAAAACAGCCTTTTTCTTCTTCCAGGAAGAAGTGAGTCCACCAAGAAGGGGGAAATTGGGAACAGAAGCATCCTCAACTTTGTTTGTGGGAATTACCTCCCAATACCTTGCTGCACAGTATGCACCAACTGGCAAGATTGTAATTTCTTAACTACAAACTAGGGATGCTATTAGACTGAGTCACTTAAAGCAAAGTCATGTGATTTAGAAAACAGCTGCCTGATTTTTAAACCATGCTCTATTTCTGTCCCTGTTTATATTTAAAAAGCCCAATGCTGGCACAGAATTTAAAAACCTAGTCTTTTCGAAAATACATAATGTAAGCTTTTTGAACTAATAGCACATTTAACATTAAAAGGTGCTAAATTGCTGTTAGGCCAGGCCCAAGGAAAACTTCAACTAGTCTCCAACTTAGGTATATTCCCAATGCAGAAAGCATTGGGAAATATTTTCTTATTTATTTTTACTGTTGTACTCATTTCTGTCTTGAATTCAAGTCCATAAGATACAATATACTTCGAGAATGAAAAGTTAGAGGGAGGATGTACACTTTTGGAATTCAGACCTGAATTCAACAGAACATTAGCAATCAGTATGCTGCACTTGCATCACTAATCTGTTGAAATTAATAAAGTGAGTGTTAAACAATTTGCAGGTTGAAAAGCTAGATGTTGAAATTTACCTTGTGAATTTATTTTTTTTTAAATAATTTAGTTTTCCACGAGTTTTTCGGGTTTTTTTAAACCAAGAAATGCCGATTTAGTTGTTCTGGCTTTGAGCAGCAGTAATGCAGGCACGACGCAGTGTCATGCTGCCATCTATAGTTTAAAGAAGTAAATAGACGGCACCGTTCAAATTACAAAAGCAGTCACTGGATCGGTAGCACTTGTAGACAAAAGACGAGTGATGGAGAGAGATGCACAGATACATTTGTGTGCTCGCATTCCAGCTCGGTGAGCAAGACTCAGGACCTTATCGAAGCACCAGCAAGACCTCTGTAAGGAGCCCTAGGCTGGACGAAGTCGTAGCTGGCTGCCCTTCTCCCTACCACCCCCATCCCAGATCAACAGATCTTTTTGATGAAAAGGTACCTGTTCACATCATAGGCACAAATAAAAGAAAAAGCAACAGTACATCAGCACTCTTGAAAATTGAGTTTTTATTTAACTGTATGAAATAGAGATTTGGGAATCTATATTACACTTTCAAGACCCTCACTAGCCCTTAATTTCAAGGCAGGTATTAGTGGCTTGGAAGAAAAAAGTTACAGAAACAAAATCTTCACACCCCAAACTATTCAGGCATCAAGGTTCTTCTGTCCTCAAATAGGCTTTTCATAAACTTACATCCTTTTGCAGAAATGTGAGGTTTTAAGAAGTGAAAATTGTGATAAATTTCCATGAAAGCAAACATAGAAACCTGTTTTCCTGTTGAGAAAATAATGGAAAAGTCTTTTTTTTAATGTGGAAATCCTGTAAATTACCAATTTCTGTCTCCCAGAGTCTGACACTGCCTGGATTTATTTCCTTTGGTGGTGGTTTGTTTGTTTGTTTGGGTGTTTTTTAATTAAAAAACTGAGAGAACAAATAAGTTGCTTGTTTAATTTGGTTCCGACTGAAATCCCAAAAGCAGATGACACTTTTCTGATGTGCTCTATTGGCATTACAAACACATTCATTTTGACCTTTAACTTTGGAACATTATTAAATCACTCATAAAATCAGTTTTTCATTAGCAAAAAAGTACACAAATTACAAGAACTCTTAAATTATTACTAGAACCTATAGAAACTTATTGATAGTTTTCATCTGTATCTTCATTTTTTATACATCTATAGATATACATAAAGCTGGAAGCTCTTTACTGGCTGTAGCACTAGGAAAAAGCTTCTCACCAGCTGACAGGGGAAAGAAACCACTACATACACACAATACTTTTATCTGATAACTGCAGTTCAAGACTACAAGCATATATTCAGCTTCTAGTGAACTTTATAAGCATAACCTCAAGATTTCCTAGTGAATATTGAGCATGCAACGTGGTTTCCTCTGCTTGGCATTGCCAGAAAGAAGTATTTTATCAGTTGTCCTGCTGCTCAGTTTCCTCTCAAAAACAGATCCAAATGCAGTCAGGAAAATGATGACACATGCATTAACTCCTATATGGATGGCATGGCTTAAAGAACACTCCGGGTACTCCATGATGTGTGTCAATCCCGCTGTCTAGCAGCTACTAGCATTTCTAAAGAGTTCACGGAAAATATTTTTCTTTTTATATATATATTTACTGCTCAGTACACTTGCTGGTAATAGCATCTAAGGACAACCAATTTATATGAAGTAAAAACTTCTTCCTGCTTTCTCTGTGGCAAAGGTGACATAAAATACTGTGATTCTAAGCTTCTAATCTGCCTTTGATCAAGCAAAATCCCACTGACTGAGTTTTGCCTGACTAAAGGCTAGAAAGTGGGCCAAGTTGTCTTTGGTTATTATATAGCCTCATTCTCCCATTTAAAAACATGCAACTTTGAACCTGAAATGGGCATTCAGAATAAAGGGCTTAGAAGAACAAAATAAATTACAGGAGCAAAAGAGTATGGCTGAAAAAAAACCCTATGCCTTTCCCACTAAAAGGAAAGGCATGCTATCAGCATGCTCTGTATTAAGACTCCTGTGTTTTCTGCTGAGGGAAGATAAGACGTGGGGGAAGAGAGAGTAGAAGTTTAAATTAGAATTGATATCAGATGCAATGATTAAGTATTGACAATTTTTCAGGCTTTGGAATGGTTCCCATTTGCAGCTGCAAGGCACTACAGCAGCTTTAGTATTTACGAGCACTTGGTGAGTACTCTGACAGGTTTATTATTTGTTGGCTTTCTCCAGCATTGCACAGTAAAAATTGTTTTCAAAGAGTATTCAAAAGTGTAGCTGGCTGCCACTGTATCAAACCCAATCAATCCACCAATGTATTTCACATTCTTGATTGATAACTGGCTCAGCAGTTTGGCATTTCAGGGAAGGAGTGGAAGGGGAGCAGGTCTCAACGGTCATTAATCCTTTTTCCCTGAGCCTCCCTCTGGCAGCTGCTTGTGCCATTATCCACATTTCTTACTGTTGATTTCCACAATCCCGTGGCTGCACAAACCACCACAAATTCACCACTGTCCCTTTCACTTACCTTAGTCCTTTCATCACACTGGCTTCAGCAGCCCTCCTGGGCTGACAGTGGTCAGGGGAACATCTCTCTCTCCCTCTTTAAAAAAAAAAAACAAACAACAAAACTTGGGCCATTAATTTGGTTCCCTACCTCAGTCTCTTTTCCTTCCTCTAAATTTGTGGTTTCCCTTACTGAACAGGAACATGAGGGTATGAAGGTACTTCCTTTAAAATCTGTTTGCGTGGATTGGGGTGAGAGGTGTCTTATGGTAAATAAGGTAGAGATTCTGTCTGCTTGCTCTTCCACTGGTGGTTGAACTGGTTAGTCATGATGTTTTGCCCATTGTGGTCTGTGTTACCATGTAGCTGAATAAACTGTGTTAGCTGCTGGGGACACAGGCTATTTATTTATTTATTTGTTTGCTCATTTATTTATTTAAATGCTGCAAAATCGTGAGAAAGCCCACAGTGTGCTGACTGAAATGTCAGAAGTAATTAAGCCAAAATGTTTCCAATGAAAAAAAAAAAGTCATATGTCATTGTGAGGAACATATATCTATAATTAATTGGGAGCTGGAACTTTTAAGGAGAAAGGAAAGATAGAGAAAGAGAAAGAAAGAAACCCCACATTTTTCACATTTTTCCTGTGTTGGCTTCATTGTATCAAGGGTACTGAATACTCCAGATGGGTTTAAAAAATACAGATTTGAGCTCCCCACTGAGGATTCAGGGTAAAGCGTATCTGTCATTTGCCAGCAATCTGCTGTTACGTGTAGCTGTGCTGCCAGGAGCACTGCCTTGTGTGTATTTACTATTATATTAAAGCACAAAT
>JANZLP010000050.1:1969376-1979977 GCA_026930925.1 Chelictinia riocourii | reverse complement strand
AGCAGGGTTCAAACTTAGCTCTTTGCCCTTTCAGGGAAGCACTTTCATAGCAAGCTAGAAGGCGAAGCTTGCAAAAACTATGAGGATGCTCTACTAGTTCGCAATTCAAACTGTGCGAGCGGATGTCTACTTAGGAAAGTTAAAACAACCCTGGAAAAATTGCAGACCTGTCGCTGCACATGCCATCGATATCTGACTGACTTGGAATAGATTTGAAGAAAATAAGCTAAAAGGTAGAAATAAATGGGATAAAATGCAGTGTGGACTTACCTTTTGAGATATCTTTTCATTCTTTCCCAGGTATTTTCTAAACAGAGGAAGTCTAGATAGACAGTCCGTATTCCGTAAAACAGTTATAGTGGCAACAAGATCCAGTTTGTTAAAATGGCAATGATAGGATTAATGCAAGAGTCAGACTAGCAATAGCTTGGTAGAAGTCAGTGGTGGGTTCCGCTGAGGGGGGACTTTTAGAGACTCCATACATACGTGATCTATGCACAATCAGCTTTGCAATCAGTCTTATGTTTTTGCTATATGTTTATACTATAATTGCATTAACTAACTATTATTTTTACATTATTATATAATATTTTTACGTGGAGTTCTTAGTGTATAAAATGGTTGATGCTGCTAAAAATTGACAATACATTTGGGGAGAAGAAATTAAGTTTGAGAAGGGAAGTGAAGCGTAAGTAACTTTGAAATATTCAAAGTCATCCACTTACAAGCTGCTGGCAGGAACTTGTGTTAAAATGACCAGGTTTGTCTGAAATAATGAGAAGTAAACCTGAATATAGAATCACAGACTCATAGAACAGCCCAGGTTGGAAAGGACCTGAAAAGATCATCTGGTCCAGCCTTTTGTGGAAGAGGGAGCTAGGTGAGATTATCTAGCACCCTGTCCAGTTGTGTCTTGAAAACCCCATGTGAGTGAATTGCAGGTTGACTAGAGGCCATCAGCGTGACTCAGTTTAACTTGCCTTTTAATAGCTGTAACAGGTGAGTTATGTTTCCAGTTGAATTAAAAGTTAATGCAATTATACAAGGCTTTAATAATACCTTATCACTGAACTTGTGAACTTACTGAACATTAATTAATCTGACAGTTGAATTGAGTGGGAGGAAACTGATGACTGGAAGGTAGGACCTATCCATTTTAGCTGATCTGCTTCCATCTCTGCTGGAGCAGAGAACATATTAGAGCATGTTTTTGGAGTCCAGGCAACTTTTGCATACAGGAAAAGGTGTTTATATTTCTCTGGTTATAGATGGTAGGGGATAAATTCTATTAAAACTAAATTTTAATGCTGCAACTATAATTACACAAATTAAAACCAACTTCTATATGTAGCTAAGACATCCTGTGAGACTTCTAAACTGCTCTTATTTATCACTCTATTACAAACTTTCTGGGTTATTAAGTATGTTGCATTTTGGGTCTGACGTTCAACTTCAGTTAGCAAAGACAGCGCCATTGCTAAGGGCAATCTGAGCCTGCTAGTTTAGAAATCCAGTTTTTATCAGGAGGCTGCAGATGGCAGTACAGGACTGCGGATGGCTGGATGTTAACTCTCAGAAATTGCATGGCTTTGATCCAGTTTTGTAGATGAGTTATTCACTTTTTGTTATATATGATGAAATTTTGCACTGTAATGGAGACTTGCTGCCTTTGTGTGCTCACTCTGTTGACTGGATTGCAGGTAATTTTCCCACGTGTGACAGTCCTCCTTCCAAGCCTAGTCCAGCAAGTGTAACAAATGATAGCAGCTGAAAAGAGTAATTTACTTTAGTAGCAGATGTAAAGAGGATTTTACATTTTTTAATTAGCACTTTGTGATACCATTGATCCACACTTTCATGTTTCTGATGATTTTTATTTGTCTTCTGTAGGGTTAATATACCATTGCTTTAACAGAGCATGTTGGGAGACTGAAAAGAAGAGATGGCAGGTATGTGCCCTGACTCCGGCAAACCTCTAGGTTTCCTCCTAAAAACCTTCCGAGATGTGGCTTAGCTGTTCAGAAGCTAAATAATTTCTTACAAGAATGACTGAAAACAAATCTAGGCCTTGATCTTGCAGGCATGTGTTTTAGTAGTCTGACTTCAGACACTGCGTAGGATTAGTCACATGCAGAAAGTATTTATGGAACTGATGCCTATGATGAAATATAAAAACCAGAAGTCCCTACTTCCAAATAATAAAATAAGATGCATAACTTTTTTGCTACATAGAATAAATTAATTATAAAATTATAGTCAGTTTGGGATTTAAGAGACCTGGATTTGAATTCCAGTTCTTTCACAGACTTCCTTCTGTGACCTTTGAGCAGGGCAGTTCGCTTGAGCTGTAACAGAAAGCAAGGCTCTTGGAGACAGACGGCAGGAACTGAAAAAGTCTTGGAATACTTATTATTTGTTTCTAATGAGACAGGCAACAAGAGATAAATTCACTTTCTTTCCAAGAATCTATGTGTGTGACTACTGATGTTTTGCCACTGCAAGCAGGGAGAGAGATCATAGCTACCATGTTTGACATAAAAGCGTAAGAAGCTACAGAGAGAATCCACGCACCCTATAAAAGATTTTGTGCATGTGGGTGTGTGTCCCTGCCTTGGCCAGCGCAGTTACATCATTAGTGCCGGGTGCTCTCCATTTCCCAAGGTTCTTACTGCGAGTGCTTGGGAAGACCAGAAACGCAGTGTGCTGAGCCAAGTGTTTGACTATGCCTCCACCTACAAGAAACCGCACAGTTTGTGACTGTAAATCGTGCTCAGAGAAGCCTCACTTTTGCTGGGCTGGAAGATTTTTGTGAAGTGAGAGCCAGTACTGTGTGGTTTGGAAGAGGCTCTTTGAAGATTAGCAGCAGATCAGTAGATTCCTCCACTGACTCTTACTGTTATGAGCAGAAGGAGGGACATCAGCCTGGGGTTTAGGAGAGCCAGGATTATGAGCCATGCCCTTCCACATTCTCTGCTGTGACCATGGGCCATGGGGCTGGAGCCTGGGCGAAGCTCCAAGCACCGGGGCATCCCAGGAGGAGGACAGGGAGGAAGAGAAAGCCCTTGGCAGGCCAGGTTTGCTGCAGGCGTTGCAGTGGCGGCTTCACCCACAGACCTCCAAGGTGTTTCTTGGTAGACCTCTGCGCAGGCGAAGCAGGCAGGGCGGAGGCTGGGGGTGCTTTACCCTCCTGCTGCGGGTGGTCTCCGCTTTGCTCATTCCAGAGCTGGTGCGGGGGGTAGCTGTGTTGAGCGAGACGTGTCCCTCCCAACAGCCGTGCCTCCCCCTGCAGCCCCTCGTCCCCTCCATCAGCAGTTACCATCACCTCCACTCTGCCAGGATAACTGCTCTCTGAGTTGATTGCCTTGATCTCCAGTGCTGTAGACAGCAAGTCTTTGCTAGCCATTACTATTTTTCATGAACTGCATGAGGGGGAGGTTACACATGCAGTTATTCTGGCAGACCTGAGTGGGTGTCAGCCTTTGGCAAGGGGAGGAGGACAGCAGCTGAGGACAGGAGCATGGCTACAGCCAGGGTGGGAGGCATGGAAAAAGCCTCAGGCTTGCTTGTCACAAGCAGGAGGCACCATCGTGTTGGAGTCTCTGTGGGTCCAGGCCTTAATTTCTTCATGCCTCATCTTCCTGTCAGGAAAGGAAAGATGAAGGTGTCTCCTCGCCTCATGCGGAGGGGTTAGCCGTGTCAACATTAGCGTTACCGAAACAGTGAAATGGCACATGCATGTGTCCTTAGACTGTAAATAGGTTGAAATGCGTGCCTGTTTGGTTATTTTAATCTCATTCAGCAGCCAAGTTAGAGGTAGAGTTACACTCAGTGCTAGGATAGTGCTGGAAAGCCTGTGCTGTGGGTGGATCATGGGTGTGCCTTTAAACTCACCCTGATCCATATGTGAGATAAGAGGGAGAAGCAAAATGTTTGGGCAGACATGGTAAAAATGCAAATATTGACACCGACTGCCACATCTGAAAAAATGCCTGCTTGTGAGAAGATCCAAATTTCAAGGCTGTGAGTGCAAAGACCTCTGTTTGTCCACAGAGCAGTTGAACAAGCTTCTCATGTTTCATCATCAATGTGCCATCACTTTGTCTGTCAGGAACCACCGGTGAATGATGCCTAATCAGTGCCTGGCATGTGGCCACTAATTCATGGCATGCAGATTTCTAAACAGCTACTAGAGGGCTTTGGATTACTGCTGGCCATACCTGGACTCAGACCAATGACTGGGAGGGTTGAAAAGATCATGTTTTCCTTCCCGCTATTCAGACAACTCAGTCTCCCAGGTTTGCAGTTTTAAAAGCTGGAAAAAGAAGCAAATGAGCTTTGAATCTTTGCAGAGTGTCAGTTTTCCATTGTAGGGAAAGGACGCCTTCTTAATTACATCTGTACAGTGGTGTGCTGTCTTCAGGCTTTCGGAGGTTGGAAAACACATGTACAGCTCTGCTTACAGACTTCCACAAGAGAAAAGGGGATTTTTTATTATTATTCTTTAAGCAACAGCTCATGAAAGTGTGGTTGGCAAGTCTCCTTTACGTAGGAGAGTGTTTACAGTAAGAATATACAGACAGGATTAGGAAAATGATCTTATATGCAAACTATATAGTACATGGAAGGAATAGACAGGTGAGGTACAAACAAATTGTCCAAGTGATAAAGCACAACAAGGAAAATGTTCATCTGGACTGATTACAAGTTGCAGAGACCTTTGATTGTCTTGAACACTGCAAACTCATTATAACTATCAAAATTGTCACCATAAGCTTTTTCTGAGTCTTTGATAGCCATTAACAACTGACCTTCTTCCTTCTCAGTGTGATACTACAGCAGCTTTAAAAGATAGTACCTCATTAGCTGATATTTTGAAGAAGCTGGACTGATTTAACAGATTTTAGAAAATAAACTTACTGACCTGCTTGACCTGAGGCAGCTATTTCTACCACCTTAAGCTAGTAGATATGAGTTAGATGTGGAGTCTGGGAGCTGATGGGAGGAATCAGGCTGAGTTTGCTGGGAATTTGTGTTAAAATTGTTCTGTTCAGTCATGACATTCAGTCACTGCAATTCAAACAACAAAAATCTGTTAAATTAAGGACAGCTCATACCTTGATGTCTCCACTACCAATGCTGTCATTACTCTGTATACTCAGTTAAAACTAGTGAAATAGCTTTCCAGTAGTGATAACTTTATTAAACTTGTATCCTAAATCACTTCTAAATGAGAACAAGTGATTATGCTTTTCTTTTGGAGTACTCTGAAATGTCTGTAATGATTAAAATATGATCAGAAGCAATTCACAAAATTATAATGCTTAATCTGAGCTCTGTCATGAAGATTTGTAAAGGTCCTAAATATCAGAATATTTTATGACTCTAATAAGCTTTTAGAGTCACATAACCATCTGATGCAAATCAAGACACCTCCATTGGGATGCTTGTATTTTTCCACTGAGAATTTAATTATAATATAGTAAAATTCATCATTGTTGAACTCTTTTCTGTGGGTTCCAGTTGAAGAACAACAGTATATTCACTCCCACAGTCATGCAACATTTCACAATCTTAATTTCTTTTTTAAAACTGGAGCTATCTTGCTAATAATATTAAAGACATCCTCAGACAATTAAAAACAACAATAACTTCTGCAAGTACATAATTATGTTAAGCTGGAAAAAGATCTGCTGCTTATACAACTTAACTAATGCAAATAACCAAATAACAACTGCCATACTCTTTGGCTCAGTTCTTACAAACTTAGTTCTGCTTTCCTTCTGCCCTTCTTCAGCCATGACATTGCTGGCTGTAGTCACATGGACGTTTGTAGTGCCTAGTAGTATGGGCATCCACTGAGAGGCACAGCCTGCTTTTTGGCACAGGTGTGAGGGTATACAGTGCGTGGGAGTGATAAGCATGAACTTGTGTGTGAAAAAGTGGAATATATCATACTATATGCTTTAGCTTTGAATTTCCTAGCTACTGTGAGATATTCTACATCTGAATCATAATGTGAAATACTTTATTACTTTTGTTCAGAAGGTGCTTTTCAGTTGCGAGAACAATAAACTTAATTTCATGACACAGGAACAGTAGATTAAAATTATCCAAAATTAACCAAGCTCTCTCTTACTCCAAAACTATATGTGATTCACTTTCTTATTACATTTTATGCAAAGTTTTAAATAGATTTTTTTAGTTAACCATGAAAAATAGGATCTTCAAGAACAAATTCCATCTGGAGCTGTAAATTAAAAACCTGTCTGAGAACTTCATGAAGAGAAACCAAGTAGAAATGGTAAAGAGAACTCAGGGCCATTAAAAGCTAACACTGTGTGAAATATCACAGATAGTGACCACTTGCCTATGACCCCTTCTAAAGCTATTTTTGAATGCACCATTACCTGTGGAGTCACCTCCAGGTACTACCATCATTCAAAACTAGCATGCTACATGGGCTGTCTTCTCTCGTACAGCTTTGTTGTTGGCACTCCTGTGCTGGAGTGGCAAGCAGGTGAGGGAAGAAGGAAGCAAGGGCCCACACTGCTCCTGTGGTGCATGGCTGAAGATTGATGGTTCTGGGAGGAGGGCTTGGCGGGTCTTCATTTCTGTTCTGTTGGCAATGGCTTGATGTACCTGTGACACAAAATCAATGATGCTGCATCTGTGTTGAAGCCTCTGGTGCCTTGGGCTTTCTCACCTAATACTTCTCCATGGGATATTTGAAGGAGTGTAAAGCATCAGATAGAAATTCCTGTAGCCTTTACAGTGGAGTCTGTGTTGTTTTCTGTACAGGTGGCAGAATCATTTATTATAAATAAGAGTATGGGAACAGCTGCTCTGGGCCAGTTCATTTAGTCAGTGGTCAACAATGGATGCATAAGGAAGAATGAGAACAGGGAAGTACACAGCAGTACTTCTAAAATACTCTCCAGCCTCCTCCCCTGACTAAACATCTCTTTTTTCATATTATCGTTTTTACCTATGCCCATATCCATTCCCATTCAGAGTCAAAGGGAGGGGTTTCTGCAGGTGGCCACTATTTCTTTCACTTGGGAAAAAGGAATAAAGGTATGCTTTTCAGTCAGATATTTTTGGGGATGAAAAATAGCTTTGCTTTGGAAACTTAAGTGTTTTTATTTCTTTATTGCTTTTCAAACTTGCAAATTTTTTTGCTCAAAAGGCCCGAGCTCACCGTATTAAAGAACACTCTGATCCAAATAAACCCCAAAGAAAAACTGGAACATTTTTCTTCCCAGAATTTTCCATGGCAAATATTTTTGGCTGATTTTTGCTAGTTCCTGTGGGGATTTCTCTGTGCGTCTTTCTGATCCTCTGAAAGTGCAGGCACAGGTCCCCAGGCTCAGGGCTTCTATACATGTGGCAGCGTGGTGCTTCCTGGTGTGCTTGCATCTCTGCACACCCAGGCTGTGTGCATCTTGCGTAAGAGTGAAGCCCGGGCAGTGCTGGAGAAGACAATTTTCTTCTGCGCCCTGGCCCTGCATCTATAGCTGTCTGCATCATAGCCCCGCGTCTTAAACCTCTCACCTGGCTCACTGTTTGTTTCCTAGAGAAAGCTGTGGCTGTTGGCTGAACCCAGCAGGATCATGTCATTTCAAATCACTCCTTTGGGTGAAGGTGCAGGCAGGAACTGTCAGGGAAAGCATTAAGCCCCCTGGTCTAGTAAGCTTTAAGCTATGCCTTTAGCAATGATATAAGACATAACAGATCTGTTTTAGGAGCATAGTATTACTTATAGCTGTGGTCTTCGTGAAAAATCACTCCAGATTTAATCTGCTAAGGTAAAAAGAGATCCTGATAAACCTGAGAGATTTTGGGGTTAAGGAATTAAGATGACATCTGATCTTTGAATGTATTGCAGCAAAAATTCTTAACAAAAGCAGCTCTTGTTAGCCAAGCACAGCAGATGAACAACAAATACAAAAAGAAGAAAAAACCCCAGCAACATGCATCTGGTTTAAATACAACTGAACAGTGTAATGCTCAGAATAAATTAGCAAGCAAAAAGGAAAATCTCATGTTGCCTAAAAGATGGTAAAATAGATTTGGTGGTGTTCATTACTTGCTTTTGGAGCTGCATGACCAGTATGCATCATGCCTTTTATATATTTCCTAGGCAGCAGTTTGGTGGGTTGAATTGCACTTTCATGTTCTTTCTGTTCTCATTTAATGTTAAGTTCAAATAAATGAATAAAAGGGAAAAGCAGCAATATAAAGTAGAAGAGCTGGGGACTGCACTTCATGTAAGCCAGTTCAGCCCTAAGAACTGCACAGTATTTTTTATCTGGAAGTGCTCCCAAGCTAGCAAGGCTTATGGAGGGACTTAGCTGCGCTGTCTGGACTGGATCAGCCCTAGCACAGGATTTCTGCACTATCGCACCCTGCTGCGCGGTATGGACATGTTAGTCTGCACTTCTTACAATGTGCTTCAACATGGGCTAAGCTACACTGGTTTTCTCCAGAGCTGGAGGAGTGGAATGGGAGCCACCAGCGGCTGCTGACACAAGCCCAGGCCTGTCCCAGCTAACCCCTGTGGCATACCCGGCTATGTCTCCCTCCCTGAGCAGCTGAGGATGGTGATCTGCTCTGATCTCAGGAGCTCGGGTTTGGAAGGAGCTGAATAAATCATGTGTGTAGCAATTAATGGTCCTATTTTATCAGCTCCTCCTTCCGCTTCCCACAGCGTGCAGAGCAGTTTGGGAGGTGACGAGAGACGTGGGGGGCTGGCTCTGCGGGGTGAGGAGGACACGTGCTGCTCGTGGTGCCCAGGGAGGTAGAAACAACCAGATCCTGGAAGCACAACCCATGGGGCTGTGATCCCTTGGCAAGACCATGTCCCCCCTTGCAGATTAGGGAAATCCTGGTAAAATGCAGAGGAGAGCATTTCCTTTATGCTGTCCTTTCTGCTGGTTTCTTGTCCACATCAGCATGTGGAGACCCAGGCTCAGGGGGACACAGGAAGGCAAGCTGATGCCGGAGGTGCCAGCATTTACTTCCTTGGGGACATACGGACACAAAAGCCAGTTCCCAGCAGGATGACTGGAACAGCCCTGCAGAAGTCAGCAGAGAGTCCTTTGGCTTGCCAGAGTAATATGGACAACAGAGCAGCTTTAAAGAATGGGGAAAATTGCTTGTCACAGGGAGGGAAATGTATTATTTGTGACATTTGTACTTCTCTTGTGCTTTCTGCAGGCCCGTTCTGAGGTTGCTCTTTTTAAGGGCAGGAATGTAGAGTTTGCTGTAGATGAAGTTGTATGCAGTGAGAAACCTCCTGAGGCTATTTGTCTTTTAAATGCATGAATTGTAGGTAAGTAATTTTAAATTCTTATTATGGGATGTGGGGATCATTAACAACCCAGTTAAGTAAAGCAAAGCTCCCTCATATCTGAAACGCCCAGTTCAGTATGACTGTGATTGCTAAACATACAAACGTGGTAGGATCCTGACTTGGGAGTACATTTGATGCTTAATTTACAGCTGATTTAATGATTTAGTACAGTGAGAGTAGTCTTGGTGGTTATTTTTTTTAATTTTATATGGTGCTTTTTCACACAAATGGCCAGAAAAAAATACTTCTGATAAGAAAGCAAGCATGATACCCTCAATCATGCTGATTTCCAGCTTTTTTGGTTTAAAAACCCCAAGACATTTGCTGACATCTTGCATTGCCATATGACTGTTTTCAATGTTTTCCATGACTTTTTTCCTGGACCACATTTGTTTTTAAGTGATGTATTTCCTAGCCAGGAATTTTAGCTGTGCTCTCCATCCAGTTGAGCAGCTCATTGCGAGATTCCGTCAGAGCGGCTTGAGGTCTCACAGAGCTTCTTGGCTGGTGTGCAGTTCAGGCACATATGGAGAAGATATCAGCTGGAGAGATTGTGCAGGCCTTCAAAATTTTTTTTCACTCAAGACCTGTTTGAAAGCTCCCGTCAATTTTGTTTTTAAATGTATTTATGGAAATGGTCTAAATCCTCTACATGTTGATTCAGTTTGCTTCCCGAGACCACAGCAGATCATTTACTGGTTAGTTACACTCTTTCAAATTGAGAAACCCGTAAAAAGTCAGTAAGACCTGGAAATCTAATTATTAGTTGCTTACAGCTTCCAAGGGTGAAACCTTGCACTCAGGTCCTTACCACATACTGCTGATTTCAATAGTAATTTATGTGGGTGTGGCGTTTTTTTTTGTCAAGAACCCACGTTGCCTGATTTGTACAATTTTAGCTGGGGACTGATGTGGTCAAGTGCTTCTCTGTGTCAAGAAGATTTGAAGGAAATCCCATCTTGCAGCAGCACCCTGCTTCTCACGAGGACTGGGCACCCAAGACATGAAAGCAGTGGAACTGGCTGGTTGGTGGATTTCTTTGCTCAGCGTTTCAGTCACTCCCTGATGTCAGAAAGGCACCTTCTGGAGCATGGTAGCACTGCACATGGGTGCAGCAGTAATTTGCATTGTGGCATCTAGGTAGACAAAGGAAGAGGTATATTTTCATGCTGGTGGTCATTTCTTTTAACTCAGTGTTCAGCCCCTATCAAGACGAGGTATAGATTCCTATTGGGTGAAAGCTGTCATA
>JANZLP010000050.1:1800703-1811815 GCA_026930925.1 Chelictinia riocourii | reverse complement strand
ATAAGGCAACGCAGGTGACAGCCTGGAGGCAGGCCAGAAGAGACCCAGAGCTGCTTTGTGACAGAGGGGCAGCTCTGCTCAGCAGGAATCAGAGCATCCCAGCCGACCAGATGCGAGCGGCTGATCTGCAAATGAGCGATACCCCGGTGGTCCTGGGGCTCTGCTGGGGCGTGCGCGCCTTTCCTCAATGGATTCAAATGCCTATATGTTGTGTAATGGTTTGGGTTTTTTTCCTAAGATCTCCTCTAAAATGCATTGACTGAAGCAGTAAGAAGCTTTCTCTCAATCTCACTAAGGTTCTAATTAGATGCAGCATTAGTGTTTAGCTTCTTAAGTTAGATATTGTTCTAAATTAGACCCAAAGTGATAAAAAAGTATTTTATATTTTATATTTTCTTCCTTCCCCTTCTCATTGTGACAGTTAACAGTAGTACACCATTAAATAAAACAGATACATTAGACCAGCAGTCCTATCTATTAACTTCAGTGGAATTTACTTGGTTATATAGACTACTGCACATTACAGACTATACAGTTTCCATGTGGCCGCATGTTCTATAGCAGAGAATATCTGTGCAGAATAGATACATATATAAATATAGCTTTGATAAATGCTGGGCAGAATTGTCAATACTATAGGACTATGTACCATCCTAGGCAGTGACCACAGCTGAACAGCTACCCCATTCCTTTCATTATTTCAGATGGGGGCTGTACCCACACCTACTAGTATTGCTCAGTACAAAAGTACTACAGATATTATGCCTGCTGAGTATTAGGAGACCTGGTGTGCATATATAATGACTTTTAAAAAGCTACATCCCCTAAACCTGGAACTGTTCAATCAAATACCCTTAGAATTAAAAAATAAAAATAAAAATTTTAAAAGTGCTTTCTCATATGTTGGGGATATTAGTGGTTCATATGGCAGGGAAAGGAAAACAAAAGGAATATAAAGAACTCTCCTTTCCCCTGGAGTTTTCTATGCACCTGCCATTGACTTTGACAGATATTCCCAGGCCAATCCACTGTAACACAGGGAAAGAATTTCTGTTTTCACTTCAGCCTGTTCATTGTCTTTCACACACTTGGTTATTTTGTTTAAGAACATTTAAAACTAGAAATGAAACATGAGACACACTTCTTTTGGTGCTAAAGAAATTCAGAACGATAACAGCTTTAAAAACAAAATACCACCATGACCCTGACATCTATATGTGTTCTTTTCAAATACATTGGGATCCAGAAGGCCTTAAGAACCTGCTTCTTGATAAAACCATTTAAGCACCTACTCTATGTTTAACTTTGAGCTCATGTGAGTCAGGTAGAACAGGGCAGTTTCTAACATGTTTATGGATTCAGTGGTGAGTGACCAAGCAGTGAAAACATGCACAATCACCTATTTGTAAATTATTGCTTTTTTTGTCATGCATTAGTTTATGCATCCAATTATTGCAGTAGTTGTAGTTTACACACACACCCCCAACAAAAACTGTCCTCTCTGAATGAGAACATATGTTTATACTATTTTCCTCTTCTTCTACTCTATGAAAAGTTAAAAAAATGTAAATCTTCCTTATACTGGCCAAAAAAACCCTAAGAACAACAACCTTGCCCACCATCACCCAACAACCTATAATGAAAGGCTATAGACAATACTTTTGTAGTGTCTCTTGCACATTACATGCAAACTATTTTTCCTCTTTTTCACATTTGTCTGTGGCCAATTAAGTCTTTTACCATCCATGCTGCCTGAGCCATTGGGTGGCCTTTTTCTCTAAAATTCAAATATAGGGGAAAAAAAAAATACCTTTAGTATGGCTAAACCTGGCTTCCTGTACAGCCCCAGCCACTGCAATAGCCTGTAAGCTGCTGAAGACCCATCAACTCTTTCAAGACATCTGTGTGGCTTAATAAGGCTACACAAGATCCTCATTATCCTGAACCTCATGGCCTTCACCTTGTATAAGCAGCACTGGCTTTCCCATCAAAAATGAATTGGAGATAACCACATGCTTACATTTGCTTGAGGACCTGGATGTGTTGTGTTCCTCCCAGCCACTGCTTTCTCTGTCCCTACACTCTTGCCTTTTGGGCTAGTAGGGCTTGCAGGGTCCCTTTGTGCTACTGGTGGAGTAACAATGTTGTCCGTGAACATGCAGCACTGTATAACTGATCATGCCCCAGAGTAAGGGGTTTATGCTTTCTGCCAAGTGTACTTCCTACTGTTTGTCCATTGATGCTGATTTGAAAGAAGACCTGTTAAAACAGGGGTGACAGTTTTAAAAAGCTTTTGAAAAGTACAAGAAAATGTTTGCATCTTTTTTTTCTTTTCTATTAATAAATACATCATATACTTATCATCTTACAAGCAAAAGTAAGATGCCACATTGAAGCCTTAAAAAATGCATTTAGACTCTGAATACTTTCTTTTCTTTACACCTTAACTTGTGCTATGCTTGTCACTTGCAACACAAACAACACCGCATTGGAGGACAGTTTTATGCTTTTGTCTTAGTGCTCATGAACTTCAGGGGACCAGTTAAAATAATAGCCATGAGACAGAGAGACAGCAGGCTTTCTGGCTATGTGAGAGCATACGTGTGCATGGATGAGTGCGAGCAGGGGCTGGGGCACACACCTGCTTCAGCAGTCAGAGAGGTTTCTGCAGCATACTGTCAGTGCACCGCTAATAGAACTAGCAGGAATGGCTGCTTTTTTGGTCAAACCAGGAGGAAATAGCAGGTACAATGCCTCCATGTACCAATCTGTAAGTCACATATTTTCTTTTTCTTTGTGACTTTCTTCACACCACCCCCCTAAAAAAATAATCACTGTCTTTTTCTGATGACTCTGTATCAAATACATATACACTTATATATATATATATATATATATGCATGTATATATCCACACATACATACATGTGTACATATATGTAAACATGCATATATGTGAACACACACACACACACATAGACACACCTTCTATCCAATGAATGTTACCCGTCCCCCCCAAATTGTTTAGCCCATATTAATTGTGCATGCAGTTAATGGAAGAGCTGAAATTCCCTTTTGTTGTCTTTTGAGAAAGGAGTAAGAATTATTAATAAAGATCAACAACTTATTTCTGCATCAGTCATCATGTGGTCTGTCAGCTGTCACTTGGCCTCTTTCCCAGCCACTTGCTTTGATGTAACTTCATATATCCAAATATTGGTGCTGGCCTTATTGTAGTCTTTAATGGCTGAATGTCAAAGATCTCCAGCAGGTTTTCTACATGTTCCTCCATCTAATTGCCAGAAGTCAGTCCTGCATCTTTGATCATCAAAAAGAGGAGTAAGAAAAGATTATTGATCGTTCTTAGCTTTTCTATAAATGGGAAACGCAAACCCATAACTATACCTGTTTCTCTCTGTCTTGCTCTCTGCAGGTGTTGTTCTCTCTCTTGTTACATATGGAACTAGCTGTGCTGGGAGACAGTGGGTGTATTCAGATCTTGTCCTTTATTTATGTACAGTTGGCAGCACGATATTTTGGGGTGCGACAGTTAAACTGAACAGAGACACACATAAACCTTAGCTATGTAGGAGTATTGTATTTGATTCATTAGTATGTTTTATCCAGTGAACGCTCACTTCAGAAGGAAGGACACTCAAAAATGGCACTGTATGTGATAAAGTATAAGATATAAAGTTCTATGCCCTTACAGTAAACACCAGTCTTCTAAGAAACAGAAAAAAAATTGCATGTACTTAGTGAAGTTGAACACAAATTTCAAAAATTCTTCTGTACTCAGGACCAGCTTTTTCACTCTGGTTATAATATGAATGTAGTTCATAAATGAAAAAGGAGCACTGACTTCAAAGTAAAGGCTTAACATGACCCAACAGAGAAACTGGATGTAGATTATAAGGTGTCACTAGCTGAAGCAGCATAGATTGGAAGAACTCACCAGAATCATCTTCTGGTTTGGGGACTGTGAAATGGGTTAAACATGGTCTAAATGATAATGAAAAACTGCTTAAATTTTGTTACTTTGTAGGAGAGTGAAATATTTTAAACAATCCAATTTTACAGATACGTATTAACAATTCTTGTTATTGTCTTTAAAGAGCTATTCTACAAAAATGTAACAACAAAGTAGTCACAGTCCAAGATGTCACTCCAGAATAAAGCTTATTAGATGTTAGTATGATTATATTTGTACTGCAGCCAGTGAACAAACATTAAAGCTCAGATAGTTTAGCTTAAATGTTGGATTATATAGTGGACATCATTGTTTTCACAATAAATTCTTCTGCTTTGTATTTATTTGATTCACTGGTATTTCTCTAATGATAAAAGTACCACGATATGCTTTATTGTGGTGTTTAACAATTCTGCAAAATTACAAAGCCTAAAGTTAAGTTGCACAATGAAAATCTGCCTTTCCTGATGACTGGGTCCTATGTTTTTGGTTTGATCCTTATTAGCACAGCCTTTTCTTCTTCTTTTTTTTTTTTTTTCTGTTCACACAATTGTGTCGATGTTGCTAATTTGAGATAGAGAGAGTTAGTTGTACTGCAGACTTAAGCCTGGCACCATATGCTGGGAGCATATGACTTGCTTTAAAGAATTCCCATTAATTTCAAAAGAGCTTTTGAGTATTCAATATATTGATAAATCCATGGCTTGTTTTGACTCTTTGACAGTTGCATTATGTTTTTGTGGCCAACAACTGTCATGCTTTGAAACAATTTCCCTGTTCTGTAATTGATCTGGGAAGTTGATGGCCAATAAAAGATTCCTGAAAGTAATTGAGTATCCCAATGTTCCTATCTGACTGTACTTTGGCTAAAAATGAGTTACTGTTTATAATTTAGCCTCTGAAAGCTCTTGAAAACTCTTCCCTGAAGAGCAGTAAGTCCTTGTAAAGTTTTCTGGGAAGGGGGAGGAGGAGGGGAGAAAAGGAACTGAAAATCCATTTGACAAGAACGTTTGAGAATTATCATAGATTTTTGAAGAAGGATCTTGTAACTCATTATGATGATTTCCCATTCTTTTTCCCACCCAAATGGCTTTATTGTGTCACCTATCTCCTAATTTCCTTTGTCCTTTTTTGTTTTAATAGTCTTTGCAGTAGAGACCTTCACAATCTTAACTATATCTAATGTTTATAGTACTTTTTTTTAATATCTCAATAGGGACCAGAAACAAGACCATCCACTTAAAACGAATGTGATACTGCCCCATCTTTCTTGTGTTTTTCCTTGTTCATGTGATCTACACATGGGATGTCTGGCAATGAACCTTGTTACAAGCACTGGAGACTTCTAAATTAAAAAGATTTTTATATCCTATGTTGCCTTATTTGAATTTTCACCCACTCCTTAAATGTTACACGTTGCCCGTGTGCAATAATGTACCATTCCAGAAAAAAAAAAAAGTTAGAGATGCAGGGAAAACTAAGGCATTTGTTAATAGGCTACCTCCATTGGTGGAATGTTGACATTCCACTAAAAAATGGTTAAGTTAGAAATATGTTTTTTAAATGTGGGGTACTCTCTAAGTTATTGAGTGTCTTGTGGTCATCATGCATATTGTAATGTCATGTATATGTAAGTATTCTAAGGACTGTAATATGCTCGGGAGTCTGCTGTGCTTGAACGCTGCAGTGGTTTTCATGCATTAAAGTGTGTTCATATGTCTGCACACATGCAGTGAGTTCTCAAGGATACAGGAACAGCAGGTAGGAATCAACAAAGAATATAGGAGGACCTGTAAGATCACAAAGATCTAGTGCATCTATATGAAAATTATGATGAGGGAGCTGCAGCCAAAATGCAATTCCAATGAAAGAAGGCAGTAGTTCCCTTTCTAAATAGGCATGTACATGAGAAAAAGGGTCAAGAGGGTTTTGTTTGCTTTCTGACAACTGGTGCATGTAATGTTCCCCAGAATGCCATGATCCTTTATATACAATTAAGGCCATAGGCCAGCACAGGCTTTATTCTTTGAGTCCTATTTTAAGCTCATTGCTGACTCTGAAGTGTGCACAGAAGAGCTGATGGGAATTTCTAGCTTCTTGAAGACAACCAACCAAAATGACTATTCTAATTCTGCTGTGGAGAGGGGATGTATTTCTCTTTTAGTACAGTGCCTTGAAAGAATAACATATTTTGACCAAAGGTTGTGCTTGAAACAGATATTAAAATTGTACAAATGCATAAACAGCTGCTGTGAGAGAGTATATATGTAACTAAAGGTGTAATTTTAATTTCTGCAGGATCTATAAGAAACAGCTAAATTCGGTATCATTTGTTTGGGGGTATGTGTGCAAAATCAGGTCTTGTGCACAAACACTTTATGTGTGTGATTATTAGCATTCCTCTGTTAGTGTACTAAGTCACTCTGCAGGAGATTTGAGACATTATAAGTGGATTTGAAGCAACACAGACTTCTTTGAAAACAAAAAGAAATAAAAATTAAGATTGTAAAAGCCTAAATTGAAAAATAGAACTTTGTCCTGCATATGTTTGTATTGGTACTAATGAAACATTTAAACGTGTCATATTACATTGCCCTGATGACACAACTTTTTCCCATAAGATCTACAAATGCAGATGCGAGCCTTTGCCAAAAACTCGCTTTCTTGCCAAGTACATTGGACCATTCCCAACATACTGGATAAATCCAGCCATAGGTAAATACAATATTCTTTAACTAGCTAAAGATCAAACAAAGTTGATAAACTTATCATGTCAGTATAAACCTACTGCATTTTCTCAGTGAGACAGTTTTGAATGATGACTTCTGTATTTTATTTCATGAAAACTTCAAGAGATCTCTGTTTTAACAGACAGATCCTCACAAATTCATCACTTTTGTCAAGGTGTTGCACACTTAATGCTAATTTGCTATGCAGTTTAGAATTTAATTACACTTAATGTTGCCAAACAGCCAGAAGTGGTGACATTTTGAACATAGAATTGACAAATTAGGCAAATCACTATTATTACGATCATCCTCAACACCCAAAATGAGTGTTGTCTAATACACTGTACACAAGGTAATCATTCCACATAGTAATTGCAATGACTTTACCTAGAAGTCCATCTTTCAAGAAAGCAGAATTCCAGACAATCTGGAAAGCAAACGTTACACTTCAAGCTAGAGATCTTGAAAGAGTTAGATATTCTACACACTGAAATAAGGGCCAGAGGAAGGAGGAACTCATTTGCTTTTGGTTTTCTGGAAAGCTCAGTATTGCAAAATACACAGTATTGCTCAGTATTTGATATTGCAAAACCTCTCTAGAGCCGGTGCTTGGAAGGTATGAAACAAAACCTTGGTCATAACCTGCCATTTTCCCCTTTTCCAACTTCATGCTGTGACTGAGCAAATAGAGTTCTCTGGAGTTCATCTCAAATTTGGAAAGAGGAATGCTTGTTTTTTTGACATCAGTGTAGAAACTTGAACAGTAGTAGGAAGCAACTATTGATTTGTATGGCACAGAAAATTAAACCTGCTGCAAGAATGAGGTGTTATATATTTGAAGATAAGAGAACTTAAAGCATCCTGAAAAGGTTTATGTCCATGTTATGGACTGGGAAAATTTGTTTCAGAGATAAAATACACCTTGTCAAAGTTCTTCCATAGGATCAGCAGTGAAACCAGTAGCACTAATTCTGAGCTCCTGTGCTGTGTCAGTGATTAGCTGATGTTGCCTCCCACATAAAGTCCCTTTCTCCTCCCTTTGCATTCAGTGTCTCAATAAGTCTTCTTCAAAAACTAGAGAAGCGGGAGTCTTATTTAACAAGAAAGTTCTTCTTCCACCACACAGTTAGAGCTGGTGAAACCTGAGCTCTACCAAAGACAATGGAAAAAATTCTCACTGAGTTTGAGGTGTCAAGTTTTTACAGAATTTGCAATTTTGTCATATTTACAATGTTTATCCAAAACCACACTGTTGCACCAGGTAGTACTGAGACAAAGACAAACTTAGTTCTGCTTATGGACTATGCTGGAAAAAAAACCCCGCCACCCAAACATGTTAAAGTGGCATTGAGTATTAATTAATAAACTATCTCTCACAAGGACTTTTTTAAACTTAGGACTGATACTGGGCTAAAATGATCATATGGCTGCCTGAGAGTTGGACTGTGGACAAAGCAACCTCTTGTGTGTGAATACATCCCCCCTTTAACAGAATCCACCCTGTGAAAGCAGTGTTGGGTTGCGTATGAAGCGAGGTATGAGTGACTGCATGTTTTTAATGTGTTAGTGAAATTTGCTTCTGGGGAGCTTGATCAAAACAGTGCGTTGAGAGAAATATCTGATCTGAATTTTGCTGCTGTGAAACCATGGTATCAATACTTACTGTACTTGTGTGCCTTTGTGTTATTGTTTTTAGACCCTTAAAAATAGTAACAAGTTTCCATTACATTTTTGTAGTTTGATTGCCATAAATATAGGTAACTCATTTCAACACTTTGCAAAGACACAAACCCATGTTTCTAAAATTTTACATAAAATTACAGATGAAGGAATTGTCAGATCTGCGAATGGAAAGGTCGTATTGTCCTGAGAATGAATCCAATTAAATTCTGTGCTGAGGCCAAGAAAACTGATTGGCATGTAGATTAAAGCCACACCCCGTCTTCTCTGAACATTTACTGACAACCATGAACTTTGACAGTTTCATGCAATGAATTTTCCAAGTTGTGTTGGAGGGCTTTCTATAAGTTGTGACAAATGCAAAAGGAAAAAAATTGTAGCAGATGAAAAAGG
This sequence comes from Chelictinia riocourii, assembly GCA_026930925.1. Taxonomy (NCBI): domain Eukaryota; kingdom Metazoa; phylum Chordata; class Aves; order Accipitriformes; family Accipitridae; genus Chelictinia; species Chelictinia riocourii. Next base: position 1,803,044 of record JANZLP010000050.1, on the reverse strand, counting down.
GGAGATTCATGGACTCAGTGCTGAGTGTCTTTCCTGACACTGCAATTTCCAAAGCAACAACAACAAAAAAGCAACAAAAAAATCCCATTCCTCATCATAAATCAATAAAAACCCCATGTTTCCATAACATTTTTATTTTTCTGATAACAACAGCTTGACATTTTTGCATTGGCTCAGTTAAATTTTTCCTATCTATTGCCTGCCAGAAGGAAAAAAGTTCCTTAATTTTCAGCCATCAACTGGAAAGTGTTTCTTCTTTCTGATTATTAATGAATGTGCACACAGGATCATTTCATGTTGTTAATTCTGAATTTTGCAAGAGAAAGGATAATGGTACAGATCATGTAGAGAAATGGTAGGTTATGACAATAATAATAATAAAAGGTTATTCTCCTTTTCTTTAAGATGAAGTTATTGTGAAAGGTGCCAGAGCGATGACCATGATGCATGAGACTTTTTGAAAGGTATCTACTGAATTCAGCACAGGCAACAATCCATGCAAATAAAAAGCCTGCAGCTGACCTGCTGGAGAGGGCAAATCTCTTCAGTGCGTGTCTGCATGACTCCCTAATAGTGCTCTGTCCTTTGTGTCTTGGACAAATCCAACCATGGCATTTATGATCATGTGCTATTTGTGATTATTTACCTGTAATGCCCTGGCAAGTTTATTTTAGTGACTTAAATGCATTTTTCTTAGGACTGGAAAATGGCCTTCAGCCTAATGTGTCTGACTATGCAGGTTTATCGTTAATCTCACATGCCTTCTGTTTTCACATACTCCATACTTCTGTAAGGAAACAAAAAATTGGATGTAATTAATAGTGATTGCCATCTGTTTAAATCACAGTTTGATTAAATCTTATTAACCCTAGGTTTTTTTTCTTTTATATGTGCAACCTAGAGGTGGGGCCACTCTTTCTCCTCTTCAATAACACTATAACCCACCAAATAATAATAATAAAAAAGTTAAATTTAAGCCAAACCATTTTCATTGTATGGTGGCATGAATGTTTGTACCAGTACAAGAGAAGGATGGGACTACTTTTTCCAGTCCTGGTTTTGGCTTAAATTGATCACATGATTTCCCTAGGCACTAGTGAGTCCACACAAAAGAAAAACATTAAAATGTTGAGCTGTGGGGAAAAGAGCTCAGAGGGAGCAGGGGTGGGTGAGAAATTTCCATATATTAAAGGCAATCTATCATCAAACATAAACCAGAAATAAAGTAAGTTTTGTTAAGCCTAGTGCTTCATAACAAGTTGTCAGAGATAAGGGGTCTTTTAGGTTGAGTTGAGGGGTCCATGGCCGTTCTTGCATTATCTAACTTGTTTATTCCAAGTAACGGTGTTGCCTTCTTTTCATATGTAACTTATACCTCAGGTATGCCATGGTGATGGTACTTTTATCCCAACAGTGACTTCAGTATGTTTTCCAAAATAAACCAGAGAAACTGTGTTGTGTTGTTTGTGGGTCTTTTTGTTTGTTTGTTTGTTTTTTAGCAATATAAAATTTAATCAACTGAAAAGCCCATCTTCAATGACTTGGATTTGAAAGTCAGTTAATTCAAAACACCAAAGCAAAACCTGGGAGTTCGCATAGCAGGCTGGGATTATCCTGTCTCAAATGAATGGACAAAGGAAGGTGGTCATGGTTTTGCAGATTGTTTTCAGGGGAGTGGTAAGCCTGCAAGGCTCAGACTTGAGCCAGAGGTGATTGGGGTCAAAGTTTTTTCTTGCAAACCATGAGAGTTTTGGGAAGGGAGCCTGGAAAATTAATAACCAGAATATGGCCCCTGTCTCAAATCTGTGAGACTTGCAATATCTCCTTTAGTAAATGGGAAAGAACAATATTATGCTAAGCTTTTGAGGCCAGACAAAAGCCATACACCATATGTAAGACATTAGTTGTGCGTGCCTGTGTAGTCACACGCAAACTATTCTGTGCACTGGTGGTGCAAGGTACAAGACTACATCTGTCTTTATGCCACTTCATCCTACCCAGCCACCAGCTCAGTGACTTTTGAGTGAATTCAGGCAAATCACTCCACTTCCCAGTGTTCACTGTCACAATAGAGAAAGCAGAAGAAAATCTCTGCTTTTCCCACTCTAGTGAAAATTGGTCATTTTTTGTAAACTGGCAGAGTGACAATGGTTGCAGTACTGGGGCATGTTCTTCTTCTGCCAACTCATTTACAGATACAAGAAACTTTGGCAGAAAGTATAGATATCTTTAAATGACACATCTGTTTGCTAGGTAAACATGAGTTGCATCTTCAATGCAATAAACCTGTGAGTTAGTTCGAACTGTCGTCACTTTTTAAGAGTTTGTTCTGTCTGTCTGA
>JANZLP010000050.1:1638394-1653949 GCA_026930925.1 Chelictinia riocourii | reverse complement strand
CTGTCACCTCCCAACAATTGTAATAACTCATGCATGGGGTAATACCAGTGACCCAGGAGGTCCAAAGTGCTGGTCATGTAAAAGCTAAAGTTTGATTAAGGAGCTTTCTTGCTATGGGAGTGCCAACTGAAGTAGCTTTTTGTCCACCCTCTTACCTGTCTGTGCAGTTATGTGGTTACCTCTGTCAGAGAATAGATCAGAAATAGGCAGCATCTCAACAATAAGGAGGTTTTTACACAGGAGAGAGAAGCAAGCAAGGCTCCTAGAGCATTAGTCGGTCTACAGGATTTTATATGTATGAGTATAAGGCTTTGGGCGGACACTCGCTTCTGCATTCAGGGGGTTTTGGTGGAAATCATCAATGCCAGCTTCTGATACGTTCTTGTTTGAATATTGCTATCTGCACACATTCATTAGCAGAGCAATTTGAGCCAATGCAGTCAACATGTGGTTTGAGTTGGTGGCCTGAGCTAAACAATTGGGGTTCACTCACATAAACCTCTTTTGTATCTGGATTAGCACATCTCTGCACAGCTTCAGAAAGCAGCTTAGAAAATAAAGACACAAACAAAGAATTTTTGGTAGCCATGTTTGTCAGGTGAGGCTTGGGAGGAGGGGAAAAAAATAGGACATTTTAGGAAAGAGCATTAGTAGCTGGGAAGGCAAGTTTACACTACAGTTCAAAGAAAGTGCAGTTTATTCCAGTAGTGTTCAGGGAAAGAGGAGTGTATGCCCACTCACCGTAAATAAACAAAATTGCATTGAAGAAGTAACTCCTCCTATCAGGGCCTGTTCCAAATGGAAATAACTCATTAGGCTTCAGATATTGTTTTAATCATTCAGTAATTATCATCAATAATCCTTAGAATTTTTTCAGGCACCTGGTGTAGTTTAAGATATTTTCTGTCCTTTAAAGGAGATTGCCCCACCTCTGGAAGGTCAACAGAGGAGAGCTAATGAGCATTTGTCAGTGCCTTCATGTATTCCTCCAGCAGCTGTTTAAATAAACAAGTTAGGCTTTGTGGTAGTAAATGGCTAGCAAGGAGGTTTGGTAAAGTCTTAAATGGAAGATTTTTTCCTAGATGAACGTGTGTCTGATCGCTTAGTGGTACAATTTCTATTATTCCTATGACATCTAAATTTTAGCCCTAGAGCTATCCAAATCTACTTCAAAATGAATTAATCTGAAATCCGTGAAGCATTTCAATGCTAACAGCAAGTAATTTTAGCTATCATTCTGAAGGTTAAATACATACTTTTAATCCCAAAGTAATTTTGTTAAAAGGTATTTGAAGACAAAATGATGCTTCCCTCCCCAAAACATGACCAAATGATGTCATCAGCTTTGTCTGAAGCCACGCAATATACTTTGCATACGTGTAAAGCTGCAGCTATGCACACAGCACTTTCTCAGTCTGCCTGCAGACACACGGGGAACCACGGCGGCAGGGCAGTGGAGAAGGGCATGACTGGTACTGCTGGGGCTCCTGGGGCTCCCGGGCAGCCCAGGGGAGCAGAGCAAGCCCGAGTCTCTGGCACGCAAGTGGAGGGAGGAGCTGGCACCCGGTGAACGGCGACTTGATTCCTCTCTACAGCTTCTGCTTGCTCACAAATAGTGGGGAAGAGTCTTTGTAAGCAATAGCCCCAGGGCACTGTCCCCACGCGCATAACTTCTAGCCACAGAATAAAGTAAATGTTGCCTGAGCTTGGTCCCTGAGCTGTGAATGAGGAACAGGGGCTGGATTTCCTGGTGCCCGGTGTGGTGGAGGGGGAGTGAGGGGCTACGTGAAATGGCCAGCTTCTTGCTTGACAAAGGGTTCGTTGTGGGGATGTAATGCTCTGTGCAGAGATTTTTTTTTACTATTTCTGGGGAGAAAAACAGACAAAGAAACAAGAAAAAGCCCTGAAGAACCATGAAGATCGGTAATTGTATTTCTTTTCTTTCACAGTATGCATTAGAAAAAAAAAGATCCCATTTTCTGGAATACTGTCCTCTTTAAATTGGGAATGAGCACTGCATGGAAATTAACCGGCTTGAAGAATGTAAAACATGGTCATAAGGGAGTAACCAACAAGAACAGCAGCCACCACCGAAAGCCCCCTTGTCAGGAGCACTGTGCAGGCATAAGCCAGGATTAGACTTTCCTAACTGCTGAAACACGCAGATTCGGCACATTCAGACACGTTGTGCTCAGCGGAGGGGTCACCTCCTTAACGGGGGATTGTGCCGCTGACCTGCCGCCACGGTGTGTTTGTTGGTTTGTGGTTTTTTTTTGGTTTTTAAGTTAGTACTTCATGACTCCCACTCTCAGAGCAGGTCACTCGTACCAAGAGCCAGAGAGCTTTCTCTGAGATACGGATGACAGTGTACAGTGTACAGGACATCTGCCTATTTCTCCCACTAATGTTTAATACACTGCTCAACGCCTGTCCTAGCTCCTCCTGCCTTGTGTAAATGTACAGTCAAAGGGACTAGGATGTTCACTGGGCTCTGCACAGCTTAGGTACCGTCTCCAGCCTCACACTACCTAGGCTGCCTGAGCAGGACAGTTTGCCAGTAAGCTCCGCATTGCCATGCTGCCCCACAGCCGTAAGGCTCATTAACAGCATTCTTCCACATGCAATTGTTTTCAAAATTAAAGATGCTTCTTTTTTTTTTTTTTTTCCTAAACGTTTTTCTGTTCCCTGGAAGCCCTGGGCCAAGCCCGGTGCGGCTTGGTCCTTGGAGGAGCGACCGTGTTGCACTGAGGTCTCCACACCCCGCCAACGCCTGCAGAGTGGTGCAGTCACACAGCAGACCCCACATGGAGCTCCTCATCTACTTTACCACTAACTGCACCCACTAGAACCCCTGTGAATAAAATGGTGTCTATAAAAAAAAAAGCAATCAACTTGATGTAACCTGTTGTAAATGTTTTGATGAATACAAGCTGTGCTCAAAGGGAGTTTTACTGACCATTAGATGAAACATATGGTTTAGTAGGAAAAAAAAAAAAAAGAGGAGAGAAAAGAAAAAGGTATTACTGCAAAAAGCTTTTTAGATGCCTGACTAGAATCTTCATGGCAAGACAAGTTTTGGCAAGAGACATCTACCTTTTCAGGTAAGCCATTTTAAACTTCTCTCTCAAAACAGTTTGTTTTTAACAAAATAAATACAGCATTGTCCCTTTTTTCTATTGGTATAAACCAGAACATGATAAATTGATTTAACTGAATTTATATGAAAAATAATCACATTTAAACCTAGAATTTATTTTTCAACAACTGAAACATAATGAATGGTTCAGATTCTCAAAATGGAGAGGAATAAACAAGCAAACCCCCAAAGTACTTCATTTTCTTTCTATCTTTTTTTTTTTTTTTTTTTTTTTTACCGCAAATTCATTGTCCGGGTTTTTCTCTCCTTTTCGAACAGGGCGTGAATACTCAAACCGTTGGACTTCATTCACCCTATAGAAACTGAACAAAGGGAAAAGCACAATCAAAATCAAATACTGTCTGTTTAGGAATTGCTGCTAAACTCTAGTCCTAGAAAAAGCGTTTATGCATAAATATAAAATGCTTATGGGATCACTGTTTTCCAGTGGGTTGGATGGGATCTCTGCTGCTATTAAGAATACCCATGAAATGCCCTCACGACTCCTGCCCTCCTTGGCTGTGTACAGATTTGTTACTCGACAACAAGAACTAGTTTAAGTGTTATAAAGGAGACCGATAAAATTGCAAAATCAGCCCAAACTCACCTCACGATTTGTTCCGACACTGGCCTGTGAAATTTAGACGGTAGATCCAGTTTTGGCTTTACAGTAAAGCACTGAATATCTGAATTCAGGGGTTAAGAACTGAAATGCAAATTTCAATCACACAGAACACGCCGCTCAACGGGAACGCAAAGAACGGACCGAACAACAAAATTAATGTATTACACCCATAAAGGCAGAAGCTCAACAGTCTCCTGCTTGTGTTGGCCATAAATCCTCCACCTGCGCAGCTGCAGGAGCCACCGTTGGGCCACCCAAGGATACACTGGCCGGAGGAGTTTTTAATGTCATCGCCCGGTGGAGACGTGGTTTTCATTTTTTCTGCGTTTGGAAACTGAGTCAACAACCTCGCTTCGAAGTCTTCCCGGCGTTCGTACTCCTTCCCCCGGTAAATGAAGACTTTGTTCTGGAAACAAATCGAGAGGTGAAATCCCAAAACCCGTATCCTCGGCGATGAACTGGCATCTCAGAAGCGCGGACTCCCATGCTGTTCCGTGAGAAATTTCACATTCCTCATGCTATGGTATCTTCAATAGTTTACAAATATTTTATGCCAATTCAATAAAGCACAAATGGATTTCCTTACCTCCAATTCAGTACCGAAATCATTAAGCACGGGCTTACCTTTAGGCCTACGTATAAACCACGCTAAATTCAATGGGATCCAAATACACCACTTCAAGGATCTATAAAATAGATGCCCACTGCAAATGTATTAAGACAAATTATGTCCTCTATCAAATCCAAGATCTCCCTCTGTAATTCCTCTCATTCATCTTCCACAGCTAATGGTGGAACGGATGTAAATAAACAGAATTAGGCTTTTTATACACTGATGTTTATTAAAAGGTATTGACGTGAGCAAGCAAGAATGGCAGAGGAAAGTATAAACAGAAAACGATGCCAATTTCAGGAGGAAGGTCCAGAGACACTGATTGTTTTAGAAAGACTGATACACCCCAGACCAAGTCAGTCTATTAGATTTTTGCCATTGTACAGTTGTCTGCACACAGCATAACTTTTAAATGAAATATACTGTATTTCTAAATATTGGTTTCTTCTTTTCACAGTAAAGAAAATTAAGATATATATCATACAGTCCTTTTATAGACTGAACAAGCACATTAAATTCTAAGAAAAAGGTGAAAGATGACTTGCATATTTTTAACTGATAAAATATATTAAAGTAAGTTTTGATAGGAACATAACACTTGCATCTGAATATGCTTAACCTCATTACTCATCATCCAGCCCTGCAGCCCGAGCAGTGCCCTCATGACGGCAGCTTTTTTAAGGGAGGGGGAATTAAAAAAAAAAAAATTTTAAAAAGAGAAGCGTGGAGCCATACATCTAAATCTTTTCACCAATGACTTACCTTCCTAACTTTGACAAGCCCTTATATAACTGAAATTAAGCTCCAGCTGTACTAAATCTTCAGCAAGTTAGGCCTGCAGTGATCGTATTCCCTGGAAGACGAATGAGAGCCCCGCGTGCATCCGAAGCGTGAGCACCCCAAGGGTCCCCCCCCCTTGCTTCCCAGCACAACCAGTGCCGGCTCCGCAGCGAGCTGGGGCGGCCGCCGCAGATCCGTGCCTGCCAGCCCGGCCAGGCTGTGATTTTTCAGGTCAGCTCTTCTCAGGAGGGGGTGAAAAGCAAAGCTGGAATTTCTTCTGGAACACAGTTCCCCAAAACGCCTCGAAAGCGGAGCGGCTGTGCTCGCTTTGTACCTGTTTTGTAAGACTTGCTGACTGCTGCAGATGCCCCGGGAGCGCAGCTGGAATTTCACCAATGCAGATAGCGAAATGCTTTCTGTTTTTTCCTAAAGAGCGTTTTCGGGTGAGGAGGAAGCCGACGGCCTTCCCGCAGCAGCAGAAGAGCCCTGTTACGCCGGCGCTGAGCGGCACGGTCCCCGACCACCCAGAGTCTAAACAGGGATAGTCTTATTTGCCTAAATCAATATTCTTTTTTTTCTTTTTCCCAGGCAGGCTAACAGAATCTGTAATGAAAGGAAGGAACGTTTGGGAAGGCAATTATGCAAAGACAAATGTATTTTTAAGAAAATGCAGAACATTTTGAGCAGCAAGCCTGGCAGATCACTGGTGTATAGCCACGTGTCTCTCTAAGGTTCGATGGTGCGAGTTGCTCCGTCTCCTGCCCGCACGCTCCCAAAACGCCGTGCCCGGTGTCCCGCTGCACCGCGGAGCCTGAAACCTGGGCACATTCTCTGGGGTCTCGCTGGAGGGAGAGGGGATGAAACCCTCCGCACCTCACGGAGCTCAGAGCAGCACCCTTCATTTTCCTGATGGATCTATTTCTGCAGAATACCAGACATCATGTTTTTCAGGAATCTCGTGTTTCTCGGTGCGGGTTAAAACAGCAGATAAAAGGAACCATTTGAAAAGTCCTTTCTCCTTTTCTTGTGCGCTCTTCAGTGAGTCAGGTTGAGGCATTACCAGCTGTCAGGGATGTTTTAAGGCATGGCCTTCTCTGGATAAAAGCAAAGTCCAGACACAGGATTTGGCTTTCAGGGAAGATTTCTCTCCCTGAGCCTGCCCCAGCGTGTACCCACGTCCCTGCCGTGCGTTACGCCCACTCACAGCCGTGTCTGATCAGGACACGGTTCTAGACAGCCCGGTTCTGAGGGTATTTTTATTTTAGCTCCTCTGAGGAAGTTCTGATGAGTTTAAAAAGGAAAAAAATCAGGTTTGGTTTAGAAAGTTGGGGTTTTTTCAGTGCCTATAGAAACCTACAGAGCCAGAAAAGTCTTTGGGTGACTGAGAATAGTTGTTGCACACACAGCACGTGCCTGTTGGCGCCTGTACCCTGCCAGATCCGTGCGGCCGGGGGGTGTAGGGATTTGCACTGATTTCTTGGCGGGGTCAAGTCTGGCGAGTTCCTTGGGGCTTTCCAGACAGCATCCTTGAAAGGGGGAATGACGGAGAACTGGCTTAGGGAGGCTGGAATAGGGGAAAAACTCTTTCTCTGGCTGTGGAGCAGGGGAGAGTTTGGCAGCCTGGGGGGGGACCCGGCGAGATGCCGCACCAAGTCTCCTCCGGCTGCCGGAGGGTGGATGCGCGTGAAGGTACGTCTGCTCTGCACGGGCTTTAGGGGGGCTGGTGGGGGGGTCCTGGTGGGGGGAAGCCCCGGCCAGGGGAGGTGGATCGGCAGCAGTCGGAGCTGGAGAAGGACGGCGTGGGCCCTGCAGGGTGCTGGGGGAAGGCTGAGCGCTGGGAAGAGCTGCTGCGAGCTTCCATAGCCGGCGCTCTTGATGCTCTTTTTAATACATATATTAAAAGGGTGATAATAAGCAAATCCGTCAGTTATGCAAATGAGTGGCAATTGCATCTTGAAGAGCATCCCACAGTTTAATTACATCATAATTGCAATGTAACACTTTAATTACCATATGCATCACGAAATCATGAGCACTGTTTCTAATCTCTTCACTAATATTTCAAATCAAACAGATTGCCCAGGGCCCGGTATCGCACTGCAACGCTGCAAACAAAAAAAAATACCGCATATATCCTAATGCAGCAGCGATACAGAGGTCTGGAGGTCGGGAAGCTGTTCTCAGCATCCTCGCGCAGCCGTGCTATTAGCGGATGGCTGGATGAGTGTCCTTGGCTGGCGTCTCAAACCCCGGCCAGCCGTCGGGAATTTGCAGGAGCCGGCTGCACATGTCGGCACGTGCCTGCGGCTGCCGGACAGCACATCCCGCCGAAGGAGCAAGGGCAAACCTGACCGTCGGCGTTGGCTGTCCTGCTTTGGAAGGGGGGGTAGGAGAAAGGGGCGAGGCGGATGCTCCGGTGGTTGTTATGGAAAGCGGAATTTTCGCAGGGATGCTGCAAGATATTTGCTTGAGCTGTTTTGCTGGGCTGGCCCTGGAGCTGCTCGGTCTCCATCCCTGCCCGGGCTGCCAGGTGGGGTGGCTGCTTGGGTAAAGGGGTGAAGATTTGTAAAGAGCTGTGTTGGAAGAAGCAGTTTTATGAAAATGCTGCCCTTGATCCTCCCTTCCATGTAACTCTTGATCTTGTGCGTAGGCACCAGTGGGGGGTAGTGGCCATGAGGGGTCCCTGGGGTGGCCATGAGCCCCTTCCTCAAATAAACTTTGCATGATCTCTGGCCATGCATGGTGAGCTGCCCCGCTCAGCGTATCAGAACATGGAATTGCGCACCCTTGGGCACGGCCTCTGCGCCCTGTTGCAAATCAGCTTTGGCTTCGAACTTTCTCTGCCACAGTGCTTGAGACATTAACTCTTTCAGTCTCTCACAACTTGACAGATCACTCGTGTGTGATAAAATAAGGTACCCCTGAGAAAAACCATTTCAGTGGCTCTGGGAATGTACATCTTCTGCTGCACTGATGGAGTTGCAAGGTGCCTGCAAATCAGCTGAGGGCCCAAAGGGTGCACACAACAGGTGCTGTGAAGGCTGAGGTCCACCATGGCTTCTTTCCAGCCACACACTGGGTTTTTTTCTCCAGGGCACACTAGGCTGTGTTGGGTGATGGTGTAGCTCCAAGGCTTGTCCTGACAGATAGTCAAAACAAGGCCAGGCCTCCCACCCCAAATCCATACCTCAGTACATCTGCTACATCATTTAGACACTAACCTTTAGAGCCAGACAGAAAATATAAGTTTACAACCTATATATGTGGGTGCATTTTCCATCCATTTTCATCCAGCAAGAAATCTTGCTAGTTTTATTAAACAAGAATAGCAAGCAATATGATTTGGTTTTGATAGCATCCTCAGCCTGCTAGACATCAGGCAAATCATCAGTGTGGTCTGGGTCCTGACTCAGAATGTTACTGTGTTTAAGAGAGAAACTAAACATTGGGTATAAAAATCATTTGTTCACCTCTGTGTGAAGAGCACTAAATAGTGAATGCAGGATGATAGGGTACAGTGGGAAAAATGGAAGAAGAAATAGGAAAGAAAACAAGAGCTTGCTTGGATTTTATGGAGTATTTTATTTCAGATTGTCCAAGTTGTTGTACAGAAATGAAGCCACTGAAATGGTTGATAAAAACATCTTTTCAAAATTCCAGGTAAGCGTTAAAATTTTTGCAATTTTAAAAAGAAACAAAAAACCAATAACTCCCAAATCTAGTGCGCATTCAAAACCCTGCAGAGTCCAAAGGGAGGGCTCTGTGCAGCTGGCTGAGGGTAATATTATTAATAGCCTGCTGGGTCCATGCTCATTGCTCTGCAACAGGGGCTATCTGTAATTCATGTCACCATAGGCCATACTGAACCCTAAGTTGGAATCTGGGGCAGCATAGGAACCTAGGAAGAACTTTTTGTTTTGAAAGCAGTATCACACTGCTACAATACTGTCTGCCATATGTCTTGCAGAAACATGAGGTTCTGAACTCTCTTTGGCAGGTGTTTGATTCCTTTATGATCTTCAGAAATCTATGTAGCCAAAGCAGAGAGAGGCCAAGTTCAGGTCTACACAATTGCCAGTGTTGGGTCCTTGCCTTATATACCATGGCTGAAGGGAATCAGCTGCTCCTCAGATGTTTTTATTTATTATTTTGTGTGACAAGATTCCAGTTTAATCTGCAGTAATAACAAAGTTTTATTATAAATGTGATTAACTGCTTTTAAAACTCAAAGCAATGGTTGAATGGCTTTGGTTCAATGAACCAGTGGAGGTTTCTGGACTTTGACTCTCAGCATCTATATCTTGTGAAGGCAGAAGCTTCTGTATTTAGGATTACACCAAAGTAAAAAGGAAACTGAAAAATAAATGTGTATGACTAGGTCTCAGGCAGGGTGGTCCACAACCTTGTTGATCTAAGTGTTTCTGTTTTGCTGAGGAGAGCAAGCTAGACAATGTTAGTGATTGTACTAGAGTGGAAGGGCCACAGTTGTTGAGTCCATGGGCCTTCAAGTTGGCCACCAGCCAGGAGAAGGCAGAGAGGAAAAACAGTTTCTAGAATGAGAGAAGAGGTATTCTGTGGAAAGAAGCAGCACATTGCTGACCCAGCCAGCAATGTAGGTCTTTGCATGTATGTTTTTATTCTGGGTTTGAACTGCACAATACTGCTGAATCTTTGAAGAAAGCTGTGATTTGGAAATCACACCTAATACTTGATTCAGATGGTAGGGGCTAAGCCTCCTGTTCCTCTCAATCCACAGCTTACAGAAGGTCAGGTCCATCATAGCGAACCCTCTTCTGTCCTTTTCTACTCTGTCTCTACCTACATGACCATGATTGTGTCACTTCTAGTAGTAAAAAGCTACATGAAATGGTGACACTGCATGCAGTCCTTCTGTGTGAAACCGTTCTTAGTAGTCTAATTGGATCTTTAATTTTTGTCAGATAGCAAAACCATAGCAACTAGTAAAGGCAAGGCTATTTGCCCTTAAATATGGTAAGGTGAACTCTGGGTGAAAATATTTGGGATGGGGTTTTAATAAAATACCCTCCTACTTGTTGAGAAGTAGAGATCAAACAAAGCACTCCTTGACCTTTAATTAAAAAAAAAAAAGGAACCAAATCAAAACCTCATACAACAAAACCTCAGACTGTACTGAAGCAGAAATTTCTATCTGTCTTCTCTCCTCCACCCTTTCTTTCAAAAACCTGGAATTATTCATAGTCCCCATTCTATACTGGACTAATTTTTCCTTTTTCATTTGCTTAAAAAAAAACAAAACAAAAACAAAACAAACCCATAAACCGGAGGCTTTTTACTTAAGAAAGAGAGAGAATAATTCCCCTCCTGAAAGTATCATTATGGAATTTTTCTTTCACAAAGCATCCATTTCCTCCATTAGGATGATTAAAATCATTTTAATGTAGTGCCAGCTGGGGGATTGTTGCCTCCCCTCAAAGAACTATTGTAAACACTTAAACTCCTTTGTTTATATTATTCTGAAGTAGAAGGCTGGTTTCTGTCTCTGGACCTGCTAAACCTTTAGAGATAAATCATCTCTTTCATCTTTTTCCAGTGCCTGTTTTAGAAATTGATTAGATCTGACCATGAGTAGGGTAGGACTCGCTGCATGAGTGATAAGGTTATCAGACTCCTAGCCCTTCTCCATACCATCATCACTTACTTTCACCTTGTTAAGTCAAATTGCTTTTAGTGTTTTTTTCTGTTCTCTTTTCCTCCTCTGCGACAGTAGTCAAAACAAAGATTTGTTGAAATCTTTACAAATGATCTCTAGTATAAAAGTATCCCCCAGGCTTTTGACAGCCAACCTTCAGCATGTGACAGAATGGGTGGCTTTAACAGAATTACTTCAATGCTTCCCTCCCGTGTCTTCCTCTTCTGTGTCATTCTCCTGCTGCCATAGCTTAGACATGATCTACCCCATGGTCAGAGAAGTGAAGCAAAGAGGAAGGGCAACCAAGTTGGTGAGGGACCTGGAGCACAAGTCTTATGAGGAGTGGCTGAGGGAGCTGGGGTTGTTTAGTTTGGAAAAGAGGAGGCTGAGGGGAGACCTTATTGCTCTCTACAACTACCTGAAAGGAGGTTGTAGTGAGGTGGGGGCTGGTCTCTTCTGTCAAGTAACTAGTGACAGGACAAGAGGAAATGGCCTCAAGTTGCGCCAGGGGAGGTTTAGATTGGTTATTAAGAAAAATTTCTTGACCAAAAGTGTTGTTAGGCATTGGAACAGGCTTATGGGAAGTGGTTGTGTCACCATCCCTGGAAGTACTTAAAAGACGTGTAGATATGGCACTTTGGGACATGGTTTAGTGGTGGACTTGGCAGTGTTATGTTAACAGTTGGACTCTATGATCTTAAAGGTCTTTTCTAACCTAAATGGTTCTGTGATTCTACTTTCTACATGCGCGCAGAAGGCTGATGCAGTTCATACATGTATATGCACATGTAAAAACTCACTGGTGCTTTTGATGACTCCCAACTCTGGCCTCCCCCTGTATCTAGCAAGGAATACACATTTGATTCAGGGGGGAAGAGTCAAAGCACCATGTGATGGATCAGGCTGCCTGCACGTGAGAAGGACAGCATGAGACTGTGGGCTGCCTTTCATGTTTAGTTTTACTGAACTTAACTCTTTTGAATGGCCCCAATGGCAGATAGCAAGAAGGAAAAGCTGTGATTGATGCTCCTTCCCCTCCAGTGCAAAATGACAAACACCACAAATTTTATGGCTTTGGAGACTCCAAAACTGAACCCATTTTGCTCAGATGCACCCAGAAAATGCTGCAGAGCCTTCTGGTGCTGCTGTGAGTCAGGCAAGGGAGAACCAACAGGGAGTCACAAGCCGGAGCGTGCTGCCAGCATTGTCCCTCCATTCTTGTATGTGTTTTGAGTCAGATGTGGCGTGATAGCAGCACTGGCACTTAGGGCTGGCATTTGGGCATCCTGCGAAATGGTCCCGACCAGGGTGTCATCACTTTGCTATTTTGAGCTCTCACTTGCACACAAATGCCAGAAGGAAAGATGTGACAGACACACACGTGCGTATCTGCTTTTTAATTTTTCAAGACTTGTCAGTTTGAAAGGGAAGATTAGGAGATGTAACAGCTTTGTCATGTTCCCTTATCAAACCCACAACAGTGACCTTCTCTGCTTTTATATTAATTACATCAGCTGAACAGCACATCTCCATCACGTGCTGCATCCCAAGAGGGACTTATTTTGCCTTAATGCTGCAGAGGTCACTGGGAAGGTTGAGAGTTAGCAGAGGAGCTGGCTGGAGGAGGAGGGAGGGTGCTGCCAGGAGATGCACCGGCAATGAGAACAGAAGTGCCTGTACAAGACACGGTGGTGGAGGTGGCAGGAAGACAGCAAAGCTACAACTCAAAGCCGAGGCCCATCAGACAAGTTGGCATGCCAGCCTCTTACCTCAGGACCACGCCAGCAAAGTGCTTCAGAGGCTTTCTGGTGGCCTACTAGTGCCTTGCAGGGATATTGCATATTTGGAGGAGTATTGCATTTGATATAAACATTTTTGTAAAAATTAATCTCAGTTTATCAATACTTCACTTTTTTTTTTTTTTCAGGGCGACATACAACATCCTACTTGGCCTATTGTTTGTTTGCTGTAGAAAGAGAGAAATATGAGTTGGAAGGCAGCCAGGGCGTTCATTTCCCCAGGATATACAGTAGATTCCAGTGGCTTGTTTCAACCCTTAATTGGGGAGGGAAAGCACAGCAGTCAGGAATCCTACCTTCAGAAAATGTTGTGTGTGCCCTTGCCCCCCAGCCATGTACACGTGCTCAACTCCATCGCTTCACATCGTGCGCTGGCCCTTAGCTCAGTAAAAATGTAATGCTTGGTCTGGCAAATGCTGTTCCTGAAGTTACCTAACCCATTGTGGTTCTTTTTGCTATACCAAAATTTTGCCTTACCTGGATTTTTATACAGATCTCTGAGCACATTACTTCTGGCTGGTCCTTTTCATTACCCCTCCACCATCTGAAAAAGAATCCAAAACACCAAAACCTAAAAATGAGCACTTTTTAATATACACATTATTTTTTGGGTGGCAGGAGAAAAAAAATATTGTCAACCCAACTTAGTAAAGGCATTCATCTATACCGCTGCAAATTTATATATGTATTTCATAAAATTGCCAGTCACGAGCTAGGTTTTTTTTTTTTAGAAAAAATATTTTCATGGGAAAAAAATTTATATATTTCTACGAAAAATAATCTTCCTAGTATTGCCACCTGACACTTATAGTTTGGAGGACATAAAACTTTTCAGAGGTTGCTTTATTTTTTGCTCTCAGCTGTTTATAGTTCTTCAGGGGTACACTGATCTAGAATTGAATACAGAAAAAGAAAGGGCTGCATTCACATTTTTGAGGAGATTTTATCACATGCTGATTGCTCTACCCCATTTTGCTGCAAAGACTAGACAAGGCAGAACACTGAATGGGAAACTGGATAGCACTGGGGCATTTTAAAGTTGTCTTCTTCATTCTTCATGGTACCAATGAAGATCACATAAGTCAGCCATCAATCTGAAGTGTTTTTTCATGTGTCATACTATCTGGTTGTAAAATTATGCACTATTGGATGAAATTAATTTCTGAAACTCATAGAATTCTGTTAACATGATATATTCGGAGTAGATTTAGTTGTTGGTGTGATGCTATATCAACAGGGTGTAAAAAAATGACTGTAACTTGTCAATGCATTAACAATTCATGGCTGAGGGATGCTGGCATGAGAACTACAGCTTTTGCAGGAACTCCACCTAGGCAGCCAGGATCATGCTGATTGGACATCCATATGGATATAGCACCCAGAAGTTGCAAGCAGGCTAAAAAGAAGAAACATCCTGACCTGAGATGGTTCAGTCTACCTGTGAAGCACACAGCAGATGGATACAGAGAGATGGGGAAAACAATAGCAAAGAGTGCAGATCAGGATCATAAGGCATGGGATTGGTCTAATCTGTGCCAAATTTTCTTAAGCATCACAGTGGAGTTTTGATGCTACAAAGAAAAATAAAAACACATTCAGGGTGTTTACAAAGAGCTTCTATGCATGAGGGGCAGCACTGGAAAAAATATGAAGTCAGTTTCCCAGAGAATGGTGTGACTTCACTTCGGGAGAAGGTTTTTTTACTCTTTTTTTTTTCAGAGAAGGATGACCTCACTTAAAATGTTAATGAGTCCTGGCTCATAATTGCTAGGCAGATTAGTTGGATTGGGGGGTGTCTGTACCCTCATCTCCGAAGCAATGGAGATGGTCTTTACTGCAACAGTCTCAGTAAAATAAGTATTTGCTCTTTGAATATACAAAGAGTTAGTTTTCCTTTCTGTTAACTCCACTGAGGGTGCTTGAAATTTAAGCTGCCAAGAAATGTCAGCCCAGAGGTGTGGAGAAAAATTGTTTTGTTTTAAATCCATTTCCGCAGTGTTTCTAATGAGTCTTTTTTTAAAGGAATTTTATGAGTATGTGGAAATATCAAGCAGTTATTAAGAATAACATTCATGCTACTAGTGAGAAGCTGGATTTTTTTGGTAGAATAGCACAGTGGATCTTGTACCCTGCATTTCCCAGGTTCTCACAATTTGTTTCTGCTTAATCAATTTATAGTATAGTTTGATAAGGTTTTTCCAGAATACAGAACCAAGTATGACACGGCTGCTGATAAAGGTGAGCAACATGCACTGTGGCTGAGACTGCTTTAAAACAAAAAAGGAAGGAACTTATGCTTTCTACTTTTTTCTCATGAGACCAGTGCAGAGAAGGCACAGTTGCAGAGTTGTAGCAGTTCTCAACAGAGATTGTGAAATTCATTTGTAGTCAGAAAATCCCATGCAGCTTGCAGATCTGCTTGGTCTCAGCCATAGACTACCCACTTCCCATTAACCCACATGAGAAAAGGAACCAGGGCCAGCCACCACCTTGCCTCTTCCAATCTGCCGTGCAGCTCTGGCAGGTAGGCTTCACCAGAGCCTGCCTGTGGGCACAGAAGAAACCACCAGTGACTTCTTTGCAAGAGGCTGCACTTAGCTCTGGTTGATATGATTAGCAAGAGCCAACAACACAACACAAAGTAAGAAACAGGCAGAAGGTATTTGCTTGCTTTATCAGTCTCAAGGTAATATCATTCTTAGAACAATTCTTATTTCAATAAAACCCATCTTTCCAGGACTTACTTGCTGTTGGGATATAGGTGCAAGTAAAGCTTAGCGGTCTGGACACCTATAGAGAAATCAGAAATTTTCTTATTATAGTTATGTTAAAAACAGAGCCCTTTCCTCTTCCATTGTTCCCCCCACCAGAGGGATGGAAGAGATATCTTTATTCTTCTCTGTGTCTACTTTCTTACAGACACTTTTTCTT
>JANZLP010000050.1:1552728-1563782 GCA_026930925.1 Chelictinia riocourii | reverse complement strand
AATATAATGAAATTATTAAGAAGTCTCAAAAGAAAAGAATCCAAGTGTTTTGTAGCTGCCTCAAAAAAGAAAAAAAAAAAAAAGAGAAAATAAAATTCCCTCCTTTATGAAAAAGAAAGGAAAACCCTTACAAAAAATGAGAGAAATGGATATTCTCTCAAATGGGATTTACACCTCTAAGTTGATGAAATTTACACCTGTGCTGAATACTGATATGAGACTTGTACACTTTTTAAAAACCATTTAAGACCTTCTGTGAGGAATCTCTGCAGAGAGATAACTCTCAGCCTAATAACTAGAATTAGGTCCAAATTTTCTATAAAATACTCTTTCTTAAAATGCCTTGTACTACATTTTAATTATTTTTGTTGATAGAATATCTTTATAGTTCTTTTAAGAAAAAAATAATTCTCAGTTTCTTTATTTGTTTCATCATGACCTTTGTAATATTTTTTTTTTCTTTTTTCAAACATGGGGCAATACCTTGTATAATATACAAACCCAGTATTTCAAATGAGGGGGTCTGGGTCTGGTTGTGCAGTCCAAAATAGGTTTCATCCAGTATTCCTTTTTGCTGTTTAGAATGCAGTTTGACCACCTGGACATGAGATTTAAGAAATGTAGATCGGCAAAGATATTCTTGGAAATGTGGGCAAAGAAGTAAATTAAGTTTACACATAAAGAATAATGGTGTTTGCATATGTAGATTGTTTTTTTTTAGATAGTTATTACTATATTGCTGTTACATATCACTATAAATACAGATAATAAGAACAGTCAGTCAATCAAGCACTCCTACTGCATGTTGCTGCATAATGTATTTTCATGCTTACATCTTTGTTTATCTGTAAAAAACTGTCATCTACTTCTTGCCTAAAGCTTCCAACTCAGCAGTGTTGTTGTACTTAGGAAAAAGAGAAGTTTATGCCAGAGGTCCCTTCCTTCAAGAGCTTTCAAAGGCATTTAATCACCCTTTTTCTGCTTTTTATTCTCCAAGAGACCCATATGAAAATGACTTTCCCCTCCTTCTGGTGCAAGTTATCTTAGCCAAGAGGTGGGGAATTTCTCAGGCCTGCAGCTGCCTCCAGACAGGGGAAAGGGAAGACAACTGTGGGTTATCCAAGGACTTATTTCATCAAGAAAGCAAAAAAACACTTTAAAGGAGTAGAGGATTATCTGAGATGGAGATCGTGGATATGGAAATATGGAATGATGAAATAGTCCCTAAGATTTTAATTATTGAAGTTATTAGTGAAATCAGCTCTGTACATAGTGAGGAAGAGTATGTAGTAAATAGTGTATTTGGGAAGAGTACGTAGTATGTAGTATTTCTGAGAATTCATCTGAAAAGGAGGACAGTCTCCTTTGGACAGGAATGCTACTTTATATCCACTATGGATATAAAGTTTTTTCCATTGCTACCAAATTCTAATTAATTGGAGGGTGATCCACTGTGGAAGAGAACTGTAGAATTTCACCTAAAGATAATTTGATTTCTGGCAATTATCAGGTGCTGATGGACAACCCTGACATAAGCAAAGGAGCAGAGAGCAAACAGAACAATATATAGAGGTAAGGGGAGGGAGCTGTATGCTGTTTATTTCTTGAGATCAGGTTTGAAATGCTGAGTGAGATGGCAGTCATCATCCACTACACGACCTGCACTAACCACAGTCATCACAGTAAACAGGGAGGAAGAAGAAGAAGAAGAAGAAGAAGAAGAGGAAGAAGAAAAGATTTTGGTAGCTGAATTCTCCAAGGGGACTTTCAGAACTCACAATTTTCTAGTTTCTCCTTGACCAATCATAGTTATAGACCCACTTATCTCCTTCAAAGGGGGAGAAAGCTTCATTTTAAGTTAATCTTTTTTTTTTTTCCCCATAATAATGCTACAGATTACTTGATTAGCAGGAAAAGTTATTTAGTTACAAAGCTTGATGTCTCAAGTTGATGCTTTCTAAGGTTCAGTGTCAACTCTCTTGTGGCTGTCCATTATTTCAGTAGGGCTCACAGAGAATGCCATTAACAAGGCCTACCATCATAATTCTAGCTTTTATCTTGGATAACTGTTGAGCCTCCCACCATGAGATGAGATCAGATTTTCCTGTAATAGCATTCATGGACAAGCACTTGCCAAATGTATGCTGCTAGGTCTGTATAAGTGCTCGGGGCAAGTGCAGCAATGCAAGGTGCTTCTATTTTCTCCTTGTAAACACCTCTTCAGATATTCCAGAAAAATAATATTCAACTATGCGGCTGTCCTGAAATGCCCTGATGATAGAGATAATAGTTTTATCAGAGGTAGGCCATGGTTCCATCTGCTTCTGTCAGGCTGATTTACAGAACTGGAAATGTTTCTGTTCTTTCATTTTTCCTCCCAGAGATCACCACACCTATTAATGAAATGTACATTTCTGGGCATTTTTTCCCCATTGTTCAAGGTTAATGAAACAGCATGAAAACATGGTTACTCTGTTAAATTTCAAGCACATTCTGAACATTCATTGCTCTAAAAAGAAGACATTACCTTTTTCCTTTTCCATAAGTCACACAAAGACTGAAATTCATTATATCTCACTGACACATAGTAATGAGACAAGAGTTACCAGAAAGAAATTTCAAAAAATAAAACAGTGAATTCAGGAGAGAACTCTATTTCCTTGGTAGAGCTTGTTTCCTTATTAAACACGTTCTAGCACCTGTTGTAAGAGGGTTTCTGTCAAAATAGTTGTGATGGCAAAATACTGTTAAAAATTGTTATGTGATCCTTATCAAAGAGAGACACAGTGAAAACCAGAAAGTTTATGTCCAACTGAAATTTGTTAGGATGGCATGATCCCCTGTCTGTTTCATCACAGATTGTTTGCCATATTACACAAACAGTCTGAAGAACTTTATAAGCTGACTTTGGGTGGCTGCACTTTGGTTTTTGAAGATCATTTGTTAAAGATACATGAGCACAGAGGAGAATTGGGCTTTCTTTACTTTTTTACCACCCCTAAAGCATTGATACATTAGATTATAGTACAGGTGCTTTTAGTATGGAGCGTGATATAACTGAAGTGCAGCATAGAGGTAGACTAATGGCTTTGAAATATCTATCACTATTCATTACAACCTGTGAAATGATTTCTGGAGGATTTTCCATAAATCCCTTAAATTTCAAGATCACAAAGACCCTGAAGTAATGCTAAGTCCACTAAAACCTTTTCAAACTTGGTGGGTTCTGGATAATACTAAGTGGCTTACTACCTGTGACTAGCCCTCTAAGCTCTCTGCTATTTTGGTGCAAGGTAGACAGCTCGGTTAGTTGTACTGCTATCCATGTCACCCATGCAAGTTCCCCTTCAGAAAAATCTAATCCTGGGTGATTTGGCTATAGTTGTATAAGATGTCTTTAGACAAGAAGAGAGTGGAAGTTGATCTGCTTGAGTTCTTCACCATTGGACCAGTCTCTTACTTGTTTATTAGGATCCAAGGATCCTTAGCTCTTGCCACTGTTTGGATGCTGCTTCCTCACAACTGTATCAGAAGATTGGTTAGGAGGTCCATAGCGTGTCCTGGAGGCCAAACAGAGCAGTAAGACAGATGGTGAGGAGTTCTAGGGTTTACATTGGTTTCCTTCTACACTGAATCATAGAATGGTTTAGGTTGGAAGGGACCTTTAAAGGTCATCTGGTCCAACAATAAAGCATGTGAATGAAACATGGACATGAATAAACATTTTCACAGTGCTACAAGTTAGATACATGGCTCCAGACCAAGAATCTGCAATATTTATGTGCTATATGGAGCGAATGGAGGAGAGCTAAGGGCTAAAGAAAGTGTCTTGCTGCAGCCAGAAAAGTGTGTCATGGCCACAGAAGATGTCTGGAAAATGTGGGAGAGATGCTCCGGAATTCCCTCTGCTGGATGTGGGAGTGGATGAATTCACCACCTTTAGTGCCAAGGGCCTGCAGGAACTTGAGTTCCAGAAGCTGGAACCTCACTTTGAATGTGTGTGTCCAGTTGTCCTTCAGGCATGGGGACTTTGCAAACTGGCTCTGAAAAAAGTTTTCTACAGTTCTTTTTGAAAAATGGACTGCTGCTACCCAGCTGTCATGTAATAATCTACTGGCTGGGAGCACTTAACTGGGAAGTGGGAGATCTGCATGCAGCTCATTGCACTGCTTCAAACCCCCACCTCCCATCTGCTGGAAGGGTGCCCTTGTTCCTAACTGACACAGTAACTTGGAAGTGGGACCACTGAACACCGAAGGTTGTGTCCACAGCTCCCAAGACAGTTTCTGATGTTGATGTTGCTTTGATTTTCAGAAAAGAAAAAAGAGAAAGCCTAAACAGTCCAGGGAAGTCTATTCCTTTGGCATGAGCTCTCCTGTAAGAAGCCAGTCTGCAAGAGAGGCATCTCCCCACCGTGTTTTGAAAGGGAATGGCAGTGTTTTACCCTTACTGCTTACAGTGTGCTTAGAAGAGACAGAAGGAGTTTGGACACGTTTCCTTGATGGACATAAATGGGTAGGTGGGAGAATAGTGTCTTGTTACGCTCTTCAGGCAAGATGTTGGCTATCTCTGCTCTGTGCAGAGCTTAGGCACCCAAGTAAGTTTTCTTACAAAACCACAGGCACCTCCTGCCTCTTAAGGTGGCTGAATTGTTAGGAGATGCTTTTGGATGCGTTGTTCGGACTTGGGAAGAGGCCTCAGAAACAGATTCAGGGGTAGTGTTGCCAGTGTTCACTTAAGCAGCTGTCATCTCGAGGTTTCGGGGTAAAGAATGGATGGGAGAGTGGAAAGGGAAACTACTTCAAATCTGGCTGGTTTTTGAGCGGGGACCTTGAAGAATGAAGCTGTGTCTATAGCTGTGTTCAGGTTCCTGGTGTCCATTTTTTGCCTTAAGCATGGGTCATTCTGTGATTTTTTTTTTTTTTATTTTTTTTTTTTTTGGTCATGTTAGTATGATTTGCTAGCTGTGGAATAAGCATAAATAATACAACAAGAAATCCTACAGATAGCACCCTAAGATTTTCAGTTTAGTTTTAGTGATTTACAGGCTTAGTTGTGGATCCCTCCAAATTCTCAATGATGGTGCTGATGATTTTAGCAGGTATTGAACCTTGCTGATAATAGGTATGCATTTATTCATCTTTAGTGGATTCCTTAGAAATAGTCTTTTATCCTCCAAGAGACCACGAATCAGGGGTTTATTTAGTCTCCATCTGGTCTGAATGCTGGGGCCAGTTTGCTCGTTTCTGTGCTGCAAGGGCTGGACAACAAAGCTTATGTGAAGTAGTGCTTGGCTGGTTGAGGAATGCACTGCACAGAGGCTGAAGGGTTCATAAATCGTTCACTAAAGAAGTCACCAAAATAGCTCACATCCATTTTAAAAGGCCTCACAAGCAATTCTTTCTTTAAATTAATCTGGTACACCAAAGGCTGTTGATTATATCAGAATTAAGGGGAGACAAGAAAGCATGGAAGTTTTTGTAAGGACACGATTTAATATAAGTAGGATTTTATGATTATCATCAGAGAAGGATTTATAAGAGATCATCTAATTTTGGGGATTTAAACCAAAGAGCTTTAGAAAAAATTGTTATGTGAAGGAGTTGGCAATGTTAGATGGCACGGTAATTACAGCCAATCAAAATAAAAACATCAGACAAGAATGTAGTGAAGGCCTAGCACAGGAAAGAGCAAAAAATGTCTTATTACATAAGAAAGAAAAAAGTCTCTTGGCAAGCTCTCTCGTCAGAATGGTGTTAATGAGAAAACAGGTCTCCGATAGCTGTCTGGTTAGTGGAGTTATGTACAGGAAATGTTAAGGAAACAGACATTGAGAACATGTGGCAGAGCCAGAGAAGTGCTGCTTGTTCGTGCTGCAGAGACTCCAGGGTGGTGGATCTCTCAGCAGCATCCACAGATGCGTTTGCAATGTTTCTCTCCAGCACCAGGACTACTTCTGACATCACTGGCCTTTAAACATAGATGGTGAATGCATTTAATAAAAATTAGTCATCACCTACAAATATTTTGCATTTAACCTCTTAAGTGGGAAGCTCCCTCACAAATTTCCTGTTAGTCTGCTGCCTAGCACTGAACCAGTTGTAATGCCCAATAATCTGTGAAAACATTGGAGTTAGAGATGTTTGGTTTGTAAACAGAAATTTCTCATGCTTTCTGTTGGTCCCATTATGTTGTGAGACCACAAGCTATAAGAAAGAATTCTTTTTTTTTTTTTTAAGTGTTTACTCAGCTCAATTTCCTTTAAATTCAATAATTATCTATAATATTTTAAAGCATTTTAGGATTTTATGAAATGTGGCATTTATAATTTTCCTACCTGAAAGAAATTGAAAATATTTCTGTAAGGCCTCAACAATAAAAATAGAAAGATGAGCAATTGCCATGTTGGAAACAACACAGACAACAGATAAAATTCACATGGCATAAGTGGATTATCAATGCATTTCATTGCATTGATATCCTCTAAAATTGTTACTGGTTTGGCTAAGGTCATCTCCTTAACATGCACCAAAAATAAGCATTTGTCACCAACAAGCAGCCCGGACAATTGAAACCCATGTTTGTAACACATGCCCTTTTCATAACATGTCAGAATATATTCTTCCTCCTTTTTGGATCTCTCTTCCCTTAGAGACAGCATAGTTAGTTGTTCCTACTCAGTTTCTGATGGCCTCTCTCAATTAAGCAGCATGTGTATGGATATGGATAAGCTTAGACCAGCAGAACTCTTATGGGAAATTAGTGTTTGATGTAAGGCTACTAAAAGCTGGTTTCAAGCAGAGAATATATTTAAGATTTGACTTTTCAAAAATACAGTTTCAAAAATGTTTTGAGTGTTCACAACAAGTGAATGACAGTTTATACAGAATGTTACTTGGAACACAGTTATGAATATTTCAGTGAGGTCTGCAGTCAAATATCCTAAAACATGTTCCATGACCCAATATGCAAATCAGCTGCGGGATGTGAGAGGGCTGTTGGGGCTTACTCTACATAGATTTAGACTGTTTTAACAAAGGTTATTTATTAAACATTATCGACATTGGTTTTTTCACCACTTTCAAAATCCAGGAGGGTATTTTATTTTCTTTAGGGAAACAGCTAAGAAGTAGGTCGGGAACCATGACTGTGAAGAGGCCACTCCAGGGAAGGGAAAGGTTAAGTTTAGTTCTAACAAGTAAAATAAGAAGGTTGGGAGGCTGCTGTCATTTGTGAAACAACCACAGCTTCTGAGTTATTGTTATACATTGAACTATTTAATATATCTCAGTTGTTCTTTGACAATATTAAGGTTAATGAAGGGAATTCCTACCACTGCATGGTTCAGGGAGTTAAATTGGAGGCTACTGGAAGAATCGTAATTTACATTACATAGACAAATCCAGAACCATATTCCATGGGTAAAAAATGTCATGTAACAGAATCAATATTACCAAAATTGTATGATGCAAATTTGGTGACCTTGTGAAATCACAAAGTCCACATAATACATTAAGTAATTTTGGCAATTGCCACCAAAAAAAAAAGGGGATACAGCTTACTGGACAATATTGTATTCTGCTTTGTACTTTGTGAAATTCCTGCTGAAAATAGGAAATAGATTACATTAAAATTGAACCAGACCATATTGCAAACCTACACAGAATTGAAAAGTTTAGGCTTCTCCAGGCAGCAACTCATATTCACAAAAGGAAAGGAAGTATATGCAAATATGTTTAAGTTTGTCAGGTGAGAAAGCAGAGTTTGGTGCATTTTTATTTTTTCCTTTCTCCCTCAAAGATCATTGAAGTCCCACAGAAATGGGGAAATCCCTGTTGACTTAAAATAGAGTAATGGCCAAACTAAGCAACTGTGAAAACATACACATGCACACACAGAGTCTTTAGCCAGCAGGCTCTGTGAGAACCTGGGACAGAGGACAGACTCCGTGAGATACCACAGTTGCAGCATGTCATCTCACGCAGTCGGAGTGTGTGGGAAGAGGATAGCTTGAAAAACGTCTCTTTTTGCAGAGGAAAGAGGGACTAGTGAAGCCAGAGTGCTCCCTCCATCTTAAGGGCTGTCTCTGCTCTGCAGGGCATGAGCGGTGGCTGTGTGCATGAAGGGAAGATGCTCTTATGGGAGTGCAGGAGTCAGCATGTTTCCTCTGCAAAAGACAGACAATTGCAGAGGAATGGTTTGGGCCGATGAAGCAGTGTCATTTTACATTGGTAGAAAATTGGCACCTCTCTTTCTCTGAAATGCAGCACTTCAGTGCTGACCTCTGCTCAAAATGAAACATGGTGAACCTATAATTAGGAGAAGTTCAAGTGACTTGCACAACAGAAAAATGAGAGTTGTGGGGTTCACTTACACAGTATTCTCTTAGGCTACTGTTGAAGCCTCCTGGCACTTCTCTCTTATTCTGTCTTGCTGCTCATCTCCTTATCTTTTGCCCTTAAAGTCCTGGAGCTCAAAGTCATATGTTTATTTTGACCTTCAAAAGTGAGTTCCTAGTCCTAAAAGCTGCAGAGATAAGCTTGAAAGTGTGCTCTTTGAAGCCTCAGGAATAAGAAAACTCCCAATTTTAAAATATTTGAGAATAGCAGGGCTACTCCAAACAAGAAGCCACCAGATACCTGTATCAGCATGCTTCTGAATTAGGCAGTAATCCTGCACTCAAAATATAACCATTTCACAATACTATTAAATATGCTTTCTCCTGTTGGTACCTTAATCTTTTCTGTGTAAACAACTTCTAACAGCTTCTTTTGCATCCTTATTCAAACAAATGCTAGCTTTTGTAACCAAAAAGAAAATGAGTAGCGGGTGAAAACTTATTTTTAATGATGCTGAGAACAAATGATTATTTATACTAAAGACCTCAGCAATTGTTTTCTACTAATCCCTTTTCATACGCTTCTGCCAAACTAGTTGCTACTGTTTGGATGATGCTTTTCAAGCTGCCTCTCAGTCCTTTTGTACATGGTAGAGAGTAGGCACCTAATGAACTACACAGAAGATCTGGGGGAAGTGAAGCAGAGATGCAAAAGTTCAGACTTGGAGGGAGAAATGAGTTTCAGAGTTTTTTATGAGAACACAGAGTACACTTTCCACTCCCGCATTTTCCACACACTGATTATGCTTTAGTCACTAATTCACTTTTGAAGTCAAAAATGAAAGTTTAAAGAAATGCAAAGAGGGAGGCAACAGCAGGGATGAAATCATCCGCAGTATGAAGATGAGAGATCAACCCACCTGCTGTCAAATTTGATATGGAAAGGAAGGCCTTAACGCTGACACATTTTGCTTCTCTGCAGCAAAGGCTTCACAATTAGACAATGTGATGATCAAGCTGCAGACTTTGTAAACAGTTGTGCAAAATGAGAGGGCAAAATGCAAGTCTGTGCCATTAAACTAGGTTGTTGGGTTTTTGTTTCTTTTAAAGACACAACCCACATCTTAAGAGCTGTTGGAAGAAAAAGATAATCTCACTGTATGGTTCTTGGATTTGAGAAGGGAGTGGAGAGTAGGGAGGATTGAAGAAGGGATAGGAAAGGTATATTTGTTCCTTTCTTTTATTCTCATCTACTTAGGGATGATAAAATACAACACTTGACTGATACGGGATATTTTTATATATCTATGTGAGAGACGGATATATACATATATATATATATATACAATTTATATAAATGTACATACAAAATTAAGTAAATTATACATGTGTGTAAAATACAGACATAGAGTTCTGTCTTTATATGTATCTATAGTGGTGGGTTTTTTCAAAAGTAGAGATGAAATGATACTTAATCTAAGAATGCTCAGAACAGCCTGTGTTACTGCATAAGGCTTCCAGGTCATGAGCTAAGTTAGAGCTTGCCAGTTGAGTTGAAGGAAAGTCACACTTTGAAAAAGCAAGACTGTGATAAGGGAGAAGCTAGCAAAATATTTGCCAGGTTATTTTTTGCAAAAATATTGCTAGGGAAGAAGGAGAGATTTTCTGGAGCACATGGGTTAGAAAGACTCAAGTTCTGTCATTGCTTACTGAGTGACCAGAGGCAAGTAACTTCATCTTTCTGTTTCACTTTCCATTTCAAAAATGAGTATAATATCTCAGAGGTAATTGCATTGTGTTAGTTGGCTAATTAAAGTTTAGATGTTTTGGACATTTATCACAGAAATAACTTTTTATTTCATTCATCTCAATTTCATTCCTCTGTTTTTCTCTCTACCATGTGGAGCACATCCAAATGACAGTCAGTAGAAGGAATCCATTCATTTCCATCACACCGAACTGATAAATGGATAGTTCCTTTGTGAAAATACCATTCCAGTTTGCGTTCTCTGGCATTCTGTAATCACCTACTTACTAGAAAAATTTCCCATTGGAAAGCAGCTTGTTTTCTTTGAATAAAGGGGGACATTTTTCACTGTTAAGCTAAAAAAAATAATAATTAAAGAGTTCAAAGTTTGTTCACAAATACACATTTTAAAATGAGAAATTCAAGGAAACCATGTATTTGAAATTCTTACATTGCTATAGGTTACAGCTGCATGTTGGCGTTGGACAGAATAAAACAGTGACTTTAAAAGTAGATCACATTGTTTCCTAAAATAGTAGGAAACTAGGAACACCTGTAGGACTTCAAATTCAAGGTAGGAGGGGACACTGATCATTACAAGGGCTAATACTCAAGAAATACTGCTGCTTAAGGAGGAAGAAAATATTTTAAGTGTGTTTACTTTCAGGGTAATGGCTACAGGTTCTACCTACTAGGTCAGTAGGCAAAAATTTTTGCAGTACGTTCAGCAATGCATTGTTTTAAGTATTGAACCTCCCACTTAGAGATAACAAAACCTGAATTTATCATTTTGGTTTTGGAGTTTTGTTATCTGCTTTAATAGACATCTCTCTTGTGTTTTTCTCAGCCAAGCCCAGCATCCCCAGGGCTGTTGTGCCTGTGCGTAGGCTACTAGTGGCCGGTGAAGACAAGCCGAGGTTTTGGGGAATGGCTCCTTCCTGGAGGGAGCTAGAGCCCAACGTTCGGAAT
>JANZLP010000050.1:1363561-1374547 GCA_026930925.1 Chelictinia riocourii | reverse complement strand
TTGAAGCAGATCTTGCTGGTAATTTATAGACTTTACACATTATGGTGGATGTCATGTTACCTACTTATCCCTATACCTCCTATGACAAGCCTTCCCCAGTGTCAGATGAGCCCTCATCTTCAAGGAAGCTGGATGAGCCACAAGCCTTGTGGACCAACCTGTAACAGAGGCTTGCAATCACCATTTGCTATAAAGCAATCACTCAAATTTAAGCTCAGGGGGCTTGCAGCTTGGTATAACTTCCTGTATTTTACCATCTGCTGAGAGCAGACAGCATCAGCTACACAAGACAGTGAGCCACACAAAATTATTTCATGACAAAGCTGACATTTTGAGTCTGGTCCTCAGTTTAGATAGTTTTGAAGGCCCTTAAGAACCGTCGAAATAGTTTGTTATTGAGGAAAAAAAGTGTAAAGATTTAGTTAACTTGCAAAGAAGGCATGTTCCATCTGATGAGACTATAGAGCAAAAAACCCTGTTAGAGCTGGTTTAAGAAACACAAACAAGCAAAAAGTTGAAATAATTTCTAAAAGAAAAATGAGTTTTTAGGAACACATTGTTGCCCTGGTCACTCGTGAGAAAAAAGGATTGTGCAAGCATGTGTCTGTTTCCTCTGCCTGAACCAACTTGCTGGTTTTAACTAAATTTGTTCAATGAGTAGTGTTCACAAAGACAGTTCAAGTCCTAAAAGTTTCTTGAAAACAAGAAGCTAGGTAGAGAATAGTAAAAGGTGAAATATGCTATGGATTATTGATACTGGAGTGTTCACCTGTCTTCTAATATGGGAAAAATTTTGACCGGACTTCACACATTCTTGCCTACCAGCCACCAAACTTGTATTATTAGGGAAACTGGGTTTTACTTTCTGTTATGGATTTACTTGATGGTGATTTCTAGGATTTGTTTTATCTACAGGTAGATCTAATTTCTAAAGACAGTGCCTAAATGCTTACAACACTGTCTTAAGTTTGACTAAGACAGGAAATGTTTCCCTTAATATTTTTAGATCTATGATAGAAGATATTTTCCATGATGACTCCTCCCTCCTCTTTTCCACATTTTTTCTTATACTGTGTCTATTAGAGTAGAAAAAGAGGTTTGTAAAGAGATATAATTTGGTGAAGTGCAGGAGTCAGGGAAGTTTAACTGAGAGGTATTGAGTGGGGGAAGAAAATGGCACAAGGCTAATCTCCACCTTTTTAAGGAAAACCATTTCTCCAAGTTCACTGCCATCCTTTGTTCTCTCAAACTTTGGAAACATATATGCTGTTTTCTCCAAGACCTTGCTCCAATGTCTCCAAGGTTAGTATAAAACAACTGTGCTATATCTATGTGACAGATGGTGCCTGCTGCTATCAACAGTAGTGAGTAGTTTATGCTGGCCTCATATCAGGGCCTTGTTGTGAAATATTAACCTCTTCAGACCTGATGGTCACTGATAAGCAGGCATCCTCTTGAAAGCAGAGCAAAAGGTGAAGTGCACGTGTCGGAGCTGGCTGCAATATCCTCCCCACCACTTTGTTGATGTTTACAACTGAATTGAACACATAACTAAAGCAGAAAATCACATTGCTTATTCTTGGAACCAGTATTTCAGTTTCTTGAAAAACAGTGAGACAAGATGCGCTTCTCATTCTCTGTATTAGCTTTACTTAAGTGTCACAGCCAACTGTAAAGTGGTTGTAAAAACAAAAAGTCCCTAACCGGTGAGCCTAAGGATGACAGTGTGTGGAGTCTCTGGTGTGCTCATCTGCTGCCAGGAGCACTTTCCTCTAGGTTTTTTTATGTGCTCCCACTGCTTTTGTCTGTAGAGTTAATACACATGAAATGTTTCCTGGAAATAACAATACACTGTAAAGCTTTTGCAGTTATAGTATTTTTTTTTTTCCCTTGGCAATAAGTTTAGGGACTTTTCTGATTTGAAATGCTAAATAAAACACTTTAAATGATATCAATCTAAATCCTGAAGTAATTTACTTTTTTCCTAAGTAAAAAGTATGATTAATTCAGAGAAAAAAAAAATTACTTAAGTGAAAAAAGCCTACTTTTTCCCTGTACATCTTTCCCTGTACCACACACACCACGCTCCCCTATTTACCACAGAAACTTTCTTTTTGCTATCTGTATGGGTCATCTTTAAACTTTTTTCCATCATGTGCTTAGACTTGCATGAGAAAATATTTAAATAATAATGTCAAGAGAAATCAGCAGTGTCCTAGTAAGTTATTTTTATCATAGTAATAGCAGAACTCTAGAACAGATGATCCATAAAATATGTTACCTTTCACTCTTGCCCTCTCCAACCCTATTTTAAAATTAGGTTAATTTCATGCTTTTGAAAGATAAACTATTCAGAAATGCTAGAGAGTACTGGGACTGATATTTGGATCTGGTGTTTAGTATATAAAAGCAAGACTGCACACTACACAACAGCGTTCTACATGTCTTTTCTATATCTTTGGAAAAGTGGATTTGTACATCAATATTGAAACACTTCAGTAATTTAATTCCTTAAATCATAAGAATATTTTAAGTACTTATTAAAAAGCAAGAGAACTTACTATTTTATCATTGGCCATTTAAACAAAAACCGAACAGTGGATTCCCAGTTAAGATTTGTGAATTTTAGAGAACTTCCTTCCTACAGTGAAGGTCATCCATCTGATACGCATAAACATTTTTAATAGAGCTTCTTGTGTATCACAATATTGTCCAATAAAAATGTGGCAGTGCTAGGTCAGGTGAAATAATTGAAAATGACTGGATATTCTGCAGACTTTGTGACAAATATCAAAAGTCCCTTGCCATCCTAAGTCCTTTAATACCAAAATGGCACAAAGTATTTTTAGTGATGACAGGCCCTCTGGTTTCAGAATCTCAGAAATAAACTGCACCACAAAGTGGCATTCACAATAGTCATTGCAATAAACTAAGGCTCTGGGAATTTTCTCACACCACTACAGTTCTCAGTGTCCTTGCCTGGTAATGACCAGTGTTAGTGTATAATCCGAGACTCGTGTGTTAGCATTTCAGAGGAATTTCCCAGCCTGCCTTTCTGGTATTTACCATAGTGCCGTGGAGTGGGGCACTGAGGAGGAGGGGAGAGGGAAAGAGCATTCTACAATTTCCTTTCAGCACATTTACAGCTATTTTTTCAAGCTCAGCATGTGTGTTTTGGAGGCAGGAGAAGGCCAGGGCACTCAGACTGTTGTCTTAAATGAAATTCCATTCAGTCTAAAGGCTGGCTCTCTAGACAGCCGTTAACTTGCAGGTGTGCCGGACTAAAATGTGCAATGTGATTAAACAAATGAAAGCCAGGCTATGAATGTGGAGCCTTGAAACGTTTCTTAATATGAGAAGGACAAAGAAAGATATCTATGCAAACGTATTTTGATGCACATACATAAAATTAAAAAAGAAATGATGAAGCTTTTGGCCAAAACAGTTTCAAATCTGAAATGCCTACTGTATTAAATAAACATGTATTGGGAGACCTTATTTAGGCAGTAGAATCTGACAGTCACAGAAACTTTACCCATAAAATCCCTGTAAAGTACCATGTTTGCCTCTACCCATTCATAATAACCCACTGGTAGAACATTAATTGAGAACTGATTTAATCTCCTGGCTTTGTTTTTTTGCTAGCTCTAAATTTTAATTATTTTGAAATTATGTTCATTTCTGAGAGCACAATGAGAATTCTTGAATCTGTTTAGCATTGCGTAGTAAGTGGGCCTGAGTCCCTGACATTGAGTACAAACTCAATCTCAGAATACCTAAATGCTTTCAAAAGAACAAAGAGATCCGTTAAGAGTACAGAAGCTTTTACTTATTAGGAGTGTATTTCCCAGCCTAGGACAACATTACTAATCCCAGAGCTGGAGCTCAGTCCTGAGATCTCCTGTAGCAATATGAAACACAGCTGGCCCACTGCTGAAGACAAGAACAGTTTTGCTGAGGTAATACTCATTACAGGACGTCTTTTTCTTGGTTTTGTTTGCCATCTGGTTACAAATGGTTGTATTTTCTCAATGCATGTGTTATTTCAAATATTTGCCAGAAGAATTCTGATGCTTCGCTTATTCCCATATGTTGTTTCTGTCTGCTACCTGATTAAAAGTCATAAACCAAGCAGTTTGGTTCAGTTTCCATATTAAATGGGATGTCCATCACCAGTACAAGACTTGCAGGAATTTGAGAAGAATTTCTTAAAAACTTAACTTAAAACTTGCTGAGAGTAAGCACATTCCACATGGTGATGAGACTAGGGCTATTGCTTTTCATCGGGGGGGGGATATGCCTATAAGTGAAGCTATCATGACAAAATCACAGTAAAATGCAGATTACCTCCATTTTTCAGATGAAGAAACTGAGACAAATTCCATGAACTGTACAATTCCATGCAGGAGGTACACAGCAGAGCCAAGAGCTGAGCCAGAAACTGAGTTTCAAAGTGCCTTAGTCACAAGCACATCCATAATCAGAACGGTCTGCTGGTCATCAAAAATGAACCAGAGAAGGAACTGAATGCAAAAGGAAATACCGAGGCTCATTTTTTACAGTAAATTCAGATGTCTTTAGTCTGTAATAGATAAAAGAGTATAACTTAGTTTATTAGAGGAATGAAATTGTTACATCAAAATGAACCGATTTTAACCTGCAGTGTTGCAAGTGGATGTTTTGCTACACCCTTGCCAGTTCTCACATATTTTGGATCGAAAATGAGGTCAATACAAGGTGTTCTTAAATATCATTTTGTTTTTTACTGCACGTCAGCCAAGTGACACAGTGGATTTCCTCCCCTACACTATGGTTGACTGGTCTTTTCCCGCAATAAGGAAAAACATTACTTTCCCCTCAGACTTTTAAGTAAGCATACATGAGGTTCATATTTACTTTACTAGCTACACAAATTTGGAACTGAACCCAATATTCTCAGTCTATGTGATAGCTGATAGCAAAAGCTTTTGTGACGATCTCTTTGTCTTTCCTCCCCAGACAGGGGTTTGGAAGGGCATATTATCCACCCAGGAAATAAATTTGGCAAAGCCAGCACTAAAATCTAGATTTATAATTGGCAAGTAGCAGCTGGACATATCATTTTAAAGTAGTTTATAATCCCTTGATAATATTCAGCAAAAGTTTAGCCAAATGGAAATTTGGTTTTGGTTCAAACTCTGAACCGATGAAACACCTTTTCCGGAACAACATCTGTGAGTAAGAGACTCTCTGACCTTTTCTTGGGATTCAAGTAATTTGCATGTAGACCCATACCCTGTGGCCAGACTGTGGCTTCAAACAATTGCACACGTCAAAGAATAGAAGAGTCCATCATGGAGAAACTTCGCAATAACAGCTCCTGGAGGTGAAAGACTGAACCTCCTTTCCGTGTACCATCCCTAATCACTGAGAGCTGTGCCGTGGGGATGTGCAGCCTCCTTTCTGGCATGCTAAATCCTCAGCCTAGGGGCAGTGTTGACTGATGGTTGGAGCCAGGATGGCCAAGCTCACGCTGTGGCTCTACCTGTTGCTGCCTTTGTGACCCTGAGAAAGTGCTTCCCTTCTGCTTAACTTTGCTTTTCTTCATGTAGTGCTTGTGTTTTCAGCTTTTGTTGTGAGATTTATGGGATCACCCTTTGGAGCAATCCTAAATAATAGGTCTTGTGTTCTGCCATTTTTTTTTAAACAGGAAATAATGGACATCAGTGTCAGGATTCCCCTTTTACAGATCACGTGGCAGAAACCCAGAGTTTATATTTACTTCTCAAAAGCATACCAGAGGTTGCCAGATGAGGCAGAAACTTAATACAGACCCCATGACCCAATCAAGTTCCTTAATGAAAATCTTTGAAAAATATTGCTGGGTTTTGTCTCTTATCTGTTCATCTTCTCTCATCTGACTCCTGTGACATGTTTATTTCTCAATCAATTTGTCCTTTTCAATTCAATCTCACCAAAACTTTAGAGGTTTATTTGGGGGCAAGTGGC
The DNA here is from genome assembly GCA_026930925.1 of Chelictinia riocourii. Lineage (NCBI taxonomy): Eukaryota > Metazoa > Chordata > Aves > Accipitriformes > Accipitridae > Chelictinia > Chelictinia riocourii. The sequence continues at coordinate 1,368,559 of JANZLP010000050.1, read as the reverse complement.
AGGGGAGCTTATTTCACTGGTCTGCTTGTCCTACAGCTTTGAGGTACAATTCTTCCTGTATGTGACAGCAGGAATGGAGTGTGGATGGATCTATGCAGAGCAGAGACTTAAAAGTGTAACCATAATACATTTCCGTTTTAATATTTGAAACATTTTTTCCTTTTTTCAATTTTGTGATGTAAAAGAATCCAAACCGTGTAAAGATTGGAAACAGAGAAAATGTTAGGGGAAAAAGATAATACTCACACTATGTGAGGAAGCATGTGGAATATAAGAGGAGGAGGAGACTGAGGCATTGTTCTGGTCTGTCCTAGAAATGAGATCCACTGCTGAGAGAGGGCATCAGGATAACAGAGTTCTGATGCAGAAGCAATGACTTAGGAAGCAGAAAATTGAAAAGTCTGCCAGTGTTTTATATCCTGTGCATCGAGGAGCTGTTAACTTGAGATATTTTTCCACTGGATTTTACTTCAAGAACTACATGGCCTTAGCTGGAAACAAACATTTCTCATTATATTTAGTATAATTTCCCATGAAGAACTTCTTGTTAGAGCAATTTTGGTTTCTTAATGTGTTTCTAGAAAATGCTGGTCAGCTGTTTTGAAAACTTTCATTATCTAGATTACAGATCCTCATCCATTTTTTCAAGATACAGTGGAAAAGTGGTTCACACTTTTTATTTCCCCACAGTAAATCTAGTGTAATTTTTAAATTTCAGATCCAGTGCCCTCTGCTTCTAAATTGTGTTGTTTTGTCCATGCATTTGCATCAAAGTCTTCTAAGTCATTCCAGCAGTACAAAGTCCTATCATTTTCTGAGTGTTTTCTTCTTATTAAAAATTGTCAGGTACTTCATGACAGGTGCTTGAGAGAACAGTGTATTCTTACAAGAACTTGAAAAATATTTCTTGAAGGTGGAAATGGTGGTTTGTTTTTCCAGATTGTGAGGGATTTAGATGCCTAAGTTTTGTTTACTTCATTTTCTCATTGTACATCTTTTCCTGAAGTGCAGGAAAATTAGGGTGAAAGGTAAATTGTTCTGCTGGAGTTCAGTTCCTGAACCACAGTATGTTTTCTTGTCACTAGCTGATATTAAAACAGTTGTCAGTATTCAAAAAACGTGCCAGTGTAGTATTTCTTTCCTATTCATCTTTCAGTATCAATAAGAAAAACAGAGTTGTAGAGTGCATCAGCATTACACTTGGACTCAAGATTAGTTCCTGTTTCTGAGCCGGCATGGATTTGGAGTGTGAAGCCAATTAACTCACTTCATGATGCTTCTGTTCTACCTCCCGCTCCATATCTGTCTTATGTCTTTGAATTATAAACTCCCTGAGACATAGGTAGTTTCTTACTAGCTGTCTGGAGCCTAGTACAATGTGCCCACATTTCAACTAGAACTCTCCTATCTTTATAATGGTTCAAATAATAAGCCATCACAATTTTTTGTTTGCTATTGTACAGAAGCACAATTGTGATTTTTTATACAATTATTTTGGTTATGTCCACAAATCTTTAGGAAACTATCTCATTTGCCTGAACCTAGACATTTACCTGTCTCTCCCGAGAGAGACTCTTTCCATTCATTCACCTCTGGTGAACCTATAATAGCTTTGCATAGAGGATATGTTTCTGGTAATCTGCTTATCTCAGGTAATTAATAAGACCAAAAAAAGTCTGGTGCAGACAATGCTATTTTGTTTCCTAGTAGATGAGCCTATCAAAAGACTGTAGACTTTTCCTCAGTCCCTTGAGTTCAAAATATTATGTCTGAATACATGATATATTTACAGATGCAGAAAAACACTAATAATATGACCTAGGAAGATTTGGGTTTGAGAGTCTTTCTTTGCTTCTTCTTGGAGAATTGCATGGCAACTTGACATAATACTACAAGCTTTGAGTCACTGAAGGGTGCAGAAGTTTTTTGTCCTTTACTGTACCTACATTTCTGTTATATTCCAGTTCCAAGAGATCTTTTTTTTTGAACATGATGCAAAAGAGAGTGGTCACGAATATTTTCATGCAATGGGAAGATAATTTCCTACTCATATCCAGGCAAGATGTAGATTCCTCACAGGTGCCTTCATTGCATACATTAATAGCAAGACAGAAAAACAGTGGTGAAGGTTGTGTTTATCTTATTTCCTCCACCTGTGCTGAACAGCCACACTCTATAATACTGAATAAACCAGGAAAGAGATTACTGGGAAAGTGGTGTAATCTTATATACACATCACTATGGGGCGAGTTAAGATACTGGACTTCAAATCACTTTACAACCTCGGGGGAAAATGAACTTTCTCTTCTGAGTTGGCAATTGCATGAAATGTAGCTTTTTTTATGCAGGGTTTCCACTCCCCCAAAAGATTTCTTCTCCGTTTCCTTTTCATAAATCCCAGATGAAACTTAAATCCAAGTTAGTCTGAAGCCACTGAACTTTTCTAAGATTTGGTCTAGCAGCTTATTTGCACTGAACACAGAAGTCTCAGGCAAGAGTGACTGCAGACTAGAATGTACTGTAGGTCTACGCCAGAAGCTTTGAACTCAGGTACAAGTGAATCATTTCCAAGTAATCTGGCCCACACAATGGAATATTTCCTGTCTGGATGAATTACATGCTGCCTGGGTGGGCTTGTGAATGGTGAGAAAGAAAACAAAGATTAAAAAAATCACTGCTTCATTTAAACCAGGGAGGCAACCCAGTGAGGATGTCTGAAATGCTAAGGACTGCTCTAAATGTTTCAGGTTTGGCCTGCCATGGGCTGGTCAGTGTGTGTGAGAGGCTGCAGTGTGTTTTGCTTTAGCAAACACCCTTATTATCTCCTATTTTGTACCAGATATATCATAGCAATCATTTTGTCTTGTCCTGTCAGACTCCACATGGTAGATTGAAAAGAAAGAAAAAAGTATACTTTTCCAAGTTTTTACTGTCAAAATATGTCATTTGAAAGTCTGCAACCTCTAGGTGGACATTGTGGAGGGGAACCAAGAACTTGTGGCAGCTTAAAATCTTCACATTTCTGTACCTGATGAGAATTAGAAAGAAGTTTCCCTGGACTTGATTCTCCAGGTGCCAACCCCTGTTAGGTGTGCAATGTTGGGCCTCAACTCGCCACTGTGTTCAGCAGGGCAACCTCTTGCTGTAGAGCATGTTCAAACTGCTCTGTCAAACAGTCTGGAACCTTCCATGTGGGAAGAACCATCTAAGAAGTGATTTAGCCCATTGGGTGGATTTCTGGAGGTATGGCTGCAGGAGAAAAAGCTTTGTTTGCATAAAGAGCAATGTGTCTTCCTTAGTGCTAAAAGTGCATTACTTTCCATGACTCACTTTCAGAGTGGTTGCTCTGGTGAAAAGCTGAAGTTTCTCAGCAAACACTTGCAACCAAAGCAAGACTAGTTTATTCCTAACACTGTGCAAACTAATGATGGGCAAACATCATACCCTGCAACGTACATAGAAGCACTCGGAGACCTGTGTGTCTCATTCAGACAGCCGTTCTATCACCTTGCTGTGATAACTGTCTCCTCCTTCCCAAAAGAACCAGCTATGTCTTGGATCATCTTCCCACAGTGGGGACCAGTCTCTTAAGGTGGTCACCGCTGAGAGAACAGGAACATGCAGTAGAGAGTTCCACTGCACCGCTGTTTCCAAGATAATAGGTTGATGTCAATTTGTTTTATTTCTATGAACCAAGCCTACAGATGAGCTCATGATGTCCTTGAGGAATCAGGCCTGTGGGCTCCAAGTCTCCAAGCCATAATGATATTCTTCTCCATTTATTATTTTTGAGCTGAAATTTAATGTAACTGAATAGTTTTCTCCAAGATTAACAGAAATCAAACCCTCATGTAACTCCATTAAATTCACTGGAGTTACACCAAGCATGACTTTGGCCCATTTTATGTTTTCTCTGAAGATGTGAATCATCTCTAAAACAACTTCACTGATTTAACATTTTGGACAACAGATTGATGCAAGTAATTCTGCAAAACCTCAGAAGCCATCCCCAAAAACTTTCATAACCACTGATGGGTTTGGTTACTTACTCTCCTTCCACTTAAGCGGTTTTACTGGGGGGGGTTCACCCCAGTTTTCAAACCAAGTGCCCCTTAGGGGAAGGGGGTACTTCACAGCTGGTGCCCCTGCTTCTTGCAGGCCCCCCCAGCCCAACCCAGGCAGCAGGTAATTCTCAACACCCCCCCCAAGCCCAGCCCTTGATAGACACTTGCCAGCCAAAACCCACTGGCTGAGCCTTCCCCCAATTCCTGTTACTAGGAAAAACACCCATGGCAAATGCCAAGAGGAGAAAGGAAGCATTATAGACCCAAACCAATTCCCATCCCTTACAGGTGTGTTGATTCAAACAATAATTAAAAAGTGCAGTATCCAGCACCACCCACTCTCCAGCTGGCAAACCTCTCTGCTCTCCTTTTCTTTTCCACCCCATCAGCAGCCTGGACTGTACTCACAAATTGTCCCGCTGATTTTCAGGCAAAGCACTTATTTAGACAGGATTTCAAATTACAAGGGCAGGGAAAAGAAGCTTTATAAAACTGAACTAAACATATTTTTGCTGCTATGACTTATCTTAAAGAGTCTCCTGCAGCATTCTTCAAAACATCTGCTCAAAGTTTTCAAAGCAAGTAAGTGCGCTGGATCTTGGACAAAATGAGGTCCCTTGGTTATACGTACACCTACGTGTGGATTTGCATATTGTCAGAGCTTAAGTTTTGGCAATCAGAACAAAAGAATAATTTAAGGAACAGCAAGGCATGATAATGGTAATATTTTGTCATTGCTATTGCTGCTGTAAAACTGTAGATACATCATGGGTTTTAGAAGAAAATGCGCAGAATGTACAGGATATTCAAAAATACGCATCATTGCTCCAGTTCTGATCATAAAAGGGAAGCAGGGCCAAAAACTGCTTCTCACTAAGTGTTTGGACAATGCCCCAGCCTACAGGGAGCTGATCTGTTATCAGTGTACGGCATT
>JANZLP010000050.1:1138173-1148628 GCA_026930925.1 Chelictinia riocourii | reverse complement strand
TATCTGTGCTGAGGTTTAGCCTTTCTCCAGTCTAAAATTCAGTAGTTCCTTATCTCTTATTTCCAGGGTTGTAACTTTCTATAGTGCAAGAGAAGAGATAATGTCTTTTCTAGACTCCTGTATTAAGTAACTATAGCTATGATTTTTTTTTTTAACCAATTCTTGGGCTTCTGTCTATTCTCTGTTTGTCAGTCTTTGATTTTACATTACTCTTTCTCACTGTTTTCCCAAGTTGGTCTGTACCAGTTGACTTGTTTATTCTGAGCTGCAGTCTTTGTAGGAACCATTTCTGAAACCAGGTTTTATCAGATCTGGAAAGGTAGCTAGTCCCTGCATAAACGTTTTCTAGGTTGCTGTTACAGGGATATAAGTATTTTCCAAAGCAAATACTTTTAAGAGTGCCTTAAAATGTCTAATTGTTTGGAGATGGCTTTGCAATCCAACTGAGACTATTTTTTTAGTAAACTCAGCTTCACTCAAAGGGGAATGTACTGGAGAAGCTGAGCCAGCATACTCTTCCAGGGGCCTTTCTGCATCTGTTATATCAGTAAACATGCTTGCTTTGTAGTAGTTGTTGGCTTTTGGTGGTGGTGTTTATTGGTTTGGTTTTTGTTTGGGTTTTTTTTTAACCATGGCCTTACTAACATCTTGAACGTGATAGTAGGACATGGGGAATGGTGGCTGCAGCAAGCAAGCAGCTCTGGAAGACACTGTGAAAACAAGAAGTGTGGAATTTGATATACCAGAAAAATTAAAAGCTAAAGTTGTAAAGCCTCTAGCACAGGTGAGCATGTTGAGGAGAAATGAAATTAAATGCCCAAAGGGAAGAAGGAGCTCATCCCTTTGTTTAACATAGCAATAGGTTCAGTGAAAAAAATTAATTAAATCCCATAGCACAGCTGTACAATAGAAATGCACGCAATACTTGTAGGTACAGCTGTTCTCTGCAAGCAGTTTCAGGCAGTGTATCGGTAGAAGTCTTCTGCAGAGCGATTAATTTCTCGTGTACTGTATGTGCCTGCTACATCACACAGCTAGAAATATGGAACTAAAGGAGATGTGTGCCATTGAGTGAAGTCCCTTACTGTACAGGAAACCATCTAATCAAATCACCTTAGAAATGTATTAAGCTATATCTGTTAGATTATTTTTTTTAACTCCACTACTCCTGCTGGAAGTAGTCTTCTAATTTTTGTTCCAGTCTTAACAGTCCATTAAAATTAATTTGATGTTTGTTGGCAGCTTTTGTGTAGCTTAATTCTTCCCCTATGTTTACTTTGTCATATACTTTCATTGTGTTAGGGTGAGTAAGGTAAGCTCTTCTGCTCCCTGAAGAAAGGCTTTGCATTCCCCTTCTCATTTTTAGAACCTTCCCCCATCCCCAGTTTCATCCATGTTTTACCACTTCTAGTTTTTGCCAGAGTCTATTATCTCACTCCTAAAAAATTGTCTTCCTAAGTCTTCTCAGTGTGCTGATGAACACACCCATATACTCCCCAATGCCAAGTTCATGAAATTGAATATTTCAATAAAATGACTGTCAACACTAATCTTGGAAGAAATTTTATAATAGTCTCAGTCTCTACCAACAATTAACTTGTCCTTCCTGATTGGAACCTCTGATATACTTAAGGGTTAGAAAAGCCTTCAGAGAACTTCTTGGTGCTTGCAGTGTTTTGGGTCTTGCTAAATTGCCTGGCACCACACCTGCGATGGTGTCCATCATGCTGTTCTCAGTGTTGGTGGTGGCACTGCTGAAGAGACTAATGTGAGAAAGTTTATGTTGGAACACAAGGCATTTTAAAGGGAATGAAGTGTGTTACATCAGTAGTTAGAGCAGATGTAACCTACATCAGGATATGCGTTGGTCAGACCCTACAGAAAAGGGAACCATGTAAGTACGGAAAAGAAAGAACATGCAGAGAGGAACGACTGCTTGCATGTTGCTGTGACTAAATCCTGTCCTTGCATTTACATGAGCATGGTGAAAGAATCAGTACTTAATTACCATCCTTTAAATGTCAGTGTTATTCCTGGTAGTAGTTTATGACATGTTAACTCCTTCTGTTGCCTGGAAACTAGACCAAGAGCCGAGTTTAACACCTTAAGAATATGGCTGAAGGACTGCTGCTTTTGGAAAGACCATGCAGGCAGTGTTACTCCCTGTAACAGTATGACCTGAAGAACTTTTAGCTGTTTGTAGATGTTCTTCAGAATTTTTTGTTTATTACTTTAAAAATACATTACACAAAGGTCTTGACTTTATGAGAAATTATATTTGGGAAAAGTCAGGGAGAGGTAATTTCTTAATTTATTTTTAAAGTAGGTACAGTGTTTGAAGGTAACCTGTTCTGCAACTTTTTCAAAATATGTTTTATGTGGTATCTGGTTACTGTGTTTTACATATATTTACAGGCTTGGGCCAGTAGCAGCTTATATATTAAGTGTTCCATCTTATGTCACTGAAAAGAGCCAGACAAATTAAGTCACAGATATGGTTGAGATAGGACAATTGATTCTATCTTTGATAACTAAGCATATGCAAAAATGCTTTGGTTAATATTTTAAATGCTCAAATACAAAAATTTACTGAGTGTACTCTGTTATGATGGTCTTACTGACTTCTAGAGGTCATTGTATAGCTAGAGGAAAAGTCAGACCTTTCTCTAGCTGAATTTATCTGAAGAAAGGCAGTGTATTTGAAAGCATTTACAATTGGACGTGTCAACAATTTCTGGTGTTAAACTGTGTTTCCCTTCTAGTAATTCCCCTGAAGTGGCAGCTGTATTTAATTTTGGTTATGAAACTGATTTTTCCTTTAAACCCAAATAAATATTTAAAAAGTTTTTGTCCCAATCGAATGCTCAGAATTAGTTTAAGTAGTCACATGTACCAAGATCAGTTACACTTCAGAAAAATGTTGTAGTAGTTAAACCACATGGTAAAGAATAAGGAAAGTATCCCATTATCTCATAAGAAAAGTGTTCTCTTCCAAAAGAGGTGTGCTGTGTACTACCTTTTTGCCTGGACAGAAAGCCTCCTACTGGCTACTGCTTGTCAGGCTCAAAGCTCACATTCTTATTAATATTTTCCAAAATAGGTAGGTCGAGATGCGTACACCTTCATAGGTAGCTGATGTTGTTTTACAGATGCTAGGACATATCAAGAGTTACTTGTTGATTTGTGTTCTCAGTGCTTTTATAATTTTGTCTACCTTTGTCCACTTACTGTGGACATAATGTCATATGTTTGCAGGTTCAGCCACAGAAATCTGGCCACTTTTGAGGATGAAATGTGCCCTTGATTTGAGTGAGATCAAACTGTCAACTCTTTTTAAATGAGGGAGAAGGAAGAAAAACCAGAACATCTAAAGTCTCCAACATTTCCTTAAATTGATGACTTGAGATTTTCAGTAATTGTGTTAGAGTCACAAAAATGCTTTTTACAGCTTCTTGGTAAAATTCTGAATGTGTTTTATGTATGCAGCTGAAAAGTTGTTGTTTGCCAATGCTGTAATGTTTTAGGGCAATCAAAAGGCCAGGAGGAGTCTAAAAGTGGGTGAGTGCCAAGGCTAGAATCTGGAAAGCCTAAGGAATATATGCTATAACAGGGCAGGTGTACTCAAATGTGGATTTTCACTGTGTCAGAGGGAATAGAAATGGGAAAGAGAACTGGTGTATCGGACAGACACATGCTTCATAAGTAGAATCCAGAAAAGTCCCTTCGTTAGTGTCCTTTCCGAGCCTGGAATGGATTTGAATTTTATTAATCTTGTCATTCCTTTGCTGTCAGCAAATGTTTTTTGAAACTCATTAGAAGAATGTTGTATCCATTTCTGTTTGTCTAGGTATATATAGGATCATACCTCCCACTGTGGCTTATTAAATGATTATTTGAAAGGATTGTATCATTTGAATGATTTAGGAGAGTGCTGGAAGGCTTCATAATGATTTTTTTTTTCATATTTTGCTTAAAAAAGATAACATTATTCTGTAGGGTTTTAGTTTTAGTTTAGGTCAGCATTAAAACATTGAGAAATTATGTAACGGAGATTGTTCGTTCATTTCATATGCCCATATGCAGTTTTCTAACTTAATATGATTTTCCCCAAGACTGTAGCCTGATTCCGTGTAATGAGTGAGCAATGTTCATTCTTAATGACTGGCTATTAAATATTTTATTCATTGTGTAGCCTGAGGTTTATTTACTGCATGCTGTTTTCTGAAGATAGAAAAACTAATTTCTGAAAGAAAATCCAGATATCCAAACAAAAATTAATATATTTTCACAAATCACTGAGGTCATACTGTCCTTGTTTTCCTGGAGCTGTACAAGCAAAGGTCATGAGCACATCCACACTTCCATGAGGCCTTTCTGAAATGCTTAATACTCAATCACCAGGAGCGTTTAGTTGAATATATCTGGTACTATATAAAACAGTTTCTTAGCTGACTTCAGCTGCTGCTTAAATACTGATGCTTCTGCAAGGTCTTTAAAGCAAATGAGGACCTCAGTCCTACCCCTCAGTGGAAATTTTTTGTTGAAGTGATTTTGTTGCTATTGCTCAGGGCTCTGACAATTGAGTAACACCTGCTCCTCCATGACAGCATTTACTGTCTTAATCAGATGGCTTTTTTCGTTGCGGAAGACTGAAAGACAAGTATTTACTGCATAACCAGGTTTTGTTGTCAGAAGATGCGTGTCCAGTGCACTTGGTGAGGCTGCAGTCTTATGGAAATGAAAAATAATTGGTTATATCACTAAAATCTGTGGCATATAATGCTGCCAAATTGAGATTGTGTGACCAAACTTAATTATGTTACTTTTAACTGCTGAATGCTTGATTTCGATATCTTGATTGTATTTTGGGCTTGCTGAAAGTAGGCAGCTGTTGCTCATGCAGTGATTGTGCAGGTGCATGCAATCCTGTTGAACTTGGCATTAACAGATAAAGCTGGGTATTCCACTGTAATAACGGAATGCGACTGGTGGCTAGAGAGAGAGTGATTTTATTTTGCTCAGCTGCTGACTCTAATCAGGAATAACTCCCAAAAATCTTTTTTACAAACATCCCTTCTTTCCCTTCTCCTTCCTATTTTGAAGCCCTCTTTCTATTAGCAACAGAGACTAATTTTTAATTGCCATGGTTTTCCTGTGATAACAAAATGCCTACTTTCAACCCTACAATTCTAGAAAACACTAATGTGATTTGAATGCTAAATCCCAAATTTTACTGCCATGAAATATCCAACAATAAACATATAGATCAGATCACACATCTACCTACCTTGTTGCCTGGTTTGTTATGAGACTTTCTAAGCACTGTCTGATTTAGAAAGAGTAGGTGGTAAGCCAGAAACTCTGTATATTCCACTTAGGACTATGTTCTGGTAGTAAAAGAATTGCCAGTTCTGAAGACTGATCCAGTTCAAAAAAAAAAAAACACAACATTCTTTCAAATTAACAAAAAACTTTCACTTTTTTCTGATGTCAACAGCTAAGTCTAATGACATACAGGCTATTGGTGAATTTAAGTCATGTCAGGTATGCTGACAAGTCTCCTTTGCCTGTACAGTCTGTTGTATGAATTCAGCTGCTGCCTACCATCTTGTTTCTAAAATTTAAGGAACTTTGGATCTCCTTTTCAACTTTACTTTTAACAGCACCTAGCACAATGGGGCCCAAGTACGTAACTAGGATTCGTGGGTACCTTGATAATTCAAGTGGTAGTAACAATAATAAATTATATATTTTCAGCTTTGGTGAAAAAATAGCTAACGTAAGGAAAGCATATGTGTTCCAGGCCACAGCAAAATGTTTAATACATAGTCATTATAAATCCCAGAAGCGATCAATTTATAATGAGAAATGTTTGTACATGAGCAGTGCTGCCATGACACTGAAATGTAACACAATGATTCAGTATGCACACAGAACTGCAGTGGACAAATGCATACAGATTCATTCCATGCTGTAGACATTTTTACACAAATGTTCTTAATTGCTAACATAAATAACATCGTCTACTGTAGCTTGATTTTCTTTAACTAAATTCCTCATGTCAGTAACACATTTGCAGCAGTAGACCTCATCCAAGTTCTCGCCTTGTCGATTTTTGATCTTTTAAATTTATTCTGATGATGCTCCTAGCCTAAGTGCTTTCTTTTGCAGAAAACAAAGTAATCGGATTTCATGAGAGCTGGGTTATTGCACACTTGTATGTAGCTCTTGGAGGAAGCTCCTAAAGGAAATAGAAGTCTGTAACACACTCCAAATTCCCTTCAGGGCCCCTGGTTCTTTGATTTAATCTTGAAACACACAAGACTTTTAGCCTTTCTTCGGACACAAATAGGCTGTGGCATCAAATTCACTTCAAGAAAGTACATCATGACTTTGTACTGATCTCTGTTATAGCTAAATATATTTTCTCCCACCTTTTATAAGCTTCCTCCCATATCATCTGTACTGAAAATTTAAATAACATAAGTGATAGCTGATACTTTTTAGAAATTGGAGGAATAATCTAAATAAAATGCTAGGCTCTCAATAAGGCATTTTGTTCTGAACCTCCCTATATTTGAGATTCACTTTTAAATGGCTAAAATGCAAAAAAAACCTGTTGGTAACTTGGTCTGCTTGGTAATTTTGATTATTGATTATATAGGATATGTTTCCTAGATATCACACAAAGTCTATTTTGCTTTCAAAACAAACACCCCTTCTTGCAAATTCCCAAGAGACAGATGCTGGCATGTTTTCATTATGCAGAGGGAAGTTACATTAAATTCAGGCCACATTTTTTTTCTGAAAAAATTGCATCAATCCTTTTTTTTTTTTTTTGTCTTTTTAGAAAATTTATTCAGCATTTGTGCGTTATGTAAGTTTCATATGTCCTTGAAACCTGTTACCTGGATGTTACCCTGGGGATGGCATCTTTCAATAGTTCCCAAGGTTGCTTAGTTATAGGGAAAGATTGATTTTTCCTCCTGCTCCCAGGCTAAATAGATAGGAACCTTAAACAGGACACACCTAGATGATAATACTCATAAGATATACTTGAGATGTATGCCTGTATGTTTGTATGTATGTATGTTTTCCAGCAGACTGAGCTAACACCCAAGACCAGATTTCAAATACAAAGTGGTATTTTTTGTCAGGCACCATCATCCTGATAATGGTGTCAAATTAAAACGTTATGTCATGCTCCACACTCCTAAAGCATTCCTGCTATCCTCAAATCTCACCCTCAGTAACCTTGCAGTGGGGAACGCTAAGGAAGAGTTTCCCCTTACTGCAACAAACTCATGTTGAAATGATTTAATGATGTGCACCTTACAATAGGGTTCTTCTCTACATACTTTGTACCTTTTTAGAGACTGAAAGTAAGAAGATGAAAGAAGAGCTAGAGAGAAGGTAGAACAGATTAGTGTTCTGATATCTATGAGTAGTTACAGGCTTTCCTTAAATTAAGTTTCTATAACCAGGATGTCATTGGTATTAGAACAGGGAAAGATATTTGTATTTATATTCTTATTCTCTCATTTTTATTCTTTTCTTTCAGGATGTTTTCACTTACAGAGAATCACAGTTTCACCATCACTTTTTTATATGTTTCCCCTAAATTCATACATTCAATTGTTTCAGGGCAGTCTGATCCCATTTGTGGTTTGCTTCAGATGTTCTAAGTTATTGTGGGTCATTTATCTAGGTCATGTGTCATGAGTCTGCTCCCTGAGTAGGTAATGCCTGGGTCACTGCAGAGGTCTCACAGGGAAGCTGAAAATGCCATTTTGGAAGAAATACAGTGAGGTGAGAATAATGGTTGAGGCTTCTTCCTTCCCTCACCATGCATTTGGAATATTTGGTTTTGCTATTTTTTATGTGCCCAGCTCTGACCATAAAACTTGGTTGTTATGCTTGGAAACAGAATAGTGACAGAAACTTGGGAAATAAATTGTAATTTGAATTCCTGTTTCCTTCATAATCAACAAGGATAAACTAGGCTACTTGTGATAGATACACATATCTTTCTGAAGATGTGTTCTTTATGTACTTTAGAACAGCTACTATCAGGTTTGTGTTAACATTAAGACAAGAGGCATATGGTCTGATCTAAAGTCCAGCAAAATTGAAAGGAGTTTTCCCTTTAATCTCAGTGACCTTTGAGTGAGGGTCCCAGGACCTCTTGAGCTCCAGGAGCCACAAATCGTTTCAGAAAGTAGATTAACAAAGTACATACATTTATGTTTCTAGCCTTTGGTGTCTCAGAAGTGAAGCTTGAAACACTGATTCATACAGGTAGGTTTGGCAGAGAACACAGGAAAGTACTGGAGACATGACTATCTACTTTTCTGGAGACATGGCTGTCTACTCTTCTGGACCTATATTGCATCAAGTCTGTAAAGTCGGGCAGGTGGGGAGGGTGGAGGGGTGGTCTATGTGATTTCTGACCAGAAAGGGCATGAAAAAGCTTAAAACTCCAGGATTCATAGTTTAAATCTGCATGCATTCAGAAGGAGCTATTCAGTAGTAAATGGCACATTAGAAAGGGCTAGAAGATGAACTATCAACTTCTTATTCTGAGTTTCACTTGAGTGAATACAGTGAAAAAATTAACAATTGCAAATCTGAGATAATGGCACTTGTTCGAGCTCTGTATATCATCTTATTTAAAGTATGATTCAAATCCCAATTAAGTTATGAGATTCTTACTGGGATTTGCTTGAAGTCCTTCAGGGACTGAGTTTTACCTGATTTACTCCTGTGCATTAAGGAGCACTCTATTGTCAGTTGGAGATTCACAGCTGTGTAAATTTGTCAGAACAGAAATTACTCCTATTGCTCTGTGGCAAACAGTAATTAGGGTTATCACTAACTCATCAGATGTCCTCTGATTTTTTTTTTTTTTTATCCACATTGATAGTTTGTTTCTTTCTAAATCAGAAGACAAAAAATGTTCAAAGACCAGCAGGTGGGACAATCTTTGAAGTTTTTTTTTTATTTTAACTGAAAATTTCATTAAAAGTAAGATAATGCAGAGTTCAAATGGCAAATTCATTCATCATGTTACTAAAATACCAAGGACGTGGTTTGTTGAACTCACTGCCTCCTTCTGCAAAGGTGGGATGAAAAAAAAAAAATGTTCTTAATGGATGGAAAAATTGACATGCATTCCTCGGTTTTTATTATGAACATATGTTGTAAGTACTAGTAAGACAGAAGAGTGCAATGCATCTTGTATCATCTCTTTTTTTATATAAAAGGTACTTCTTTCCAAATAAGCACTTTTTCTGGTTACAGGAAATAATCTGCAAGTGAACTATCAGAAAACTCATGCACATTATCAATGCACAGTACCAGGAGTGCCTTAACCTGGACGCTTTTCCAATTTTTTTCAGAATACATATATCAAATGTAATTTTACAGAAGCTGTGCTTTTAAATAATTCATAACAGTAAACCCTAAATGCAATGTACAGTTGCAAATACTGGTGCTTAATCAAATGTTGTGGCTTATAAAAGATTAATATTTATCTGTTTTCAGAATTTCCACATCCATAACTACTTTGTTAAAAACATATTAGTTTGCATATTAGTATGCTTCTCCTGAAGTCTTTGTATATAATGTGCACATAACAAACAGAAGCACATTATTTTCCCCTTTCTTTTACTTATATATCTATATAAATAAGATCATATATTTAGCTCATAAATCTCATATATATATATGTGGAAGATTATCTATAATAATCTCATATCAGCTGCTAAGAACTTTACATACCTTGCACTTTATAGGAATTCTTTTCTCATCTTTATGTATCAGGTGTATGAGAGAGATTTCTGAATTTGCTTAGGCAAAGTAGCCCAAGTTCAGAAATCAAAGACTCTATGCTTTGAACTTCAGAATCATGGCAAATGAATATATATCAACCTGTATTAGAACTAATAAGGAAATGTAAATTATAGATTGTTTAAAATAGCTCATTTTTAAAAAAATTACTGATATCATGATCAAACTCACAAAAATCTTTATTGTCTCAGTTCACTGGATGGAAAAGATGAACACAAAAGGTGAGCAGGTATGCCAGAGGTCAAATATTTTCAATCTGACATACCTAATGCTATCATAAACCAAATTATTCCTGCTGAGAGCTTCACAAAAGAAGATGAATATTTTCATTCTTCTAATTTACCAGATTTGTGGGTTCAATTGTTGCTGTAAAATTTAGAAGTAGTTTGTTTCCTCTACATAAACTGAAACTCATTATTTATTTTCAAACTTCTTCTCAAAGTATTTTTAAAGAAAAAAAAGAACAAATAAGGGCTATACTATAATAATATCTGTCAAAAGAAAGGATGTTTTATTGGAAGATATTCATAACAGGTTTCTATGATGACCAATTCATCATGACATAGAGGTTCAAATGCAGACCATATAGGTTTATATATGCAAAAA
>JANZLP010000050.1:1086580-1097872 GCA_026930925.1 Chelictinia riocourii | reverse complement strand
AAAATCGGGAAATAGTTTACTGGCCACAATTTCAGCTGAACCATCAAAGTGATCTTTATGAACATATCAGCTAATTGTAATTAAGCCCCTAAAAGGTTGAAAAGGGGACAGTAATACCAATAAGTAATTAAATATGGGATGTTGCTGTAAATTATTTAATTACTATTGGTCCATATAAATTTCTAAAGCAACAATAAGTCTTCCTGCTAAGCGATTCTTCACAGTACTGTCAAACAGAACACAGGAAAATGTTGTACGTTCCAAACTTTTTGCTAATTAATGCTGCCTACGGGTAATGTTAGGCATCTTCAGGCAAGGTTCCAGATCCTCTAGGAGCTGCCCTGAACTAAAGTGATTGTTTTTTTAGAAAAGGCTGTCATCACTACAGAACTTCCTAGCAGTGTATGACCTACAAATAATTATTATTTTCAAACTAATGAACAAACATCTACCATACTGAAGTCAGCTGTTCTAAGAGACTTTCATTTATAAGCCGACTCTGTTAGCCACCTTCAGCAACATTTCCATAAAGGTTGAGCAACAAAGTACTGAGTTAAGAGTCAGAGTTTCCTACAGACTGATATACTATTTTACATACTAGGGCAGAAGTCCAAAGATTAGAAAGAGAAAACCATATCCACACTAAGGTTTTGTTTGTTTTAAAGAAAAAGCTCTGAAGGTGTGTTGGATGGCTTTGTTTACAATTCAGAAATCTTGATCTCAGTTACATCTAAGGAGGGAAAAATAAAATCTGTATAGGTATATCAGTTAATAGCAGAAGGAGCTGGTAATGTTAGACAGCTAGTGCATTCAGCGATTTCTCCAACACTGCTTCAGGTTGGCAAGTTTTGCCACCAATTAAGGCAAACGAGCCTGTCACACTGTCTCCCTCATGTGGATACAAACATCAAAAGCATCACCCTATTTCTTAATAACTATCTTTTCAAAGCAGTATTGTTCCATCATAATTCCAAGGTTGAACATCTCCTTACACACCCATTTGCAGTTAACAGATTTTACAAGTTGAGAACTAGTCTCTCTAGAACAACAGCACATACTT
This sequence comes from Chelictinia riocourii, assembly GCA_026930925.1. NCBI lineage: Eukaryota > Metazoa > Chordata > Aves > Accipitriformes > Accipitridae > Chelictinia > Chelictinia riocourii. The sequence continues at coordinate 1,096,812 of JANZLP010000050.1, read as the reverse complement.
CCACATGCAGCATCTAAGTCCATTTTCATACAAGTCACTGCTGTTGAGGAAGAAAAAAGGCAATACACCATCATGTATATTTTGAAAAACAAAGCATAATATAAGCACTTATATTAAAAGATAATGCAAAATGAATGCTCTAAGCTAAAATAAAAGCTGCTTAACTGTCAGCTGCATAGCTAGAAAAAAATGCACATAGTAGACAATGGAGGAAAAGGTGGTTTTTGCTAGAATTAGTTCTCAAATACTAAACTGCAAGTCTGTATACCTACTGTATAGGTAGGCCACAGTTTGGCTTCTTATGCATGCAAATATTGATGTAGGAATTTTTTAATTTAATACTTTATTGTACAAGCAGAGTGCCCATGTGTCTAGTTACATGACCTCTAGGTAGAAGTTAAAAGCTCAATCTTTTACACTTTTTCACATAATCCTTGACACTACAAACTAGTATTTTAGCACACAAACAAAATCACCATTTGAAGGAATCAACAGTATGTCAAAAGTTATAAACCTTTCTTAAGGTATGTGATATCTCTAAAGAGTGATACACATCCGGTTCCCAGGGTGGGAGAGAAGAGGAAACATTCTTCTCACTATTTATGTCATTTACTTTTGACAGCTTATTCAATTCAGACAATAAAAAACACATTACTAAATTTTATTTTATGCAGCGCCATTTTCATATTCTCTAGTATTACCAAGAAAAGTTCTATCATTAGACTACAAATATATAAGGAGAAACAAAGAAAGGATTTTTTCACTACACAAAAAAAAAACCCTCTAAATAGGCATTTACCTTTTTTTAAAAAAATTAAATTCTTGCTGAAAATGCACAAAGATTCAAATCTGGTCTCCTCCTGTGTCTACACAAATTCAGACTCCCACCTACAGACTTCACTTCCACCTTTACAATAAATAGAAAAACTGGTGTATTACTGCATTGCCTTCTATTCCTAATGTAACTATGATTACTAATGAAGCTAAAAAAAAAAAAAGCCTCATTGTGGTCCCAAGACAATTCTTGGTGAACACATAACATATCAGATATTGCCATAGGCAAACACTGATTAGGTCAAGGGGAAAAAATAATCAATGTCTACATAGTTTTCACTTACCAACATATACAATTCAAAACCTAAATTGTTCCCTTGAGTGCAATGCAGTTATACAACAAGACTTAGTTACTTACAATTTAGCAACTGCTTCTAAAGCAGTAAGTGTGCTCAATTCATCTTGGGTTTTAAATATGCCTGCCGATGTCTTCAAATAGGTGGCATTATCTTTATTAGCAATGGGAAGGCACGTGGTCCAGAGGACCAAGTAGGTGGATAGAAATCACATTTCTATTTACTTGCAGTTTGTCCAATCACTTGTTAATGAGTGAAAAGAGAATGACATCAGTATATTTATTTCATTGCAGTGCTGCTGAATAACTGTGTAGAATTTTCCACAGCACGTTACTGAAGCTATATGACAACCAAAAGTGACAACTGCGTAGAGCACCAGCTGACTGTATTTCAAGTGTGAATCTTAAATAACCTCAGTGCAGGCAGACCTTCAGGCCTTTTTCAGTCTTCCCAAATTATAAATCAAACTTACATAACTCTTGGGTTTGGGTTTGGTTTTTTATTCAAGAGCAATTCAAATGCATAAGGTTTCTTCAACAAAATATTCCGTGCAGAATTTTTGTGTAGAAGAAGGGATATAAAGTCACTACTTTCCTTCTGGTAACCATCAGGTATACAAGTTGAAGCAGAATGGTACAGAAAAAGAAACAAAAAGTAAGCCCTGTAAATTCACAGTCACATACTTTCCTTCTGTTATTTGAAACTGCAGGATGCACAGGCTGTCCCACAAAAATTCACAAAACAAGAAGGGGCAGATAACTAGACAGAAACTACAGCTGTCTGTTAAACTTGTGTCAACATTGCCACCTTCCAGCTGCTTGTTTTCAGGTGAAGTCCACAGAAAACTAATATCCATCAGTGTCAGAGACCAAACAAATATGACTGTAGGCCAACAATTAAATAGCCACAGTCCTCATTCCTTGAGGAACATCAAGGAACACTCTGTGACCCCTCCTAAGTGTCTCATTCTCATGTGGGTATAGAACAGCAACCACTGTTGCTCCACAACCCTTCTATAGGTAATTCTTAGGATGGAAACCATATAGCTGTGACCCTTCTTTGAATTATTGCTGCAGCCCAAACATGAATCAGAATAATATCCCACATGGAAAACTGTCAGGAAAGTTCTTGAACCAGGAACCTGGTTCATGGCCAAAGAGTAAATCTGGTTCTGCCTGAATCAACTGCCTGAGAAAATCTATCTACACACTGCTAGATAGGCATGTAGCAACAATATGGGCAAAACAATTTTCTCTCTGAGGCTTCTTACTTTGGCTTACAGAAGCTGGTCCTTCCGAGTTCCCTCTACCATCTGTGACAGAATGGCCTTTCCTAGAGGTACCTTGGAGGATGGGAGCTTAGGGTCTTCTGCATTGCTTCCTGGAGCTGCCTATATAACCATGTCTCTCTCATCCTTCTAATTTCTGCACAGAAATAGGCAATGAAATAGTTAATGCCCACAGCTAAAGTATTATTGTGAACGGAACGATGGTTCTAGTTCTGGTGTCTGCACCTATGAGAGGATGGTAGAAATTGGAAGGAGTTCAGAAAATAATTTAATGACTAATATGAGGTCAGGAAAATCTGCTGTATAGTGAAGAAGGAAGACAGGCAAACGTAGCTTATCCAATAGACACTTGAGAAGGGATTTGAACCTTACCTACAAATAACTATGTGGGGAAGAGATATCTGATAAGAAGGAGTTCTTTAGTTTAGCAAGAAAAGACTATGAGAGTTACAAATTTGGATTAGAAAGCATTCCTAATTAAACACTGAAATCACCTACTGAGACATGAGGGATCGTCCATTACAAAAATGCTTTACATCAAAACTGAAAAGATTTGCAAAGGATAGGCTATAACTCAACCACAGGCTACTAACGTAACTGAAAAAAATTCTAAACCCTTTTGGTTTATGACTCTGATCTTAAATCCTCAATAGGCCTACAGTTTTTTGCAACTTTTCCAATAACCTTTTAGCCTGTTGGCAGCCTCTGTGCTAGGTAATATTATCAACATATTCAAGATCAACCAAAGATAATTCTGTAATTTTTACTCCTAGTTTAACATCTGTTGTCAGACAGTCAATGGGAACCCTGAAAATACTGCCTAACAAATATTTATCTAGCATATTCCTGTTGAAAGCAAGTCCAGAAGACAGCCATCAAGTCTTTAATAATTAATGGCAATGCAGTAAAGTTTCTTAACTTGGTACCTTAACTCCTCACACAGGGATTCAAACTCAGCTGCCTCATAGGGAGTGGATGAGATAATAAGCATGACCAAAACATTTAATCTTCCTGGGATACAGCTCTGTGTGAAAATCCTGAAGAACACTTTCAGCAAAGAAATACAGTCAGAGGGACTCAGAGGGCTGCTCTAACTATTCCAATTGGATTACAAGGAGAATAGGAAAATGCAAGGAACTAAGGAAGACTTGATAGGAAAACGCAAGGAACTAAGGAAAACTTAACCATTTTGTGAGCAAGGTACAACTATTCTGAATTATAGCTGGTCGCAAAACGTTTTAGCTTTCTTTCAGAGAGTTCTCTCTGATATACTGAGGCACACACGGTGTGACTAACAGACATCCCATCTCTACACGTCAATCCAATGCAGCTGTTATGGAAAAAAAAATCAATGATGGAAATGGTAAGTGTTCCCTTTCACTGCACAGCAGTCACAGAGAGGGTGATGCTGCAGCCATTGAACTCTTCCATATAGAAGGCTGGCATAATCAGAAAACAATACTAAAACATTTTAAACCCCTCACTGCCTACCACTTAAATGCAGTAGCCTGAGAAATTTGGTTTCTGGGTGCTCTAGCAGATCTTTTCACTAAGTGGTTGTTTACTTTTAAATCACTGCACCCATAAAAAGTATGGGATATTTCCAGAAATAAAGTATGAATTACTGGTGGAGCTGGGTGAGGTGTAGAGTTGTGTGCAGTGGGAGACAGGAACCATGCAGAAGCTTCCAGTGGAAAGGCTGAGGTAGTGATTTTGGCCCTGCTAATTAACTCCCCTTGGTATTAAGGAAAAGTTTTCTCCTCCCTGCAGTCAATAAAATAATGAGGATATGGATATAAAAGTCCTTCACAGTTGGCGTACCACAGAGCTTAACAGATCAAGCAGATGTGTTCCAGTGGTCCAAATCCTTTCTCTACGCTGATCTGATAGTCTTTAAATACTTAGCAAAAGCTCATGAGCATTGTTGGACACCATTGAAGGGTCTCTGAGTTTGGTAGATAATGCACCTGTAGTACCTACATGACTGTATGAAACTTAAGCCAGAGTTCAGGATGCCTACTGCAGTCACTTCCAATCCCCCCCCCCACCCCAAAGCCAGATCTGCACGCTTCATGGCTCGTGCATCCAGCATCCACTTAATGACACATCCACCACAATAGCACCGGTCTTTCTGTGCCCTGGAGTGCGTCTACAAACAGCTCTGAAACCCATGTGCCTGAGCTCTGGCCTCTCCAACAGCCACCAGAAAGCAAACAGAGAGAATGGTTATATTGCTCAAACGGTAGCAGATTGGCCAAATTTAGTGTCCTCTGCCACACCTGGAGCCAGACCTCCCAAATTGCTCAGCAGCATCTGTAACCTGTAATTTATATTATGAAGGGTGCAGATTTTCAAATAAAAGGGCTCTGCTGGTTGGGAAAACCTGGGCTCAGCTGTAGAGGCCTCCTTGCCTAGGTCTTGTCTTCATGTGCTCTCCCATGGCTGACAGATGCACAGCATGTGTTGTAAGGAGCTCTGTAAGAATTTGGTGCAAAGAGGGAAATAGAACATTTCAGCAGATTTTGCCTTTGTAACATCAAAGCTGTGCTACAAATTTTCATGTTTTATGATCTCCTTTACATTCACTGCCCTGAAGCCTTAGAAGTTGAGCTTGTTAATGATAACTGCCTCCAACTGCTGCTGGGGAAGCTAAGAAACACATAACTGATGGCGCCCGAGTCACCTGTTCAAAATACAAACATTATACACTTAATTCTGTAAAGATAACAGATTGAGTAAATAATACCTATTACATTTTTTTAAAGCCTGGTTTGCTGTGTATGCATAGGCCTTCTGCATTACAGAATCTTTTGCAATGAAACTGCAGTCTGTGTAAGAAGGCAAATTTCTTACCCAACCAGCATTCGATATAACAAACAGATAACAATTCTCCAATTATCTTGTCCCAGAGTGTTCTGGATGAACTAGAGAAGTTTTGGCTAACTGTCTTTTCCATGTGTAATATGTAAGAGTATGTTGGGGAACAATGTTTTCACGTCCTTGCCTGGAATCAGATTTGTTCTTGTCCACAGTTTATCAGCAGAATCGTGTGGCCGCCTAACCACAATATATTCACATGCAAGCACAACGTGCAATCCACACACAAGTGCCACCCGTTTCATCATTTCACAGCAGGTGGTAACAATACCTCACACTAAGTCTCAAGGCCAATTAAATGCTCAGTGTTATTGAGCTAAGAAATTATATTTTTTTTTTCTCAAAATAGAGGACACAAGTGACAGAATCATACTATTTTTTTGAAGAAAACAGCTATTTGCCAGTAATAGAAATTAGACATTATAATGGATAGCTGATCATTTATAAACCCAAATTCTTCTCATTTGTGATTGCCAGTACAAAAATCTATTAAACTGAAAAATTCAGCAGATCAAAGGAAATCTGGTTTTCTTTTTCCCTGCAGTAAGTTTGTTTTGTTCATAAAGTGCCATTTAGTATAACTTAAGTTTATAGGGCCATATTCACACATCTTTGTGATATTTTATATGTTATAGTTTCAGTTCTGACACTTGTTTAAGGATCCTGTAAGTAATTTGTGAGGGGTGAGAGAAATACAGTGGGGTGGATTATTTTTTTCCTATGCTACAAGCTGACAGTGAAATTACCCTGCTGAACATCCTCTACAAGAAAATGGATTTGTGTGGTCCCTTAACCGCTGACCCCAGTGCCTGCTACCCACTTTCAAAACACTTCCAGAAAATGGACAGAAAAGAGTGTTTAATCATTCCTCTGCTACTTATCTCCAAGCTGCAAAACCATTGTAAATTCTGTGTTTTCAAGGTTCTCCAAACCCAGATTAAGATCAGCAAACCCAGATTTTTTTAATTAATTGTGAGCTGATGTACGAGCATATTTTATGGACAGCTTTTCTATGCAGGCAAAGACAAAATCTTTTGAAAGGAACATTAAGTAGTAAATTGTTCTTCTGCCAACCTGTTCAGCCCTGTCCTTCTGTGCAAAGCCTGGAAGCGTGGAGCAGAGCACGCCTCCCTCCCCTCAGAGAGGACAGCAGGGATGGGCAATGATCCATCCCTCCTGGAAGTTCATCCCCACCCCAGGCCCTCTCAACACAGCAGCTGAAGGGAAGAGGAACACCAAGTCCCATACAGCAACCTGACCTGGCCCCGGGGCAAATGGAGCATTTCCCTTTCCACAGCCAGCACTTGAGAGACCACCGTCCAGCTCACAGGCAGTGAAAGCTTCGCTTATTAAGATTCTAGGCTTCCTTTGAAAAATGTGTCTTTCCAAACTGGGGGATGTTGGGGTCTTTTTAAGCCATTTGTGTTTTTATAAGGCTAGAAGGTACGGAGACTGAACTCACCTGCCTCACCATCCATGTATATGCCTGTGGCTTGGGAGATGTTCGCTGAAGTCAGAGCCTGGGAAAACAAATCTGAAAACACCAACCAAGAAACACAAGTGACACCTCCTTCTTTATAGACATGGTCAAACAATGTATCACTTTAATAAATAATGGCTATTTTAATGGAATTGTTTTTAACTGCACTGGCAGAGGTAGGAAGGAAAAATACTTTATTCTGAAAGGGACCAAATACATATGTATAAACTACTGACCTGCTAAAGTGTGTTTCAACTGTTAGGACTAGACAATGGATTTTCTCCAAAATAGAGCTCAGTTTTGAAAAACGTATTATAGTTCCCTTCTGTGCTATCTGACTTATAGTTAGCTACTTATGATAAATAGGTGGTATTAATCTTTATAAGTAGATCGTATTTTCTAATAGGACAGCTTACCTGCAGAACCTGACAAATTCCACCATGCTGGTTGTATATTGGCAAGACTTGTAATTATTAACATTAATTCACAAAGGAATTGAATTCCTTATCACTAATCCTCTTCCTTTATGAGTCTCTACCTTCCAAAAATTTCAGACTTTAGCTTTCCAGCAGTGTACTCTGCATTTATTGGGATTGCTCAAGGTGTGCCTTGGAAACATCTTTTTTGTTTTTCTTTCAATAATTGTGGGGTTTAGTTTGTCTATTTGACCTTTTTGAAGTCCGGGCAAAGAACTGTTCAGATCTGATATTTCACATCTATGTTTCTCTGGTTTAAAAGGTTGTAAAGGAACAAGATAGAAGACAGTATCCATGGCAAGTTTTTTTCTTGTGATAAACCAGTATTTTCATAATAAAAATATTTTTTTCCAAAACACTCCGTAGCCAGTGGAGCAGAATGGTCTCTTCTTTTCACAAAAAAATCTGCAGGGATAGCATTTGTGGCAGGTTGTCAGCTTGTTCATAAAAAGCATCCAGCTTCATTGAACTTCCACTGAAATGCACAGGCAGACTTCTGACCTGAAAAACTCAAGACCTAGCACCTGGTATTTTTACCTTCCTCCTATGCCAGAAGAAACAGCTTTTTGCAAATAAGGTAATCTTGGTGACTGAACTCCCATTAATTTCCTACTCCTTTAACCTCCTAGAAACTCAGCATTTCCTGATTTGAAATATTTTATGTTTTCTTTCCTCCATCAAAACCTGTAAAATTAAAATTCTTTGAAATAGCCTTTTTTTACTTCAGTTTCAACAAAATTATTTACTATAACAATAGGATAATAACCAATGGGTTACAAATTAACCTGAAGTTCTGTAGCTCATACTGTTTCATTTACAAGTTTATGAACCATAAAATATTTTAGCATGTTAACTTATTTTTGCAACTAAGTGCCTTCTGTAAATAAATGTGACTTTACATTATCAGAAGTTCTGATACCATCCGCTATCTCACGCATTTGGCAACTTTGATTGGAATGGAAACCCAGTGCTGCAGATGCAAACGCTACACTGCTTTCTCACCTTCAGGAGGATTTGGCCTACATTTCCTGTGCTTCAATATAAAATAGAATTGTCTATTACCTTTTTTTTTTCCTTGACATATTTAAACTGCATGGTTCTCATGTTAATAATGTTTTTTGATTTTTCTCATGATTTGCACATTTTATAGCTACAGTAATGAGTGGTATTTATCTGATTTTTGTTTGGTTTGTACTTAGGATTAATTTTTTTAAACCTTCTGATCTATTTTTATTTTAATTTTGATTAATTTTAACACTTTGGTGGGAGAAATGTCATACGCTTCCTTATTATTGATTCTGACTGGAAAGATGCTAACAGTAACAATGATTTCCATTCAGTAGTTCGTATTTCTTATATAATTTTTGTTACAATTAAAATGAGATTTCTTCCTACCCTATTCCCTTGATTTTGACATACTTCTAGCCTTAAACTGGAAAATACATTGTTTTAAAAAAAATAATATTAGAACCAACATTTCATATGTCTTTTTTAATTTTAGGCACACAAGCCATCCTTCTCACATCAGTGGTGTTTATTAAACAATTAAAATTTAGGGTATGTGCATCCTTAGAAGATTGACACCTGGAAACATAGATCTCCAGCTGTACCTCTGGTCTTGCTAGCTACCTTTACATGTGCTTACCTGTGCTCAGAGAACTGCTTGCAGAAATGGAAACTTTGTGCTGATATACAATAGCATAGCTGATGTAGCTGACTTGTTAATGAAGAATTTTCTTCATAAAGTAAAAAGAGAGCTCTTGTCCTTTGAATTATGCTAAGCCAGTATGAAATTCCTGGATCAAAATTCATACAGAGCAACACTTGTACTTTTTTACTTAAGCAGCTTTCTCTTATTAAATGTCTTTTCCACCACAACTACATGTTTCTTTTTATTAGGAGAATGTGACCACTGGCTCCCCAAAAGGGAAAAGCTTGTTTCCATATTGCTTTCCAGACCACTCTCCTCACTGGGAATTGGGCTGCCTGCTTGCAACAGTAAAATAATTTTGAGCTCATGCGAAATAGCCATTTGCATCTTGGATGGATTTCACAAAAATTTAGTTCATTGGGTAATGACCAGATTAAACAGGCCATTCTGCATCTCATAAGGCATGACATAACGGATTCCATATTTTTTTAATCATCATCTGCATCTTGTCTAATTGCTGTGCCAATTAGACAAGATGCATTAAGACTGAAATGCATGGATATGTTGATTTAATAAATACATGCGAGTAGCTGTCATTTTATTGTCAAAATCCTCTACTTCAGTTAGCTGCATTGACAACACAGTTGTCTCTCTAGATAGGCTACTTTGTAAGTACATATTCAACACACTTACTCTGCTTGTTCAGTAGAGACATATGTATCTTTTCATAGTGTCTGGATATGTTGTTCTTGATAATTGTTATACACTCTTGAACCACACAAATAATTTTATGTAGAGCTATTCAAAGCATTTCCAATGTTTTGTTCAAAAAGTCTTTCTGTACATTTTTAATGTGTTTGTCTTCCTTTTCATATTTCTACAAGTAAATAATAAGTATTTAGTTAGATTGAAATAAAAAAACTTTTTTTGTTTTTGGTTCATTCCCTCTTTTTTTCCTTTTCTTCCTGGTTTCTTCCCCATCTTTTCTAGTGAAAAAAAGTCAGGAGAAAATTACAAGGATTCCTAATAAAATGAAAGCTGAAGATTTTCTTTTCAATCAAATCTCTAATATTTTTTCACAGAAAACTATTGTCTTTTGCTTGCTTTTTTTTTTCTTTTTTCACAGAATATGCCTCCTTTCATTAATTTAAGCAATTCAGTATGTCATAGTACTGTTCATTAGATAAACAGCCCATGCTCGCAGTATAACCAGTGCCTCCCTGCAGTATAACTAGTGTACCACACCAGTATAACCAGTGCATCACTGCAGTATAACTAGTGTATCACACCAGTATAACCGGTGCATCCTCCCAGTATAACCAGTACCTCC
>JANZLP010000050.1:780229-791496 GCA_026930925.1 Chelictinia riocourii | reverse complement strand
GTAATACAGCAATATACTGAAATCACAATACAAGCACAATATATCAATTGCAATAGACAGTAGAATCACAATACAAATGTGATTCCCATTACTGATCTCTCTATGCTCACCGTCACAACACTGGGTGTCCCCAGTTGCCTGTAAGGAATATGCGTGTTGAAGTTAGCTCAAGCCCATTGCTCTCCTCAAAGTTCATTTTATTAGTTGTGCAGTTTTTCTACTTTATGTTTGGCTGAGGCACATATACACTTCTTCCCATGCTAGTCTGGCTATCTCAGGAAGCCATTACTCTCTACTAATTATCTCAAGGAAGGCTGTTTATACAGCCTCCTGAACCCCTGGTACAACCCTATAGCTAAAACAAAGGCTACCCTCCAGTCTCCCTTGTGTTGAGATAAGATCACCTTTCTTTACAATAATTGGCGATCATTCCTTACATTCTTCCCTGAGCTCAGCATTCTTGCAGTGTTAGGTTTATGGTTGGACTTGATCTTAAAGGTCTTTTCCAACCTAAATGATTCTATGATTTCTCTGATCCTTGTTCCACTGTGGGGGTGTGTTGGTCAGTCACAGAAGTGTAAATTTCTCATTCTTTATTTTTGTAGCTGCTTGGCATTTATTAGTGAGGCATGTATCTTTCCCTGAACTTTACATATTCTGCCAGTCTAAACATTAAAAACATGAGATACAGACATCTAAACAGTCTAGTTATATGTAGTTTGATTATTTACTGTCGCACCTCTTCTAAATTACTTTGAGGTGGCTGATTCCCAACATCTTTCTCTTAGACAAATCACCAAACGTACCTTGTGCAGTCGTGCTTTTGCAACACAGCTCTTGGGTACAGAGCCGTAAGAGCAAGGCAATTATTTCTTTCCTTTCTGATACAAGCCTCTTGCACAGAGCCGCAAAGATCAAGACAAGGACCCAGCGGGAAAATACAGTAGTGGGAAACTCTTCCCCTGGAGCAAAGGAACAGACCTAACTAGAGCAAGTGAACACCTACAGTAATCAGGTTAAAAAACCAGCTTGGTGGTGCAGTCAGCAGCAGCAACGGAAAGCGTAAGAAGCGTGCAGAACCGATGGCACATCCTGTGGAGAAAGCCGACTAGTTCTTTGAGGGAAGCGCCAGGAATACAAGGGAAAGACTGTCAGAGGAGCAACTTCCTATCAGGCTACAGACCCTGAATCCTAAAAGGATTTGTGGTAATTGACAATACCATTTAACTTTGCTTGGGATTCACATTTCCAAGGAGAACAGTTACTCTACTCTTTTTGCTTCAACGGGATGAAAATTCCATAGAGCAGAATTTTCTGCCTTCATGCCAAAAACTGAGCAGGGAGAAAAGGGCTCAACGTTCCACAGGCTGCCGAGCTGCAGTCACTTCACTCATTAGTCACGCCGGACGCATGGGTATGAAGTTATGACACTTGGAGAGGCAAAGCTTCTAGAACCCAGACTCTTCCAGCTCGATCACTGGGCTACTTTTTCCAATTAATTGGTGCTTGACTGCCTGTGTTAAACTGACATCACGGCATCTACATAAATGAGCAAAAATGTTCTTTTCAGAAAAAGTTCAGCCCATGTGGACTGACTGCTCCACCTCAACTAGCTGTCAGCATGCTCAAAACGTTGTCTGTCGTGGACAGACGCCATCAACGTCATTTAAATTGCCATCACGATTAGTACTACAGGATCATCTAGCGCTCCTAGCCAAGAAGAAACTCTCCTCCCCCTCCACCGTTATCCCATCTTGCTTGCCAAAGAGTCCCCATTTCAAAGGTCTTGCAATTTAATGAGGCACATCAAGGTAGCTTAAGGGAGAAGCGATTTGTCCGAGTTCCTCTGCAGGCCACAGGAAGGGGAGTGCTGGAAATGGACTTCAAACACCCTAATTTCCATCCCTTCCACTAGAGCATACTTTGTCAACACAAAGTGCTGGGTTGATAACAGGTCTATGCCTCTGAGGTAGGACCACAGCTCCCCAATCTGATTTGTGAACGCTCGTTTTAGAGCTGTGGTCTTCAGAGTCTGGTTTTATATAGCCTGTTGCCCCAAATTTAATCTTTCCTCTACGTGACCTCTTTTTTACCAACGCAGGCTTAGGGGAAGAGCCAAAAAAAGGGAAGTTAAAAGTACTATTTCACTGATCATTACGGGCTACCTCTCACTCAGTCTTTTCATTTCATCTTGCTTCATTGGCAAACCTCGGACAGGAATGAGTTAGGACAAGTCCTAGAGTTTGCTAAAGGATCTTGAATAAACAGAGCAACAAGAAGTTTAATAAGTACAGGCCAAAAAAAGGACATGGGACCACAGATTTTCTCAAGTCATTTAAAATTTCTCATCCTATTCTATTTCTCTTCCCCTTGGAGAAATACTCATCTTACCAAAACCCTTCCCTTGGAGTTCTGCTTACTGATCGCTAAGATGCTATGCCCTATATAAAACTCTCTCCAAACTGCACTAATTCACCTGAGAACAACTGCTCACGGACAGCGGAACAGCTTTCAGGCATAGTTGTAACAGAGCCTGAGCTGACGGGCACATCTGTATTGTCACCAACAGCTTTACTCCTCTTCCCAGCTGCAGGCTACTCTATTTTGGTACCCTGGGTGTAGCGCAACAGTAGAAGGAGAATCTACGTCAACTACTGCACCGCCATTTCCTACAGCCCACAGAAAGCTTCCTGCTGGAACAAATAAGGACAAGCAGGGTGTCTGTCAGGCGGAGGCTGGACTGACAGTCCTAGATGGTGTTTCTACACCACACATCTCCTGAAAGGTACTACGGAAAAACACGACGCTGTTGGACAACAGTTGGTTCAAAAACAGCAGACTGGTTACATGTGGGACTCAGTTTTAAACACCCATGGAATAAAAGTGCAGGTGAAAATTATCAAGTGGCTTTAGACTCCCAATTTAAAATAATATTATAGCTTGATCTTCCAAGAGCAAGGGTAAGGGCTGCAAAAAACCTGGTGGAAAAACGTGAAGTTTTCTTTTATTTCATGACCTAGGAAGGTCTTTTCACATTAGCCACAGAAGTAAGAATTTGTTTTGTTTTGGGCCTGGGCTGATCGAACATTTTGAAGCACTGGACAAGCTGGTAGCTACAGAGTCTCTCTCCCATAATCCTTTGCAAGTCACAGGCTGACAGCAGCTGCTTACAAGCTGACCTCCAGGCTGGCGTTTGCACAGCAGACAGTGATCAGTGTTGTTTATCCAGCGGAGACAGTCAGCTCTGCATGTGAACTGGCCCATGCACTGCTAGGGAAACAGCCCTGGTTTACATCACTCCAATTTAGCGAGTTACAAAGCAACTTTGTTTTGGTTTTTGAGCCATGGATCCTTGCTTAAAAGAGGGAGGGTCTTTTTCTACCTCCTACACAGGTTTTGTTCTGTGTATCTCTGAGTAGTTACCCAGAAAGATGCCCCAGTAGGTACCTGAAAAGTCCTGTGATCCCCTCCGAAGGGCTGGGAAGCCTTGCTGGGGGATCCCACTTGGGCAGGTGGGTAGTGGGAGGCTGCAGGGAGGCTGTTGTCATTGCCAGCCCACGGCTTCTCCCTAGGCTCTGTGCTGAGTGTCCACTAGATTGTGAAGGTATTTTTAGGAGTCCAGAAAAATGATGGTTGTAGTTTATCTCCATGCCATTTGAAATCTGTCCAGTACAGGTACAGTCAGGTACCTTTGAAACAGCATCAGTTAAATTACTGTATATTTCTGGTTTATTTTCCTTTCAGAGATTTGTTGTCATCACAGAGCTGCCCACAATCCCAAATAACCCCAGGAATTTGCAACGACTAGGTTAGACTCTCATTAAAGCTTGACTCATCTCTTCTGTGAAGAAGTTGCATTACTTGGAAGTACTTGTTGCTTAAAACGTGGGGAGGTTGCTCCCTGGGGTAGGAGGCTTGGTGGCTCATCCAGAAAATCACCAAAACTCTTTGTAAGGAGCTTCCAGGTGCCTGGACTGCGTGGGGGACAGCAGGGCCATGTCAAAAATGGAAGCCTGCTGCTTGGTACTCTCTTGCTATGCCTCATCGTATACTGGGGTTTAAAGGAGAATGCTTGTGGCATTTTTGCTCCATAATTGAAGGAAAAGGGCAGACTGTACCTCTGTAGTTAGGAACTCTTCTCCCAGGTGTGCTCGCTTGGCGGGGGCCTGACCCCACTGCCCATCCCAGGTGGACACCTGCATTTCATCCTCCTTGTCCTGCCCACGGTGCCATGCTCTAGGGAGGGCACAGTTTTGGGTGCACTGGTCCAGCCTGGTGCTTAGCCTTTGCCTGGCGAGTAGGGGGTGGACAGAGGGGCCCCCCAGGAGAGGCTGGGAGCTCAACAGGGCAGACACAGAAGCCTCACGAGTGGTGAGGATGCTGCACGGGTGCCCTCTTGCACCTTCCCAGTAGGCTCCCAAGGCCACCTCATCAGGGTAGAGCCCTTGTGTTGAGGGAAAATGCAGTACCTTTTAGCTAATATAAAAGCACTTGCTGCTCTGTAAGACTGGTAACTGGAAAGCAAATTATCATTTAGCAGCCATTGTTTAAATCTGAAGGAGCCACAATTCGAGTCAGGGTTTGCACTTTGGCTTCATTATGTGTTAATAATTTAATGTATGTTGCAGTTGCTGATAAGGCTTTGTGATGAGATGCCATTGTTTTTCCAGGCTGAATACTTGCTGTGCTCACAAAAAACACTGGATGTGTGGATATGTGAAACAAGTCAGCTGATTTATTACTGTTATCTGTCACTTGTGTTGAATGGCTTTAATTAGTTCCAGAACTAACAGCTCCTCCATAACTACCAGTAGCACTGCTATAGCTGTTGCTGTATTTTTATCACTCTCTTCTTTTTTTCAGTTTGTGTCAGGAGATACAAACTGTCAGTTAATTGGGGAAAATCCTCAAGTCACTTGATTTATACTGACATGCAGTGGCTGAAAATATGGTCCAGCATGAGAAGACCTAGGATATGTTCCTCCAAAACTGGGAAACAAAATCTTTCAGGCTGTCTCAGGCCTGTCCAGAAGTCTCTTGCAGCAGCTCCACCACCATAAGGATTCCCTGTGGTCCACTGGCCACCTGGGCTCAAGTGTAAGAAGTAGCTTTTTCCTTGGTATCGTCAACAAAATCTTCCCATAGGCTTCGCAAGAGCAACACAAACCTTTCTGTCCAGGTGCCTGTGCTATAAAACAGGGGACTGGAGGTTTCGCCCCTGAGAATTCAAATCTTCAGCTTTGGGTTTTGTGCTCTGACCTACTTAAGAAGTTTCTTGAGGCTGAACTTGAAACTGGCCCCTGTTTTGTAGCCAAGTGTTTCTAGTCCTGTTTTATTCTTGGTTTTTTAGCTGCTGCTTCCTCAGAAAATAGCCAGCTGATTTTACTTGTCTCTGCCCCACCTGCCTGGCCTGCCAGTGAACTTGGAAAGCCCTCACAACAACTGCAGCAACACAAAAGCCTCAGCCACGAGCACATCGCTTGGAAAAGCTCCCCTCATCAGGTGTTCGCTCTTCTGATGTGGCAGCTCCAAATAGGCCCAGGAGCCAAAATAAAAAGTTTGCACTAGGAATTACAGCTTGTCCACCACAGAACCATAATGGTTCAGAGGAAAAAGCTCTCCTTTCTGTTCCTTGCATAGGCTCAGCATCATCGCTGCTGTTCTCCGGGGGGGACAATGCTGTGCCTCTCGTGCTGTAGCTGCGTGGAGGCCCAGATCAGCTGTCCTGAGGCAGGTCAGGCTGCAGCCCCTGGGTGGGAGCTGTCATTGCCTCTGCCCAGGGAGCCAAGCTGCAAGGAGGCCATCTCTTCGGAGGAGATTGTGCGTTGCAGGTGTGTTGCTCCTCAGCCCTAAATGCCTGCTGCTGCTTCTCCTGGGCTGGGAGCCCCATCCTCCCAGAAGGTGTTTGTCCCAGAGCTGTCCATCCCTGTGAGCAGGATCCCTGCCCTTTTCTCCCTGCCATGTGCCAGGGAAGCTCTCGCAAGGGAGAGATCGGTGACCTTCCATGGGACAATGCTGTTGTGTAACTACTCCTTCATTAAGCAGTTAAAAGGATTAAGAAGTGGCCTGTAACAGTATAAAAGTCTTATGTAAGTTTTTCTATTTGTAGACCTGAGATCAGAAATTTCATTCTCATGGTAATGCCACTAACAACTTCTTAGAGCACATATTTTTCTTCTCTGGAAAGAACTCACCAGAGGACCAAGAATTTACTCTTAAGTAGTGGATATTTTTTGCAATATTTAAATATTTCTCTGTAAATAAACTAATGAACCTGCAGAATTCTAGTGTCCATTTTTACATGACTTATTAATTTCAAGAGTAGAGCAGCTTTTCTCCATAGGCACAATTCATGAAAACCTTTCCAATAGGAATAGCACCAGACTGTGCTTTCACTTTGCAGGGTATGCTCAGATCCCACATGGTCTGCAGGATTCAAGATTTCTAATCCCATGTACAGTTCATTTACAGATCCCTGATCATGGAGCAGATTTTTCCACTGGGATTTACCTACACACTGCCTGCAGCCTCCACCTCCAGGTTTCACTTTGGTGTCCCAGGTCTGAACAAGTCTGGGTTTGCCGTCACAGCTTGCCACATTACCTTCCATCCCCAGGCAAACACCAGCGAAACTGTGGTTTTCACTAACATCAAAGCACAGGTGAGCCTGAGTTTCTCTCCAGATTATTCACAGGTTCACACTATTTAGCTACAGTCTGAGATCAGAATTTCTGACAAAACACAAAGGTAAGAAAATTTCATGCGGTGTCAGTTTTTACTGAAAACATTACTTTTAGCTCTGATAAGCATATTATAAATCAGTATACTCAGGACTTGGGCAAACTGCACTGATAACAGTACAAATAAACAAAGCTAGCCAACGTTAATTTTTATTACAAGAACATAAACAGAACCACCTACTCTGGGTCTTGTAAACCCACCCTTTCCACTGGGACAGTGAAGAATCACAGTTTTTAAAAGTGTCCTGCTGCTGCCATCTGGCCGCCAGCCTCCCGCTGAGCCGAATTGGCATTTACAGAAGCAGCAGTCAGGGGAGGATCGCCATCCACAAGTGCTGATTTAGTACCTTAGGAGACAGATTGGTGGTGGCATAAAGTAAAATGCTTTTGAAGGTACAGTAGAACAAGGGAACTGAAGGGAGGGGAAAGGAAAGAGAAAGGGAAGAGAAGTAAAGAGACTGGCAGACAAGACACAAGTCAGAGGAAAACAGAAGAGGGCAAGTGAATGAGGCTATGCTGGAAAGAGGAATTTGGGGGGACTTTAGAATGGTATCAAAATTATTATTGGGTGGGAACAGGTGAAAACAAAGTCTGAATTTCAATTCTCCTCAGTTTCTCTGACTATAAAATACTAACACCTATATGCTTTCATGAGGTTTTCCGGGCCAGTTGTACTCTAAGTGCAATATATAATTCTTCTACCCTGATCTTATTCAAATAAATGATTTTGCCTTTAAATAAATATGCTGCTTTACATAAATGGTTTTGACATCACTGATGATTCCATCATGTGTGCTATTCAGGGATGAGGGCAGCAAAGAAGCGGTGAGGGTGGCCAAAGCCTGACATTCAAAGAGTGGCATCCATATACATGTGCATTTGTGGGAATTAATTCAGTGCTGGCACTTCTATGTTCAGATGAGTCAAATGACTTGCCCCAGATGATGCAGGTGAAGCTGTACGTGCACAGAGGGGGCCTCTGAAGTTGTGGGCATTAGATTCTCATTGCATTTAATTTAGGTCACTGGTGAAAGTCATTTACAAGTGTCAACTGTTGAGAGCTGTGTGAAAGCCACCCCACAACGTGACACTGTTAGTTATTTCTTCTAAGAGGGAAAGTCTTATTAAAACAGCAGGAATGCTGCAGTGTAATCAGATGTGGAATGCATCATGCCTGTGTAGTGTCAGCAGACTTGCTCTGTGCTGTGCTAGGCATGGCTGTGCCTTCCTTCCCCAGCCTGGTGACATTTCCCTCTGCATAAAGTCTTGCGTCTAGCTGGGGGATTGCTGACATTAGGACACTCAAAAGTTCAGTTAAAACACAGCAGACCCCTGTGTGAAGGCTCTCTTAGAAGTGAAGAGGCTCCAATTCCCTGCAGTTGAGCTTGAATCTGTGAGCTTGAAACTGCTGTGCTCCATCCTGAAAGGGTCCAAAAATGTCACTCCTTGGCTTAATTAGCCTTAACTTTTTGGACACTGTCATATCATAGGAGTTTAAGCAGCAACATTAACATGAGGATTTCCTACCTGCTGTTCCTACCTGCTTATTTCTCGCCAAGACCACAGCATTTTGCCCTCTCAGCTGTGACATATGAATAGCTGGGACCAGAACTTAAGCCAGGTCTGAAAGCACTGACATCCAGGGGGAAAGAAATATAAACTGATTTATGATCTCCAAAAGGAAGACTGCAGAGCACCCTTTGGTAATGGAATTTCCTTCTGCTGTAGACATTCCTAGTGGAGAGAGAAAGACAAAGAAAAGAGAAATGTGTATCTTAATTTGTCATCTCTTCTCAGGAGTTTTGATGGCTCTTACTGCACACATTCAAATCATTGCAAATAAAATGTACCAAAATTAACTTTGAAGTGAAAGTACAAACTCAGATTATGATATTAAAATGATAGATTCAGAGTCAACATTCACAAAACAATTTAAATAATCGAATATTCTACAGTTTTGCAAGCTTTCATAAAAAGATGCGGAATACAATGCTAAACAAATGCTAGAGAGCAGTTCAGTCTACTTCCTCGTGTATCTAATCAGGACAACAGATAAAAAAAGCAAACCACTGATAGAAAATAGCTGTTACAGAAATGACTCAGCAGAATCCTCCTCCACCTGTACATCTTCTCTCACTGCAACTAGTCTCACTGAACTTCCATTTATAACCAAAATATATTTTTCACTGAGAAAAATTAGATGTGAGGTAAGAAATAAGTGAGATGTTTGATATCATAACTATCATTAAAGTAATTCAGTAACTGAAAAGTTACAAAAGACAGGTTACATCACAGTGACCAGTCTGGACTATCAGATATGCTGCAAGCAGTGCCAGCCTCATTAGCAAAATGATGCATATATCATCGAATGAAAGGAAAAATCCCCCAAACACTTGAAAACTAAAAAAAAAAAACAAACCACCACAAAACAAAACCCCCCAAAAAACAAAAAACTAAACCGACAAAACTGCTTTACCTCCAGGAATTGCTTGAAACGCATTAAAGAGCCCATCTGTCCAGAGCTGGTAATTGCTTCAATTCTGCAGAAATAACAGCATGTTTCAAAATCTACTCAGTCAGGTTTGATTTACAAGCGGGTGTGGGGGTGAATGGCAGAGATTGGAAAAGATGGACAAGTCATTTAAGAGCAAACACTCATGAAGTAAAAAAACAAAACACAACAACCAAGGATCATTTCACATTCCTAACCACAGATATCATACCTTGGGAAATAGTCTTCTCGAATAAGCAACATCATTTTCCAGAACTGAACCTGATACTGTTTCATGAGAGCGTTGCCACACACCTAAGGTACAGAAATCCACAAAGACCAGGTTCCAGAACTGAGTTTCAGACTAGCATGACAACTTCAATGAAGCTGTTCAATATCAACCACTTAAATGTCTGGATAGAATACTAAAGAAATATACCCAACACCTGCAATAAAACAAGCAAATCCTCTAAATGCCATTACTGCTACCACAATCACTTTTTTCTTCTTGTTGACTGTGTGGTGGCCACTGATACAAATCTTGTGTTATTCTTCCTCTCACTCCAGTCTGCCTCTAAAAAGAGCACCCTTCCCTAATGCCATTTGCTAGGGCATATTGTGGTCATTTCCCCATCTTGATTACTGCAGTGTGGATTCATCAGCTTTCTTCATACAGTTGGTTTACAGGATGAATGTTCCTCAAACTTTACCACTACTAACAGAATCCCCATGGTGTATTTCGCTTTGCACTTACTTTCTCTTTTCTACTTTTAAAGTTCTTTAGAAGGCATTTGATAAGCACAGAAGCTGCTCATGTTCAATAGTGTTTCTCCCCTGACTTCAGCCTTTAACTTTGGCTCTTATTTAGCATAGGCCTATATCCTAAGACATGGGATTAATATATATCAGGCTCTGTCCACAGCCTGAAAAACCCCCAGTTTTATGAACTAATTCAGCTGGAAAGACCACAGGAACTCAGTCCGTTGTACGAACTGATGCCAAGCACTTAGCAGGCATTACTTTTATAGCACCATGCAACTACTTTTAATATACCGGGAACTTTAAAGGGAACCAAATACAACAACAAAAGTTGCATGTATAAAAACTTCCACTTTTATATCATTCAGCTCCAAAGCTATATTTGCAAGAATGTGGAATATTCATATTTGTTTCTGAAGGAGTAAGGACAAGTTAAAAAAAACTCTTAAAAATCACAATGAACCTCACCTCAGCAATCCCTTCAGAAACTAAAATGTCACCAATTTAGGTCTCTAATCATGAGGAATCCACATCACTTACCTCCAGAAAATCAAAAAGAAGTGTGGCTGTCACATCTGCCAGAGGCTCCATATTCAACATCTGAGCAAGCCAGCGCCATCCATGGTTCAGCCCATGAGGATGTGTCTATAAAGCAACAAAAAAAGCTACCCACCACTTGTTTTATGACTTGCAAAATGCTGTTATCAAAACAGGCAGTCTTCCGATTTACTTTCTTCTTTATAAAGTTATTTTATAATAGTCTAACATAAAACTTGATCATTATGAAAATAAAAAGAAAGGAAGCAAAGGTCTATACTACACATTACTTTGCGTTGTTTTGATGGTTATGACCACCTCCCTTCAAATACATTATAAGCTGGTTTAAATTTCAGCCCACCTTAACTACAAATCAAGTTTACAATATATTTAAGGGACTCTTGGGATAGTAAAATGGTTCTAATTATAATGCCATACACACATACCCCGTGTTTGTTTCCATAAGGCCACCGGAGTTGAATGATGGCAGCATAAAGACGAATCATTCCTGACATCCGTTTAAGAAAATGATCTTGCTCTTCCATCTTAGAATCCTTAACTTGATATCCAAGCATCCTAAGTATAAGAAGACATTCCAGTATTAGTAGAGCAAAACCCATTCACTTGAGTCCCTGCAGTTCTCAGCTTACTTTAAGGCAACTGTACTGAGAATAGGGATACTCCAAAACCATACAATTATTGCAAAAGTTGATCATTACCCTCTGGATCATATGTTCCAC
>JANZLP010000050.1:555919-567103 GCA_026930925.1 Chelictinia riocourii | reverse complement strand
TTTTTTTTTTTTTTCTCCCCCCCCCCCCGAACTACTTTTGGCTGCCTGGTTTTTTCCCTCTTGACAGGACAGCAGCCCTTATTATTTGTACATTATATGTTGAGACAAAAATACCCTGTTAACTTGATAAGGTATTATTCTGTCTCCCTGCTCTAATACTTAACCTTACTCCTGCAGAAATTTAATTTAAAAACCACAAACACACAAAAAAGGCAAAAAAACCCCACCCCCAAAGCCAAAATTGTTAATTGCTTCTGGCAATGCTGTACAGTGACAGGTGGATGTAGTCTGATCTTCTGTGTTTGTACTTGAGCAGAGTAAAACTGTCAGTGGGCTTATGGTGGCATGGCAAGGTGGACTTTGCTGTCTCTCTGTGAATAAAAATTTCTGCCTACAGAGAAGTAGAAGTGCAACAGCATTTAAACCAGTAAGCGCTTAAGGTGGACAGGGAAGCAGCTTAAAGAGACTGTAGGTCCAGACCTGTTTACTCTGAGGTTTTACAGTATGAGCAGCTGGATATCCTCCATAATTACACAGGAGAGACTTTAGAGACCTAATGTGGTAAACAGAATTTGCCTGGCAGGGCTGAGAATTTTGGTTTCGTTTTCTTACTGCATGCAAATTTATTTGTATTATAAAATCAAGGACTTGAAAGGCAGTGAGGAGAATGTGGAGGAAAGCGCTCAGAGAAAGCCAGTGTGCAAGTGTTCAGTTAAGTCTGTATTAATGCGCAGAGCCCTGTGTGTGAATTAGGGTTGAGCAGGCTACCTCACGTCTAGCAGTTTTTCTGAATGCTTTAATTACAAGGTAAGTGGCAGTCTACCATGAAATTCCAGATAAAAGCACGATAGGGATTTTTAAGAGAAGAGATCGTGTACATACAAAGCTTTGTGTGGGCAAATCAATACAACTGGCCACTGTGCTAAAACCAGCTCATGTTTCTACCACGCTCAATACCAAAAGCACTTGGGATACTATACCAGGATTTTGTATCTACCCTGCTCACAGAGAAGAGCAGTGAGTGCATGCTGTCATAGCCAGGAGTATAACTGCAGCAACATCTTGATCTCTTCTCCCTCTCTGCCCCTATCTTCTCCCCCCATCTGTGGATAGTTTCATCATCTCCTCACATACAAACCTGTTTTTTTTGTTGTTGGTTTTTCTTTTCCCTAGGAAAGGATCAGTGATGAAGGAAACTAGTTTGAGTTTTGAAATGTATACTGGTTTTGCATGCCTGAAGGAAAAAATGAAGAGGTTTAAAAGATGCTTAGGAGAAGAGGACAGAGCATTTGCCTCTTAGCATGGGACTTAAGAGTCGCAGTGTGGGCAGACAGATTGGAAACGGGAACTAACAGGATGCCAGGATGAGTGAATTCGAGAGGCAAGAGTTGGGGTGAAAGGAGTGGAAAGAGTAGGTGAGTTTCATGGCAGGAAACTGTTGAACAGCAGCTCTGTTTGTAATAGTGAAGCAGCTGAGATATTGGAAGGGAGGAGGAGGATTTGTCATGTAGGCCCTAAGAAATAGTTTTAAGAGCAGTATGTGAAACTCCTAGATGAAGCTGAGGTTTGACTCGGATAGGTAGTGAGGCTGCAGCCATTAAAAACTGAAGAATGTTATGGGTGGATGCTAGGTAATGTGGCTGAAGATAAGAAGTATTATGTCTTTGGAAACTTGTCCTCAGGGTTGCATGAAAAGAAATTATTCTCTGGCTAGTTTGGAAGAGACTCAGCTTGGGATTATTTATTTACACTAAGTAATTTGTTGTGGTTTTCCTTTTAAGAATTGATTACTTCTGTGTTCTTCTAAACTGTGGGGTTAAAAGGGTTCTCTCTTCCCAAGTGGCAGCTGGAAATTAGTACAAATACTTGAGATGCTATGCTGATTAAGTTGTAGCAGCAGATGCTGGTGGGACTTGTGGTACATGGACAGAGCTGTTCCTTCTTGGTTGCCTTGCTCTTTCTCAGGTTGGCCCATGACAGTGAATTTGGAAACTGCTCCAATGCAGCTGGTGCTGAATTTGACTCTCCTTTCCTAATTCTCTTTGAGCAAGTGAAGGAGTTGCTTGGGTTACAGAGAACGACAGGAAAAGTTGGGATGCCAACTAGCCCTGTGGCTTTGTTTCTGTGTGTAGAAGTGCCTACACGGTTCAGAAAGGCAGGGGCGAGTGGCTGAGCTTGGTCAGGCATGACATGGTATAGCTGAAGCAGCAGAGACGTGCCAAAGAAGAAAAGGTGTTATGCTGACTATGGGAGTGTGCTGGACTGGAGAGGTGATGGTTCCTGGCCAGGGGGCTGCCGCAGGGAGAGCCGCAGGCCTGCATTAGGCAACACTGCAAACACAAGAGGAAAAGTGGAAGAGGCTAGGATGTGGTGGTTGAGAGATCACCAGCATGAGCAGTATATGGTTCATCTCATGTGAAACACAACAGCTGCTGTTGGCAGATTTTGGACCTCTGGGGCTCTCCGGAACAGTCAACTTGACCACACATGGCATGGTTTTGTGTTGATGTGTTAAAATCTTTGTAAAGCTTGCGTGGCTTCAGTTCTCTGCCTTGCTTGGTGATTCAGTGCAGGGGTTATGCCCATGCCTCTAACATCTTGTCTGTGCACGGGGACTGCAGAACTGATGTACCAGAGGTTTACTGTGCTTTATTGTTATAAGTAGGGGCTGTTTGACCTGGCTACCCTGCAGGTCTAATCAGGAGTTAAGGCTAGAGCAGGTGCACAGAAAGCAAGGGTTAAAAGTTATAACTTGGGCCAGTAGTTGCTGAAGAAACAGGCAAAAAATTAGGAAAGCTGGTTGAAGTGAGTGGGAGCATAAAGGTAATAAGCATCCATATTTGCATGTGTTAAGTGTGTGCAATTTAACGTTTGATTTTTTCCTTATTTGTAAATAACAGAGTTCAAGGGATGTTGATTCCTGTTTCTCAAGCCCTAATTCTGAGTTTAAATCCTAATCAATGAAGATGCAAAATTACTGTATACCAAGACCCTCTATAGTAATGTAGAAAAGTAGTTGTAAAAACCAGTAATAAACTAGAATATTTTGATGTGAGATGTATAATATATTGAATCTGCATATAGCTGTCTATTTTCAGATACAGACTGCAAGACTGAGAACAGGGCATTTCATTAGGGTTGGCTGTGCTTGTGTCATTGCTGCTCATGTGATACATACCACTACTGCTGCAGCTGATCTGGGACAGCAGGGACTCTGCAGCATGGCTGCTTCCGAAGTTGTAGATTGGAAATGGAAAGCTTGCAGTGACACTATGCACAGACACACAGAAATAATTATTGTATACTTCCTCTGTGTGGACATGCCAAATGGTTGAAAATGAGTGCAGTGTCTGCCTGTTACTGCTCTTCAGTAACATATCTATGCAAAACACTGGGAAGCAGCCGATCTTTTGGATTTTTCTGTGGTTTTAACATGTAGGTTGTTTTCTGCCCTCTGATGGGAAAATCTACAAAAAGGTTTTATTTATTTATTTATTTATTGAAAGATATACTCTAGAAAGGAATAGAAATAAGTTTGATCCAACTATAATTTGTTAATCTGGAACTGGAGGTTTTTTTCATAGTTGAAGCATTGTTTAGCTATCCTTCAGATATGCTTGCTGTCAAATGATGTTTTCCATAAGCAATTTTAAGACCACAGTCTTCCTAAACACTGGTTATTAAATCTGTGCATTCTTTTGTGCTCGCAGTAACTGTTTGTGGACTGGTCCACTGAAGTGATAAAAAATTTCCTTTGTCCATTTAAAGCACAGAGGTAAATAGTTATTAGTGTCATATCTGTGATTTTTGTTTACAGTTTTAAAAAGATTGATAATTTCTGTGGACAGTTCTCAATGTTAAAGTAACATTGATTTTCTAAGTATAGAATATTCAGTGTACAAAGTTGCATGGTCCGGTTGGAGGGAAACTTGTTACAGACCAACTTGTTTGGTTGGGTTTTTTTCTTTTTGGGGGGAAGGTGAGGTAGGAGAGCAGGCAGGGAGAGTTTGGATGTTATCAAACTGTATCCTAGTTTGAGTTATCTTCCCCTTTCTTTAAGTACATCAAAGCATCCAAATGATTCAAGTTGCTAAAGATGCAACTGCTAAAACCACCCTAATTTTTGTTCTGACTGTTTACAGCAGGAATTTCTTCTTTTATCTATATTAATACTCCTTTCTAGTGTTTCTGTGGTCAGTCTTGCATTTAGTTTTTAATATAGATATTGTCACTGACTGCCTGAGACAGATTTCAAGCAGAATGCCAGCTCATAAATATCTGTCAGATCTGGGGTGCGTTAGCACCAGTTCTTCAGTGGCACATTGCAGAGAGACTGGACAATGTGCTTTTGGAGTGACAGAGTAGCCTTTTATCATTGTGAGAGCAGAGAGTTGAACATTACATTTGAATTCAAGCTGGCTTCAAAGTCTTGCTGTGCCAGGTGCTGAAGCTTATGGTAGAAGGAAGGTCTAGAAACCAAATGTGTGATCTAATTTAAGTTAAGATGTCATGAGTTGGTACAGCAAAGAACTGAAGGATTAAGGAAAAAGAATAGAAGGAAATGATAAAAAGAAAATGTGTCTACTTAGACTGATACAGCATTTGGTGGCAGTTAAACTAATACACATCTCTGATTTGGAACAGTCAGAATTCAAACTGATGTGGGATGCAGTTTGGACAAGAATACTAAGGTGTTTAAATAAAAAATGGCAATTGATTACATGTTTATTTTGCACCTTTAATTGTAAACAATTTTTTTTGTCTCTTGCCCATGTTCTCTGCCATTCCAAATTGTTGGTGAAGATGGATACCAATTCCTGATTTTGCTTTACATTCTTCAGTGTAAGACACTGTTTCTTTTTGCGTGCACGTGTGTATGTGCAAGTGCGTGCATATGTATGTTCCATTTAACTGTTTCCATTGATGGAGCATACTCAGACCACTTGTTACTCTGAAACTGAATCTTTTTCTCTTCCCTGTGATGATTCTGCTTTTGAAATATACAGTGATCCTTAAGTTCAAGTAGAAGTAAGAATAAATCTGTACCACTAATTCCAATCATATACGTTATGATAGTACTTCAAGATTTATATATACTTATTTCTGTTGCTATTGTTATTTTAATTGTGTAACAAAACCCGCAGTAGTAAATTGAAATAGCTCCACTAACCTTCTAATAGTCACCTAACCTTGTAAACCTTTCAAAAAATTATTTGAAAATATGATAAAAGAAGCAATATTCTGAATGGTCAGAGTTACTCTAGAAGATTAGGGATATAATGAATAATATCAAGAGGTGAAATACTATGATTTTGAATCTAAATGTCTTTTACTGTCAGAGATGAACATAATATGGAAGACATAGTCAAGTATTACTTCAAGATTGTATCAAGACGTACAGAGTTTGTTTGCTTCTGCTAAGCATGTATGACTGGGTGGAGAAACCTATTTATATAATCATATATCAGGGACTGATTTATAAAAAAAAAAAGTATCTCTCAGATTTCAGTTGGATTTTATGCTGGTATTTGAGTGCTGGCAGAGGTTACCCGGAGAGGTTGTGGAGTCTCCATCCTTGAGATATTCAAAAGCTCTCTGGACACAGTTCTGGTCAGCCAGCTCTGGGTGGCCCTGCTCGAGCAGGGGAGTGGGGCCAGACAACCTCCAGAAGTCCCTTCCAACCTCAATCAGTCTGTGATTCTGTATGGATCAGGGCAATCGTCAAAGATGGCTAGCGTTGTTCAGAGGATGTGTTTCCAAGTGCCATTGTGGTGGCTGAATAGGAATATCCTTGTTAGGTAGGTATTTCCCGTTTTAACAGAGAAACTTCTAGTTGTGCGTAGGCTACTTGGAGAAGCACCCTCAGGGTCAGTTGTTCCGTCTCAACACTCAGCAACTCACTTTCATTTAGCTATTTGTGTGATAAATTAAGATGTTCACAACTTTTAATTTTCTGAAAGTGGTTGTAAACTGCAGCTAGGCTTGGCTGTACTAAATGGACTATTCCTGGAGTTGAGCACTTCCTCTGCGCAGGATATGTGATCTTGTCATTGCTCTTTGACTCTTCTTTGAACCCCTTCTAGTTCATCCAAGTTGTCCTGAACTGCTGCCCCTGCTGCTGGGCCTGGTGTCCCAGGAAGGGCCTCACTTCCCCACGCACCCGGGAGCCATGCCTCCCTCTTGCCTGCAGCATACTGCGGGGAGCTCATGTTGGCCGGTGGCTGTCATCCGCTGCCCCAGCTGGCCCTTCCTGAAATGGTCTCCCTGTCCCATGTGAGCGGCTGGCGCTCCCTGTGCGTGAGAGGCCTGGGGACACACCCGCCTGTGCTGGCCATGCCCAAAGGCCTCTTGGCTGGTCTTCCTTCCACAGGCGGGAGGGCTGGCTGTCGTGGTGATGGTGGCTCATCTGCTTCTTTGCTTTAATGTTTCTCTCTGCTTTATCTTTGTTTTTCCCAGATTTGTTTCAAAATAATCCCCAGTCTCCTGTTCTGTAACACACACTCAAATAGTTTTGTTGTAACACCATCACCATTGTATCATCAGCACCTTTGTATGTAGACAGATCAAAATGCCCTTTCTTTTATTAAGCACATCTACATCTTAGTCCTAAATCCATGTGTCATCAGACTTGTTAGTGGTAAACACAAATGTAAACAAGATTACATTAAATTCTGAGTAGCCTGAGTGCAGAGGCTTTTTAGATTACTGTTTCTGAAATCGATATGTAAGAAAACTTAGTAATGAAAACAGATGTTAATGAAGATCTAGCTGTAACTTTTGCCAGCTAAAATTTTTAGGTTACGTTGACTTCTGTTTCTTGCACCACTTCTTTTAAAATATATTAAAGGAATTACTCTGCAGCAAGTTATGATAATGTTGAAAGTTTGGATCTCCTGTAACTTTCTAGAGCTACTCACTCTGACTCTCTAGAACAAACAGTGCTCATTAGGGACACTATAAATAAATACAAGGCTCATTTTTCTGTGGCACTAAGTAGGTCCCACTTCAGAGCACCTTATGTAAGTCTAGTGAGGGGAAATTCCCTCAGTGCATACAGGTTGTTGGCATAAATCTATTGGTAATGAAATTCAAAGCCTGTTTTCTCTTGTGAAGGGTGGATGGAGCTTTGTGTGAGCTGTCAAAGGAAATTAGGAGTTTAGTAACTGATGTAGAAACAGAAGAAGAGGCTTCTTTGTATTTCTTCATCCTTGTGTGCTTTTGACAAATACTGTTAACTACTTAGAATTTGGTCCACTGTACTAACCAGAAGTTAAAATGGTGGGTTTGGGAAATAGCAAAAGTAAAAATAAATATATTAAGTTTTTTCCCCTTTAACCTTACTGTTTCAATAAGGTTCTACAGGAATAGTTCACTCTTACTCATTAGAAATTCACGTCAGAAAAGCAACTAAGTGTGTCTCTGTTCTCACAGATCAGAATCCTATTCTGTCGTTTTAAAGATGTGTACATGTTCCTGTGGATGTATAAATTGCTTTTAGGGTTTTTTTTCTTAGTTTCCTTTTTAAACATTCCAGTCCAACCACTGTGAATTTTTTTTTTTTGTCTTCATTTAAGACATTTACTTCCTCTGTATGTGACGAGTGACACAACCCTGAGGAATGTTAAAATATCCCGATAAGAACATGTCAGCGACACTGTGATAGATCAAGCATGTGGTTTG
This sequence comes from Chelictinia riocourii, assembly GCA_026930925.1. Taxonomy (NCBI): domain Eukaryota; kingdom Metazoa; phylum Chordata; class Aves; order Accipitriformes; family Accipitridae; genus Chelictinia; species Chelictinia riocourii. The sequence goes on along the minus strand of JANZLP010000050.1, from coordinate 559,423 downwards.
TGACGGCATCCAGTATTACATAACCATGGGCTGTAATTAGTCAGATGTGATGTCTGCAGATGTATGAACTTGGAAGAGTGCAGCATGACGATGCTAAAGGCAGTGTCCAAAGAAAAATCAGATCTTTCTCTTGCATCTTGCTTGTTAGCTGTTGAGGCAGCTATGGTGCCTTGTGGTGTCATATTTACACAGCAGTTGAGGTGTGAAATATTGCTGCCACCGTGACATCCTAATCCATTTTGGCAGTGCTATGACAAGAGTCAAGAGCATGAGCGTGTGCAGACCTGTTTCATGGAACTGAGGGGACCCAAGGGAAAAGATAAAGAGACTGAAGAGGAAAGGGGAGCTTTCCTTGAATTTGCAACCTTGCTGTTTCAGTTTAGTTTGGTATTTGAAGCACCAGTGGAAGAGGGGGAGCAGCAAGTTCCTCTGGAGCCGCTCTCTGCAAGTAGTGTAAAAATGGTGGTGTATTTGTAATGTGGATGATGACCATCAGCCCTGGTCACCTGCTGACAAAAAGAACAAAGTAAAGCTACAATCTTCTGAGTGCAGGAGACTTTCACTCCTGAGTTTTCAGTTCTAATATGTGGGCTTTCTTGAAGTGAACCCTATCTTCTGTGCTAGGTTAACATAGAAGGTTGCATCTGAAGCCCCTGTGCACACTTTAACCATCTGTTGTAGTGACCTGAGGGTGCTGTTGAAGCTGGCAAAAATGTATCAGATGGCTTCTGTGAAGTGCTTATGTAAAGCAAGAGATATCTGATTAAAATGTTTTGTAATAGAAGGGAAGGTTGATGTTCTGTCTCTTTAGCATAAAGTGCATTGTTCAAGTAGTGTTTCTTTCTGTAGTGATTTCCTTGGCATTGTTATTGTACCTGGCCTTGTTCTGTGCATTGAGCTGTAAATATAGTTCAATTTTACAATTATAGTAGCCCTTTCCTGTCTCTTAATGAAAGTAAGAAGCTCTAACCTATCGTGATCATTTTACTGTAAAAACATGCGCAGTTTATTTACATGAACAATTGTTTTTGCAATTCTGTAATGATTCAGCTTTTGATGCCTGGCATCTGCAATTTATTTAGCAAGAGACCAATTGGTATGTTGGTATGTTTTGGTACCCAAATAAAACTGGCCATCTCAGGCCGCTATCATGATACCATGTTCCAAAAGTATCTCAGCAGAAGCAACACCAACCCCATATTTGCATATGTCTGAAAATTAAAAATTACTTGTAAAACATATTCCTTTTTATAATTTAATGAAGAATAATAACAAAATGATACTATTATTCAGTAATAAAGATCTATTTAATTTTATCAATAACAAGAATCTGAACACTGATATTGCTTAAAAGTAAAATTCTTTGTCCACAAAAGAGACATAATACACGTGACAATTGTGCTATCCTTCCCTGACTTAGAAAAGATCACTTTGTTGTTATCTTTAGAAGTGGCTTAACATATATAATGTGTGCTTCTTTAACACTACATTCTTCTCTTTTGAACTTCAGCAAGCATTTTGGCCAGCTAAGACATAAAATTCACAGTACCATTTAAGGAAACCTTGTATTCTTCCACTGAAGCTCTATACATAGAAATTGCAGACGGTTATTTAAATGGAAAAGTACTTCCCAGTGGACTAAACCAAAGACCAGTAATAACTAGTTCTGGACTTCATATATTATTATCCTACGTTAGTTACTTTTTTAACTTAAAAAGTTTTCCACCTCACTCTTCTGCTTCAGTAAATAGTATTATCATCCAAACAGAAAAAATGTTCTTTCTTTCATTTGGTTTGATGGGCAAAGGATGGGATATGCTGCTTGTGAAGAAATACTACAGCGAGTTTGATGTAGTGTCAAACCATCAGTCACAAACAAATGCCTTCTTCAGGGGCAGTGTTTTACATACCTTCTGCTCCTAAGGAAAAGAGTTTCCATACTGGCTGACTTACAGTAAGTCTTTTTCAACATACACTTATGTTCATGCATAAACTAAGCATAGGTATTAATCTTTACAATTCTTCCTTACATCGATAGTCCCTTTAGTTCTCAACACTGTCCACAACAAACTGTGGCACACAGATCAGGGAGTCAATTAATCCTGCCTCTCTGCTCTCCTTTGACAAAATCTGTGAAAAACACACATAAAAAGTTACTTATTCTGTATCAGTAATAAGTCTTGTTAACCTAGAATAGTTGATGTTCAAAAAAGGAAACCAGTGCAATGCTGTCTGTCAAGGGAAATCATTATTTTGTATACAACAGAGATCTGGGTATTATTCTTTGATTCCTAGTATGGAATTAAAATTTGCAGGTCTTTCTACTACAGTTCCCTAGCAGTAATTGCTTAGTCAAGGAATAACCATGACAGAATATATGGTGTCTAAACAAAACATGGTGATTTAATTACAAAAGAAGCCCCGCTTTCTATTCCTGCTCAAGCTGCATTAGATTCACCTCCTAGCACCTTAATGACCAATTGTGCTTCTTTACAATTCATCTGTCAACACCACCTCAGAGGTGTCACATACATCACATAACTTCCAAACTTCTGGCTGGGAATGCTGGGATGAGCTCTCCTATCAAACTGGCCTGTGCTGCTGCTTTTTTTCTGGCAACCTGCTGAGACATGAGCAAGCACTTCATCATTATAAACAGTGAAGTATTTCACTACTGCTTTCCTATCCAGCAGGCAGAAAAGCTAGAAGGCAGACACAGAGAGCAGCCTGCAGTGCTGTGCAGACCTACAATCTTGCTGCCTAACTCTTCTCTTTACCCTTCAGCTGACATGATTTAGAACTGGTTAATGAAGCTTCACGAGCTAAAGCTTGGTTGACTTTATCTCTCGCTGCATATATTTTAAAGGCATATTTTGAATGTTCAGCATCCAAAAGAAGTTTGTAAAATCTAAAAAGGCACCTGATTTATTTTTGACCAAAGCTGAATTTTCATCTAAAAGAGTTTATGCAGTAAGACTGCCTAATTCTGCCCTTCGAATACACACCACCTGTGCATATAGTGAGAAACCTTCATTTTCCAGATATAGTTTCGGTGCTCAGGTATTATAGCTCAGCTTTCTATGAATTTTATCTTCTTTCAGCCAAAGGAAGCCAGAGTTTTTTATAGCTTTCCTTCACCTTGCTTTGCCAGTAAAGCCTATTTAAAACCCCCTTGTTGCATATTAACAGAAGGAACAGAACCCTGTAACAGAACCTGTCACTTGGCTGTGCCAAAAGCTGGATTTTTTTCTTCCATTTTCTTTATCAATTCAAGCACATACTGTACTTCATAAAAGTGTTTCTTCCCCGGCATCCCCGCGGGAGCACAGAGAGCAGGTGCGGACCACCTCGTTGCCCGCCATTCCTGTGGTCTCACGGCAGAGGTGGGGTGGGTTTCTGCCTTTCGGGGCCGGAATCTCTGCTGTCCTCCCTGTCGGACAGCACCAGCCCACCAGTCCCCTGAGCAGGCGGGCGCTACCCAGAAACTAAGAGGCCCTGAAAGTT
>JANZLP010000050.1:522438-532972 GCA_026930925.1 Chelictinia riocourii | reverse complement strand
CACTTCCAGTTCACTGAGCCTTTTTAGCTATAAATTTTCCTGGGATGCTTTTATGTTTAGCTTTTGACAATAAGGAAAGAAGTGGTAAGAAAGCACCAAACTCAGCAGAACTTCCAAGCTATATACAAGTACTATTTGATGGTTTAAGGGAATTGCACCTCATTGCAAATGTAGGACTTCTACCAGGTCAAGTGTCATGGGCTCATGGACTAAAGCAGTGACCCTGGAGGTCATGTTGTCCAGTCCCCCACTCAAAGCAGGACCTTCACCAGCACTGGATCAGGTCAGCCGTGGCAGTTGTGCACTCAACAGATGTCTAGATGTAAGTCTAAATACAGCTCATCAGTTCTCCAGCCCACCTGTGTCTTTATGAATGTTTTCATTTGCCTTGCTTTCATGACATGCAATCCTCCTGCACGCAGTTTGGAAGAGGAGCAATGACAGGGGCAGGTAGGGGTGATATTGAAGCTTAACTACCTGTAAGAAGTGGAAGCCAGCATCAGATCTGGGAAACACATGGTCTCTCTACCAATTGCCTTTGCTCATTAGCAAATCTCAGAAGAATTAGCCTTCCAGAAAAACAAAATTTCTCACCTTAAGCAAAATTTCTCACCTTAAGCTTGAAGTTCCATGGAAGCTCCAAAAGATTTTTCACTAGAGCCACTGGATTTGGATTTTCCTGTGAGTGAAGAGAAGGTGCATGTTTCCTCTCCTATTATCACCTCCATCTCAAACACTCTCTAACTTGTAATTATTTGACCTTAAAACATGGTGCAGCACAGCACAGTTTAATTACGTACACATCCATGCAAGCTGCATGTAAGCACCAGGAGCGGAGTGTGCAAAGCGGAGTAAATACAATTAATTTTGTGTACTTTATACAAAACTCTGTACAAATACTTTATTTCTTTATGTCTACAGCATTATACATGATGTTCAAAGACATTCAGCTTTTAATGACCCCAAACGGTTTTGACCCTTTCAAATTCAATGGGGCTTTTCCCTGGGAGGACAGTCCATATTCAGGACTGGAGCTTGTTACGGCAACAGAGTCTGGAAAATAGCATGTGGAATCAGTCAGTACCAGTGTCTAGAAGAAGAATAGGCTCAGCCTTGAATGTTCATGTTGGATATTGTCTGAAAAGTTGCCCGTCATGTTACTGCTTGGAAGCTCTGGCAGTCGGGGATGACACGCTCCGGCTTCCCTATTAGCCCCCCTGCGCCGCCAGGACAAAGGGAACTGCAGGCTCCCAGCCAAGCACATACATTTGCAAACTGCCGCCAGTCAGTTCCCAAGGCCAGGGGCTGGATGCCATTGACAAAGAGATGTGAACCGCAGGCGTAGCCTGCTCTGCTCTCCCTGCCGAGCTAGTGGCGCTTCTCATGGAGATCTATAGGGCCTGCTCTCTCCCCCTCACCACCCGCAAAGGGCTGGCCAGGACCCACTTCTGATTTTCAAGTTTTTAACCAGCCCCTTCCACCTGGCATGGGAGCCACTGCAACATCATACGTACACTCCTTGCCAGCATTTCCTTCAGACACAGATCTGTGTAGGGATGTTTATCTGCCTGCACACACAACATTGCATTCTTTAATCCATAGCATGGGAGATCAGACCTTGATAACCCCGCTGGAACCGTGGTCTGATGTGGGTAGATGTGAAGAGCAGCGGCACAGCAATGGGTTGATCTCAGGAAAAGATCACAGATCCATGTGAAAGGCAGACACCTGAGTAAAGGCCTGGCTCACTTTTGCTCATTTGACTCTCACTTTGCTGCATTCCTCCAGTAATGGCCTGTAGGGCTGAAGGGATATGGAGAGGAAATCCTCTATGAACTGTAGCTTCCACCTGGAGATTCCCCGGGTCCAAGCTCATGCTCCTGTCCTGCTGCTACCCTAAACCATCACAAATCTAAACAAAGGGGGTTTTTTTGCCATTGAAATTAGCCCTGAAACAGCCCTGAGCTGATACAGGCCAAATTTCGGCTTGCTATGATGAGATTAATTACCTGGGCCTCAGCATAGCCTGTGTGGTCAGGAAAGCCTGGCCTTTCCTGGTGAGGTGGCTCAGGCAGATACCTCCTTCTTTGGAGAGAAACTGATGGGTGTCCAGCCCATGGCACCAGCCCTGCAAAGGGCAGCCATGATCTCACCATGCCTCCCATGCTAGGTTTACTTGCCCAATGCAAGCATGGAAAATGACCTGACAAATGTTGCTACCAGGCCACATGAGAGCAAGATCCACGGAAAAAAACAAATCTCCAAATAGCCTGTGAGACAACACATGCAATTCCTGCCTATCCTCTCCTTAGAGGCGGCCGGGGCACAGGGGAAGGGTGATGTCCTGTGTTTAGAGAGTGACCACTGTGCAGGAAACCCATTTCCCTGGCACTTTGCTGGCAGCACATGCTCTCTCCATCACCCTTTCTCCCCACCTTTTCATTTTTCCTTTCTCTGTGCTTGGGCCCTTCTTCTCTCTGAGATGCTCCAAAGGTGCAATGGGGACACTCATTCTCGGTCCAGCATTAGCACTAACTCCTGTGTGACTTTTCACTAGCAACTTGCCTGTTATCTGGGACACAAGTGCTAGGACCTTCCACACATGCTCGGTCTTCCCACATGGGACATGCCACTGAAGCAGAGAAGCCACGACACTGTACCTAATGTCAGCTGGAGACAGAAAAAGTCTTCTTATTTGAAGGCTGAAAATACTAACTCTGTTTGGAGATTGTGTTATTCATAGTAGAATTCTGTCCTTACCCCATGACCTTGGCCTGAGAGGCTTTTATGTCTGGTTTTTCTAGAGATAGCTTTAACCACACTTAGCTGAAACTGCAGGAAAAAAAAAACATCCTAGATCACAGCTATTCCTCAGCCAAGAACTCTTCTAGACTGTGATTCTTGCCATGAATGCCTCCAGCACACTCGCAGCACTCTTGCCTTTCCCTATCTGATTATGAAATGGTGGGCTGCAACACTCTTCCTTCCCTGGTTGTCAGTTAGGTCACCCCAGCGTATGCAGCCCACTCTGGAAGTACACAGATGATACTCAGTCTGTTGCAACAGCAATGGATTTAGCTCTTTTTTTTTTCCTTTTGTTTGCTTGCTGCAGAAAAGGAGTGTGACAATCAAAGCCTTCAAACCTCCCAAGCACAAGGACTGAGGACTCTGCTGTCCTGGGGACATTACATGTATCTACAAGATGAAACAATGTCAGGAATTAAGTCCCACGAGGGAGAGATCTGACAGTTCATTATTGTACATTTACCTGAGAAAAAATATATAAAATAAATATGAAACAGACTGATTTTTTCCAGCAGAATTTCATTAAAATGTCTCCTATGTCAAGGGTTTTCCAAGAGTAACTTTAAAATTCTAATAAAAATGGAAGGTGTAATTTCAAATTAAATGCCACTTTTATTATGTATGAGCAATTGGCTTTGTACAATTACTGTTATCTGGTCGGTTACAACAGAACCAATTTACAGCAGGTTTTTGTACATTATCAGAGGTAAAGCTCTTAAGAAAAATGTGCTCTAAAATAGCATGCACTCTGCTGAGGCCAGCTAGTTTAGTTAAGAGCGCTGGAGAAATGGGAGGACACCTTTCTGAGTCTCCTGAGTGCTTTGAGGTGCCACCTCTTTCTGTTTGTCTCCCACCCCTCTTCCAGCCATATGGCTTGCAAGGTGTCTCAGAGGTTGCTCATGGCCCAAAATCCCGTTGTCCACAGGAGAAAATCTGTGTGTCCACAGGAGAAAGTATGAACAGTGTCTTCACTGTGTTTTGGCCTGTGTGCCACACCAGGTGTGCACTGACTCATGCCTGAGCACTCCTTTTTGAAGTTGGTTGTCGGTAGATGATTCCCCCCGCCCCCCCCCTTTTTTTTTAATGTAGAATTTCCCATTGTTCTCTCAAGTTTTCTGTTTATCACGTGACAACTGTAGCTGGGATTGGAATGGGGTAAAATAGTACCTTTGGGAGAAACCTGCCAAAGAACTCATTGATGTTGCCTCTCATTTGGCAAAACTGATTTTTTAAGTACTGCTTAAAGGAAAGTGCTTATTTTGCTGAACTGGGGCATCAGCTCACTTGACCCTTTTCTCTGACGTGGCAGGTTCAGATTTCCAAGTGAGAACAGCCGTGCTGCAAGACGTGCTTGAGCACCTTCCCTGCTCCAGCAGACCCCTCTGAGAAGGGCTCACCTTGAACCTCTTTCAGCAGCCACGGTCTGGTTAGACAATAGAGTCCAAGCAATATATCCAAGAAAAAGAGGTTTTAGCCATGACAGTTTGTACAAAATTCTTACGTCAATAATTAAATTCTATTTTTTCTTGTTACTGACTTGAATTCAAAAGCAAGCAAGCAAGGAGGCACCTCCTGTCCTGTTTGGTCAGTCCTGGCCTGAGTATGTTACAAGTTTATTGACAAGGTGTTTCCTCTGCTGATCTTGTACAGGAGCATTGAGAGTCAGGATTGGGTTCCTTGGGAGTTACAGCAGAGGCACTTGTGGGGGAAGAGGCAGCACCGTCAGCAGGTGCTGTGCTGGTGCACTATCTTGTGTATATTCTTCATTTTTAGCTACTGCCACAGCTAATGAGCTATCTGGAATGCTGTCTCACTACCAGCATGGGGAGGACTGCCCAGAGTAACATCAGTTTTCATCTGCTGCTTTGAAAATTTTCATTCCTGACTGATTACTAACCTGTCTTTTAAAGCTGTCTCCTTCCTGGTGTCCTGTGTAACTCCATCATAATGGAATTTGGGTTATTCCGAGCACTGCCTGTATGAAACACTTTGGCCAGCTCACCATCCTCTCTGTGTGGGAACTTATAAGATGCGTTTCAGCTCATTTTAGTGACTTACTGTCAAATGTATGTGAAAATATACAATGTACTGACTTTGATTTCTTTAATATCATTCTTCCGTTGTCTTGCACACTTGGGGCAGATGCCTTGCCCTTAATTTTTTTTTCAGTGATTTCTCAGCTAGACACTTGACTAGGGGCAAAAATGTACAAAGGATTACTTTTAAAAATAAGCTTTTCTAGACCTTTTCAGATGGCATTACAAAACGTTCCATCCCAGTGGTTAGTCTTGGTTTATTCAATCTAATTTTGTCATCCTTGCTGTATGCCTACAATATGATATATTTACTGTTCCTGTTCAGTGTAATGTCTTTCTTACTGTTGCTTATCTTACTCAAATCCATTTACTCTCTTAAGTTTTTTTAATCTGTTGATGTTATACAAGGTATTTGAATTAAAAAATCCTTATTCTGATTCTATGGATTAGACTTAGACACTATGCAGTGTTTCTGAGCATCAAGTCTGTGCAAATAGCAAATACTCTTTTATCATATTGCCTTCAGTGTTTGCTTGTAACATACTGTTTATATTAATCCTTAAGGATGGGATTCAGTTCTCAATAGAACATGATCTTGCATGTTAATGCTGACTTGGTTTCTGTCCACAATGACTCATGTATATGAGGAAGAGCAAATAAACAAAGCAGGTTGGAATTAATCACTTGGTAAAATATGACCATCTTCTACCAGCTCTTGGTAACTACTGCTGTCTGCACTGAGTTTAATTCTTGCAGTGAGAAATGGAGAGGAACAGTTTTGTTATAAAGTAGGGGGGGTTGTAGGTAGTAATACTTAGATTAAATTTTTTATGTGGCATTGTGCATTCACAGAAATTGTTGACTTTCACAGAGTGCCGAAAGTATGCTACACTGACTTCTGGGTTATTGTGTGCCCTTGTGGGAGGTTAATGACAATACAGAGCTTTTGACTTCTAGTCAGTCAGAGCAACTGAGCCCCATCATTAGTAGCAGTCATTACTTTCATGTCCTACCTTTCAGATGGCATGTGGAGAATTGGATGTTGGTGAACAGGATCCTGTACCCTTTCCTCTATCAGTATGGTTAATGTTAGAAGCCAGAAACTGCATTTACATTGTTTTTTCTAAAAATCATTTTCTCAAGTCTGGAGTGGGTCCAAAAAATTTGTACCCTAGTAAGGCAGGTGATTTGTCTAATCTAATGTACTATCTTCCTCATTAGCCAGCAGGAGATGGTGCGAGAAACCTATTCTGCAAACAGGAGACTTCAGCATGTGATATTGAGAATGTGCCTTGCGTTTTGTCTGTCCATAAAGTTGACTCAACTATCACCCTGTTTGGGGATAGATAACAGAAAAACAACCTATTCAGTTAATCTTCTGTGATCATACAGAGTATGTGAAGGTGCCTGTGAAATAGGCAGGGTACCGCTTTCTTGATGATACTATAGTTTGCAACAACTTAAAAAACCCAAACAGTAGGTCACAGGATGGGTACAGAAATAACGATGTTTTGAAGGCCAGCGTGGCTGAAAGGAAGTCAAGGATTGTTGCATGGTTGGTTTTGTTTGCTAGCATATGGGGAGGTGGAGAAGACTTAGGGGATGGATAGAATGGTGGGGTCACTGATGCTGGAAGGGACCTCTGGAGTTCCTAAGTCCAATTTGCTGCTCGAAGCAGGGCTGTTACTGAATTCTGACAGCCTACTCAGGGCTTTGTCTGGTGTGGTCTTTAAAACCTACAAATACAAGAGATTCTACAACCTCTCTTGGCAGCTTTTTCCCTATGCTTAATTATCCTTGTGATTCTACCCACCCCCAACCCCCCTGCCCTTATATCTGGTAGGAACCTCTCCTGTTTCAAATGGCTAGTCTCTTCCTGCAGCAAAGCACTGTGAAGCAGCTTGCTCTGTTGTCTTGATGTTGTCTCCATAGGTATGAGCAGGCAGTAATACCTGGAGCTAATACTCTCCCTTGAAGCCATTTCTCCTCCAGACTGAACAAGCCCTACGCCCTTAGTCTCTCCTCACAGGCCAAGTTCTCCAGCCCCTTGACCATCCTCTGCTGAACTCATTCCAGTTCATCAATATCTTTCTTGTACTGGGATGCCCTAAACTGGATGCAGTATTCTAGATGCAATCCAGTGAGTGCCAAGTAAAAGGGGTTAATCACTTCCCTCAGTCTGCTGTACGTGCTTCTGTTTGTACACCCTGGGATGCCACTGTCCATCTTTGCTGTCAGGACATGCTGCTGGCTTGTGCTCAGCTTGCTGTTGAGCCACTATAAATCTGAACAACAGTACCTTAGAGTGGTGTAGTTCATGTACTCCCATGAAGAATCTATATAACCACTGCAGCATCGCGTCTGTCTGAATCACAGCTTTGGTAGTGTGTTAAAAATAGTATTCTATAGGTAATAGTATTAAAAAAAAACCCTGAGTCAAGTTCACTTGACCATGTTGTTAGGTACAGAAATAACAGTCCTCTTTTTATCATAAGTGCAATTCTCAATGCAATTTTGGTATTAAAACTTCTTCCTTGCTCTTCTCTCCAGTATACGTTATAAGAAATATAAGGAAAGAGATAACTATGAAATGGTGCATAGTGATTTTTTTTCTGTAGTTTTTCTCGATTAAAACTACTAGTAGAAGATTAACACAAAAGACACTAGTTAGTTTTGAAATTACTGGAAGACACAGGTTTCATAGGATTTAGGTATAAAGGACAATCAGCCGCTAATTCTGATCTCGCATATATCATAGCATTTAACTTAACCCATTTACCTCTGTATTAAACTCAGTACTTGTTTTGTGGTTGCTTTGTTAATAATTAATGTCAGTGACCTGAGGTGTCATGAGTTTTGCTATAGTGCTATCTGATGGCTATCGATGAAATTTTAAAAGTCTATCTTCATGATTGTTTTATTTAATCAGATTTTTGTAATCCATATAATCTGACTTTGCTAATTTATATTTTTTTCCCTATTTGTTAGCGTTTTTTTTAACAGGTATTTATTTGCTACTTGGACAAGATAGCCTTTAATCTTAACCTTCTTTATGTTGGTCTTTTTTTACTCTTTTGGTCTCTTGACCTCTTGCCTCTGCCTTCATTAGGATGATGATCTACCATCTACTTGTGTTTTGCCATTGTTGCTCCTTCCAGCATCCTCCCTCTCTCCCATTCAGCTATTTTTCTCTCTGTATGACGGAAGAGAAGAGAAGGGAGAAAAATAAAGGAAAAAGATTCCAGAAGGACCCATAAATCACTTCCATCAGGTCACTCAGAAGAAGAGGCACCCTGCATATAAATCTCCATCACCTAGCAAGCAGATGAAGACTTCAGTTTTCAGTCTAGGCTCTTGACTTAGTATCTCCTACCTAGAAATTCAGTAGAGTCTAAAATGTCAGTCCTGAGTATAGAAGAGCCTCTTTTTTTACAGCTATAACAAGATTTGTCTCTTCTGGGTGTAAAGTTCCCTCTCTAAGGGGCAAGGGAGATATACAGCCCAAAGGAAATACTGGACACTGTATTTAAAGCTAAATTGAAATAAGTATCTAACCAAACTCAGGCAAAGTATGTTGTATTGATGATGAGTTTAACAGCTTACAAATATATATTCAGAGAAGAGGACCCTCACTGGCTGTCTAATATTTCCAGTATATGTGGTATCTCATGTTAAGCCTAATGGTTTGCCACATAATTGCATCATTTGTAAACCAGTGTTCATGTTCAGTTTCAACTTTCTATTGGCTTAGAGAAAGGATTTCAAATTTGCATTTAAATGAAATTGAGCAAAAAGTGATAAAGGCTTCAATTAAAAGGCCACCTGTTTTTGTTAATTCATTTTTAATAGGAACAGTAAATATTTTCAGTTGATGCACTTTCTGCTGCAAGATTGGTACATTCTTCTCTTCTTTATCTCTGGTGTCAGACACCCCTCATTAGTGGAGTCTATCATTTTCTCTGACTGAAGGAACCTGTCCCAGGCTTTATGAATCTGTTGGTACAAGACAAAAAAGTAAAGTAAGCCAAATAGATATTTAGAAATTGTAAGCATAGCAAACATGATCAAAGTAAATTCTGCAAATAAATTATTTTTAAAAATCAGTAAGTTCAGGTGAAGAAAAAAAAAAAAAGTTGTTTCCTCTAAATAATCCACATCCTTTCTTCATTTACACTCTTCTTGGAGCTTACTGACCTCACTTAGGCATGCTGGTATGAAACAAAAGCAATCCTCTGTGTCACAATTATGTAATGCAGTTAAAACTTGAGGATTACAAATACATAAAACACAAATCATGACAAGCAGTTTTCATGGAGTATACACCCAACCGGTGTTCAGGGAATATGAGCTTCAACTGGCACCTGGAAACATTACATCTTCCTATAAAATTTCCTCCTTTGATGCTAAATCGTTTGCTTTTTAGTCTTGCTTTATAGGTTTACAGCTCTAGTTTGGTCCAGTTGGCATTAGTAACATAGTAGCTCATATTGTTTTTCTAATACTTTTGAAATAATTTGTAGCCATAATTGCTTCTCTGTTTTCCATTTACTGTAACCATAACCACTAATTTGCTAACAACTGCTACACTTCGGTTACAACCAAAGCTTAAAAATACAAGTAATTTCCTCAAGAACAATTTGCACTGAACACCCTTCTCTTTGGGGATGCAATGTAAGCATTTAAATAAGGAACTGGAGCATTTAATTAGTGTGTGCTTGCTTCTTGCTAGCAGGACATCACACTAGTGAGTAAATGGATTAAGTTTCTTGTAACGCAAGCCAGGAGACATCTTGACAGTTGTGTTTTTCATTCTCAGATGTCTAGTTAAGGGGTCTAATCCTACCTTTAAAAACTTTATCTTTTACTTAAATTATTAGTATATTTTTAATGCTTTGTGGTTTTCCACAATAAACTTAGCAAGGGATTGTGTTTTTCATTTCATGAAGAAGGGAATTAACAGAAATTTAAATGGAAGATATTAATGGGAAGCTGTAAGTTAGGGGATATACCCACTATTTGTTACAAATTAAAACATTTGCAGAAGAAAATAAATACTACAGAACTCTCTCCTCACCTCTTTTGCTCTCCACCCACCTGGTATGTATTTCTGATTGACATACCCATATAATTTGTTTAGGTTTTTATTTACTGAATGAAGGAATGTACCAGGAGTTTTAAATAATTTACTTTTATTTGGCTCAGATTCTAATTCTTAACTGGTAGCTGCTGCAGTTGTTTTCTTTTTAATGCTTACAAAGCCAAACTAAAAATATCTCAAAGTTCAGCATGAGTACAGGTTGCAAAAGGTTTGGACCTAATGCTCTGCCATTAAATAAATATATTAATCTTCTTCTTTAAAGTTAGAAGGCTAAAGAAACTGGAACAAAGCATATAAATAACTGATTTCAGTTCAGCTCAAAGGTTCAAAAGACTCTGACTAGTTACTATGCCTATGGAGAAGGGACTGCTTAATGCTCTCCAACCCACTTCAAAGGACTCAGTGCTCTTTCTCTCACTCCCCTGGTAAAGCTGTGTATGAGTAATTATTGCCATAGCTGTTACAGATTAAACTGAAATGGGGAAAAGCGACTGCATTAAAATCAAGGTAAAGTAGTGGGAAATAGCAGCTTCTCACTCAGTGGCCACCTGCAGCCCTAGAATATGAATGTCTAAGTTGCTGACCAGATCACTGT
>JANZLP010000049.1:22029831-22051140 GCA_026930925.1 Chelictinia riocourii | reverse complement strand
AGTCTGTGTCATTTCCCGTCTCTTCTGCTGATCCATCAGACCCAAGGGCTCCCCTCCTGCACTGCTGGCATACAGGCGGAGATATTCAATCTGCTTCCATATCGACATGAAACTACACTGTTTACGACAGTTTTGTTGTTTCATCAAAGGAGATTCTTTTCCAAACAAGTATCCTTTGTTCAACAGAACTGTTAATTAAAAGGAGTTATGCAATTCAGAAATGAAACTAAATGGGAATAAAATGTATTTCAGAGGCATCTGCATCAATCTAACAAGACCCCAGCTGCTGTCACTGTCTGTAAGTGCCCAGAAGTAAATTCTTCAGTAGTTGTCATGGGCAGAAAACATAACCGAGCAGGAGGCCAGAAGACAATGGATGTATTTTGGGGTTTTAATACTTCAGCTGGGACTTGTCCCAGAGCCAGAGTCACCCCAAGGCCGACGCCGGCTTACTGCTGCCATCAAGGGTGGAAGGTGTCTGGAGGCTGCAGGATCCTGGCTGGCCGGCAGAGCCCACGGGCACACCGCACCGGGCTCCGAGCTGCGGGAATTTTGGCCCCCTCAGGATCTGCTCCCTCGCCTGGATCACAGGACAGAAGGAAGGGAGCACGAGGAGCCCCAGAGAGCAACTAATTCTGCAACTGGCGTTTGCAAACAGTGCAGGAAAGCTTGGCGGACCACAGGCTCCCAGGTCTTACTCTGGGAGCTCTTGGCTTGTATCTGAGTAGACAGAGGGCTAGAGAAGAAAAGAAGATGTAAACCAGGTCATGTATATTTAAACTGACATTTTTGTTTCTACTTAGAACATGCTGTTGTCTTTCCAGGAATGCATAAAGCCCAGCCAAGTATTTTCTTAATATGTACACAGGCCAAACGCCAGAGATTGTATATTGAACAAAAAGAAATACATTGAGAATCTAGCAGTACTGAATGTTTCTCAGATGCTAACGTAAAGACTACATGATTAAAAAAAAAAAAAAAAAAAAAGAGATTTCTGTCTCTTACCATCTCTTAACAGAAATTCACATATGGACATTTCAGAAGGTGGGGGCCTTTCATTAAGTTGCCTTGGGTTTTTTATGTTTTTCCTGGGTAACACTAGTTACAGCATCTCAGAAGAGTGCAGCTATGGAGTATGAATGAAGGTGCCTCCTTCAAGTGCAGTTATGTCCCAGTTCAACAATTTTCAAGCACAGGTTCTGTGGCTAGCACATCGCTGGACATCCCAGCCCTTGCAGATAAATACTCTCTGTGTACACTTGCCAGGAGAGGGGCATCGTAAGATGTTTGCAAACACGATGTAGCAGCAGTAAATGAAAAACAAGCAAAACCACCCAGGCAAAAGAGTGCCTGCAACAAGGATCTGCCACAGTCTTTGGCTGAATTTACCTGAAGAAAAGAGATTTTTTTCTTTTCCTGTCCTTTAAAAATGAAATAAAAAAATGCTCCAATTACAAAAATGTACTGGTGGCTTTACAATTAAAGAAGTGATACCTATAGATCAACATAACCAACAAGGAACTGAAGATAAAACTCAGTACTACTGAGCACTCCTTTGCAGGTGTGGGAGCAGATTATCTACCAAACTCCCCAAATCAGGATTATTTCTGAACAAGAATTAGTAGGACAAAAACTAGTGTACTGAAATGGGATTATTCTAATCATATTGGATATACCCTGAAAGCTATTAAAATGGTCGATTTTACAGTCTGGTTTTCTGTACTGACACTAAGCGATGCAGCGGTGCTAGAAGGGATGGTCATTCCAGCTGATTTTTGTGGTTCAGCTGGGACAATGAGAGTAGTTTTTAAAACCTAAGAAGGAAGGAAGGAAGGCAGGGAGAAAACGTAAAGCAAAAATTCAGTTGAGAGTACATTAGGACACAAAGTAATCAACTGACCTGTGGGTAGAAACACATCAGGTTCGATATTTACGCCAGGTTGTATTATCCCAATAGCCAAGAGACCTAGATGGTACATTGCCACCACGTTATCTGTATTGTAAACCTGTATCATCTGATGGCAGATGAAAACTATTCTAACTTAATTTTTTATACTGTCAGCAGAAATAAGAATACAGCTTGTTATTATACAACTGTGTGCAATTTACTTCACACAAACATGTGCACATGTTCTTTTTGGCCAGGCTCTTCGGCTTAAGGCGACAGTGCTCAATCCCTCCGTCTTCCTACTAACTGTCTTTTTAGAAAGTGCAAAGTGTGCCTCAGTAAAGAGTTTGGCCCTGAAATGACCACCACTCCCTGAGGAAGAACTCTCTCTAGATGAAAAAGGCTTCTGAAAATGATGAGACTGGAATTTCTGCTGAGAAGCAAGATCAGTAGGGAAAAGGATGAAGAAAAGGATTAAAAAAAGTGCGGTGATCAAAACAAGAGAAGTGGAAGAAAAGACAGCATCTGTATAAAATTACATTATCGGTAGGATGTTGCAGAACAACAACTATTTGGGCTTAATGACAGGGAGAAGCGTGCGTGTGTTTCTTCACAGAATGAAGGACTGTAAAAACGACTTCCAGTGCAGACATTTTACTTCAGGCAGAGCAAGGTAAATGCACCGTGGTATTGGGTGTGCTGGGGGTGGGTTGATTTAATCCCCTCCTTCTGTTGATGCAGATTTATTCGAAACGGAACCCTTCTTTCGGGTGGGCTACAAATCATTTAACAAGTCCTTCCTTGAATTCTTCAAGGCTACAAATTCCTCCTTATTCTTTCCCAATGACTATTTACATTTTTGACACAAAACAGAGCAGCTCCATTAAAGGAAGATGGCCACCACAAGTATTTAGCATTGCCATCAGGGGACATTCAAGAGACCAAAAAACAACAGGCCAACACCCTGCAGGTACAGGAGAAGGCTGAACCTCGGGGAGACCTTCCACATTTCTGCAGCTCGGTAGCACACTATACTTCAGGTTTTGCCAACCTCGAGCCAATTTTTGTTCCAACTATGAAGAGCCATGAATTTGAACCAAATATGATGAGCAGTTCTAGGGTGACCACAGCACTTGCTTTCTTTGCAAGCAATCAACTGCCTACCCTTACTTAATTACTGCCAGTGAGAAAACCCTCCAAGAAGTATCGATAGGACGAGTTATCCTTTCCTGCACTCACGGTAACACTGTCAGTTTGTTAAGTTGCCCAGAAGAAATCATTATGTTACTTCAAAGGTAACGATGACTTTCAAAAGCAAGATGTTACTTTTCATTCACAGAATGACTTCTTTTGAGAATTTACATTCTCCTTTCATTTGTGTTCCAAGAGAAACTTAAATCCAAGTTTATTTCCTTCCAGTTATACTTTTTATCTGGATTCTGAGAGGATTTGCTGCCTTAGAAAATGTGCACTTGGCTCTGTTTGGGGTTTTATTTTGATGTATAATGAAATCAAAATTGGAGGCAACAGACCCCTGAACAGGAACCACAGCCAAAGATCAGGAATTGCTTCTCTGTGTAAAGCAGGGGGGGGGGAAAAGAAGCAGGACTTCTGAATTCTTTCTGGTGTTTGCACAAAAAAAAAAAAAAGTCCCACATAGCAAGAGGTGAAACACTTTCTTTTCTACTCCAACCACCACATTAAGAGAGCCCAGTTAAAACATTCCTTGACACAGTCAAACCTTGGCTTCCTTCTGAAGCATAAACACGACCACGTCCAACCCACTCCTGGAATCAGATGATCCGTGTGCACGGCATAAAGCTCTGTCCGGGCCAAGGACACGGCCAAAGCACGGCCATGCTGGGTGACCGCTGCCCTCAGCAAGCGGCTCCTCCTTCCACCCCTCGCTGTGCAAGGCAAAAGGACTCTTCAAACACGAACGCGCTGGGGAGCGGTTTTCTTCCAGTTCACTCCAGTCACTAGTCTACGTTTTCTTTCTCTCCCTTCAACATGTACCCGTGTCAAAAGAAACGACCCTTTCTTTTGACTCAAAGAATGGTTTCTGATTGCCCCCGTGCACATGGAAGACTTCAACATCGCAAATGTTTGCACACGAGAAGTTTCATTTTCTCCCAGTTTAAACAGGAAGGGTTTTCTTCCTGCTTCTGAACTACAAAAAATAAATAGTAATAAAAATCAAATATATTGAAGTTACTGATGAGATGTGTCTAAACATCCAGACTAGTTATAAACAGTCACTGATGACAGACTACCATATGTTAAGCTCCCCATTATCATGCCAGAAAACGTTATGATCACCTTAATTATAGCAACAGTGATTTTTCCCCTCAGTGGCGATGTAATGCAAGAAAGTGCAACTTCTTCTGTTCTGTATTACTGTCTCTAGCAAAGGCAAGCACATGCACACATTGTCAAGCATTTGTGCAAACAGATCAAGCTGCCAAGTATGCAGCTAACCTAAATGGTCTCAAAAAAAGGAAAGAAAGTAAACTTTACCTTGTGTGTTTTGTTGAAATATTTTGTTCAGATCCAAAGAAGAAGCTCTGGAATGTGATTTCTGTGGCCTTGGAGGTGGAGTAGGGGGTTCTTCTCCCTTTTTCATGGCATCTTCTATTGATGTGCTAGAATAAGACCTAAGGAAAAACGGGGCAGGTTGAGGGAGCAGAAAATATTTTACTTCAGAAATTAATCTTAAACAACTACAGTGAATAGTACCTAAAAATACACTGATCAGAACTCAGGTTCATGGTGGAAATTCCTTGCCCTAATGACTAAGTTCCCCCTTAGAACAAGACAGATTTATTTGGCAACAGAGGGACCTATGTGCCTGGAGAAAGGAACGCATGGTGCTTACAGGGCTAGTATTTTTTAAGGGCTTTTATACACAGCTTCAGGCCTTCTTACCTAACTTGAACTGTCAGCAGGGTAACTAGCAACTATTTTGCACAAACCTGAGTAAAATTCCACCCCCCATCCCACCCCTTACAGTTCCTGTTGCCTTTCCCAACTGCGAGGGTAGTGCTTGTACAGCTATAGCTTCAACCTACCTCTTGCAAGTACACGTTTTGTAATTTATAATAGTCTAACCATTAGAATAAATTTTTCATAGCAAACAGTTACCAAATTCCACAAAATCCAGAAAAACTGCATGGCTCCGAAGTGACCCAAACTGGTCAAATACATGGCTCAGGACATCTTTCCAGACCCTTCCACATCACATTAATCCCAATGTGGCGCATTTTGCTAAGAATTTTGATTTTACTGAACAGCGTCCAATATTTTTCAGCTGTTGCAGTTACCAGGTTTTCTGCAAGACCAAGAGCTTTGTTCAAAATGAGCACTGACAATGTGAGATGTTACACTTACTGTAACACATTACGCATGACAGGCAAGACCAAAAACACATTCAAGTAGAACAGAAATAACTCCCACTAATGGGAAACGGCTCATTTTTTGCCAAGCAGGCTGTTGTTAGAAAACAGCTCTTCAGCAGGACAGACATTTGGCAATGCTCATCTGATGTTTCTGATATCAACTTTAATAAATACAGCAGTGAAAGCCATAACTGCTTCAAAATTTACATGCGACACAAAAAGCTCTGCTAATGCTGAATTTTTTGTCTTGGTAGAGTTTTGAATTCCATAGCCTTATCCCATCAGACCTACCCCAACCCCCCTGAAGTAAATGGGAAAGCTCTGAATCAGGATCTTAAGGTTTTATACTTTTACTCTCCGTATCACACAGTGTATATCTTACTTGCATTAAAATTGTACAACCTAACAGTTTGAGACTTTTAATTTCTTTCTACAGATTGAGTGGGACAGCAGCCACCGGGCGAAAACACGCCGGCCCCAGCACTGCCAGCACAGCCCTACGACGGCGAATGGTTGCGTGCAGCAGGCAGACCCGACCCCTAGACGACAGCTAAGAGTCAGCAGCCAAAAATTTGGAAAGGCAGGGTCTGGAGCTGTAACAGCCTCAAGTCATAGCCCCCGGTGATCAGACCCACCCGAAGACAGAGACCCTCGAGGTTGCAGAGCCCCCCAGGCTACGCAGAACAAGCCCAGCAGAGGGTCTGAGTTCAAGGATGCGCTCAGGGACCTTTAGTCTCAACTTCTGCATGAAAGGAGTGACAAAGTCAGATGTGAGATGGTCAGATGTGACACAGGGGTCACATTCAAGTGGCTTTTTTTCAAACTGAAGTATTTGCTACTTTATGCATTTTTGCGTAAAATACTTTTTAGACGTTTTTTGCATATTTGCAATTCGGTAACACAGCAAGGAAATTTAAAACGGTGTGGAAACTGAAAAGCTTTGGCTAGCAGCTTAAAAATAGCACACAAGGCAGTTCAGCCTTCCTGGATGTAGGTCCCAAGAACAGAGGATTTCAGTCTTCATTCATCATGCTTCTAGCCAACTCTCTCTTATTAGCAGGCTTTGACAAGCTTGTAATGAGGGAGCTCCTGATTATACTCTCATTACTTAAGAAAAAAACCAGAAGCCCTCTAGCTAGCACCAAAAACCCCCCGTTTGAAGGGGAACGCACGATATGGCCACACACCGGAATGGTGAACAGCCAAACCCAACACGTAATCCGTTTATACACGGTATTTTCTGGAACAGGCTTCCCTCTTCTTTCAAACATCCAAATTCAGCCGGTGTCATTTCTGCCGCACACCCCGAGTCCTTCCATCGCTCACCGACCATCGTCAAGTACACGCACGCCAACGAAAGGATTCGCTCACCCGCATCCCAAAGCCGAGCTCCTACTGCCGCTTCTGTGGGAGCGTGGAGTCTCTCCCTCCACGTACAACCACCGTGCAGGTTTCGACAGCGCGAAATTGCCAGAACGTTCCCCGCAGCGGGGTGGTCCCGGCTGTCCCACCACGACACCCCGGGGCTCTCAGCACCCCGAGAAGGCAGCGGGGCCGGGCAGGCAGAAGTCCCGGCGCCTTAGGACCAGAGATCACAGGGCCCTGAGGCAGTACAAACGTAGGGTCTGTGGCTTACAGATCCCTCCTGGTGAATCTGTCTGATCCGAGCTGTACTTCCAGCACAACACCAATTAAAAAGAAAATAAAAAATGCAACAGCAGTTCTTACGCCTTATGGCTAACACCAGAGGAGCAGAGGCATTCTGAAATAGAAATGAAAGCAGTACCTGGATCGTGGTCTGGCTTTAAGTGCATTAGATTCCTGAGCAGCTGGAACAGAAAAGAAAAAAAATCAAAACACTAAAACATCATATTTTAAGTAAATGCCTTTAGCTGCAGAATGTTCATTAAAAATGTGAGCGTTGCAAATGTGGATGTGAGTGTGTGCTCATCTCACATGAGAAATGGGCACCGATTTTCACTTCTCCTTCCCCTTTGTTTTTGTGGTGTGAATATCCTAAGAATCCAAAAGCCCCCTCGGAGCCAGAGCTTCACCTTTTAGTTTGGTTACCAGAACTCAGGAAAAGCAACAGGTCCGACAGCTCTGACCTGAGCTCCTGGAGGTAGCCGTGACAAAGCAACATAAGAAATAGCATAAACTTTCCACAGAAAACATCTTCCTCCTTCCTAGTCCAGGTATCTGCTAGTCGTCCTGCTTCCCAAAGCACAAAGGTTTATGTCCTTCCTAAATACTTTAAGTAATTAGTACAAGTGCCCATCTTCTTACCACCCATAAAAAAAATTTAACACATCAGGTTGAGACTACTTTGGCATCGGGAAGGAAAGGCATTTGAAGGTAGAAAGCTTTACAGGCTAAGTGTTAATCAAACATTTCTATCACTGTAAAAACCAGTTTCTTTGATTTGGATAAATGCCAAATATCCTGCCACATGCAGGTTTTATGTGATAGGAAAACAACAGTGCTGACTTATCTTCTCTGGGTAGCTCCTCGAGGCTGTTCCTTGGTTTACATAGTCTTTTTGTGACTTTTCTGTTACTCTCCTTACTAACATCAGGTAATTTTGAGAAAACATATCTGTGCGATTGCTTTCAAATTCAGTCCGCCGAGATATCCGCAAGGTATTACAGCAGCATCCGTGATCCCAACACACACACAAAGCGAATCCTTGTACTTCTCCCATGATGCTGCTAATCAAGGCACAACGCTTAGGAGAAGCAAGTAGGTTGGGGGGGAAAAAAAAAAGACATTCTCAAGAGTTTCTAGCTTCCTTCAGATACACGTCTACTTCCAAGTCAGAGGTTTATCACCAGTTACTACACTGCACTACTGTCGGATCCTCCAAAACACAGAGTGGGAGCTATCTGTGGTAGCAGCTGGCAAATTCTGACTTTTTAATGGCTTGCATTGTTCTACTGCAGAGACCCTCCGCAGGAGGCTTGAGGCTTACAGAAGACGAGTAGCAGCATATGGCCCATGTATAGCCACACACTGTTTCTTCGCAAAAGAAAGTTCTTTTAGAAGAAAAGAAAGTCACGCAGTGCTAGCTGGCGCTTTGGATGGAATAATCCCAAATACAGCTGGCAGTGACACAAACGACCACTTATAAACCAAGTTCTAGTAGATTATTGTCACCACCGAACTGGCTCACAGTCATTCCAGATTTCTGCGCAACTAATTCTTCCCAGCAACTCAAGGAGAGAGAGGGAATTATTATTAAAATATGCAGTGGTGATAATCCTCCTCTCTTTCTGTGTCAAACTCCCAGAGAATACAACTTCAGGCACTGCTTCCCTACAGCCATGTGACCCAATTTTTCCAATGCTGGAATTGCTGATTATTAAATTACATGCACAATTATTAAATATATGCCACTTAGAAACAGGAAGTATAAATCCAAGCTAAGCCATGTTTAAGAACCTTCAATTTTTCCTTCTTTTATGGAGACCCTAATTCTGTTCATACTTCTTTTAGAAAGCCTTTCATCTAAAAACCTGCAGGTAAAACTGACATTCAAACTCTCTGAGGACATCTTGTTGAGGTAAACAGGAAGGCACACAAGGAAGAGAGAAATGACTACTAATAAAAAACGATGGCAACAGAACACTACTGCCAAGGATTTTCTTTTAAGCTTTTCAAAAAACAGGAAATTCAAGGCTACAATTACACAATACTGAGACTTAGCTTTACCTTTCAAAAGAACTAGTATAATATAAAAAATATTATAATGCAGGTAGTTCATTATTAGGACATACAAGTAATTGTGGCAGCATTTCCATAGAACGGGCAGTTATGCTGGTACCCTCAGTCTGTGCGCACTTTGTGTCTGAGGTGCAGGTTTATACACATACACAACGTAATCACTCAAGACAATACAGAACTATTTATCCAGTTCGTGAGTTTTCCATATTTCTATTGCTAGGGATACATAAGCCTAACTTAACGTGAAACTGATAAAAAGTTAAAGCTGTTGAGTAAATGAATTACATTTATTCTTTAAAAGTTTGTATGATTCCTGGAGCGGTAGAGCCTGGTGAATTGAACAGCTTGGTTTGCACTGAAGTCATACACGATCGTGAACTCTTATTTATTCATTCACAGGAGAATGTGAAGGTTCCCGGTTTGGGTGTTCAACTGCTCCCATGCCCCTCTTCCAATAAAACTTCATTTTAACATTCCAAAGGGTGTTGATTCAGTAACTTTTGGCTGTAGCCTAATACCCTGTACTCGCTTTACAGGCTGAAGATTGGGTGGAAAATGGTACCATAAAGGCTGCAAGTACGCCACACGGCTACAGAAAAACCCCAAGGAATTCCCCACTGAAGTAGCTTGCTTCACTAACACCAAGCACAACTTTTAGGTTAGGTTGAGATTACATGTCTTTGTGTTTATGTATTTTTTGGTTCTGCTAGAATTTTCACTTTCTGTTTTCTAAAACTAAGCCACTGTAGTACCATAGTTACTATTTCTCTGAATTTCTGACAGGTTAGCTGACCCCATATAAAACATGCAGAAGAGGTGCAATAGTTGACATCATGGATGTTTCCATCCCAGTTCTGTAATAGTTAAAGGTCTGTCACAATTTTCATTACATTTTCCTAATTACTCAAAACTATTTTTAAAATGTGCAAAAAAGTTCCATATAGATTTCTACCTAGGAAGTTACAATTCTCAGGGAAATATGTTTATATCCAAGGAGAAAAGGACATTTTCAACACTTTGCATAAAAGTATTAGAAATCTAACTGGATTCTAACTTCTCATCACAAATGCTTATTTCTTTAACCCATAGCATTTGAGTTTATAATAAGCATTTTACTTTTTTTTAAGAAAGACTCAATCATTTTATGAATGGCCAGGCCCATATACACAGTGATGCTTTGATATTTTGGAACAAACAGACTTGAAAAAAATTAAATACTGCCATTTCACAAAACCTGAACAGCATCCATCAGGGTCCAACAAGATCTCCCTGTGTCAAACCCTCCTCATTTTCAAAGGCCGTTACAAAGAGAAGGCTTACAGGAAGGGGATCATTCACTGCACTGCTGGTGTCTGAACCAAGAATGGATGGCAGATGAAGAAAGACCTACGGCTCGCCCATTAATAGGAGGTTTAATATTTTCTTGCTTCACGTGCCAGAGCCTTTATACAATTCTCATAACTTTTGAACTATGCAGTGTTATACATAATGATCTGAAGAGGCAGCACTGTATTTTTTCTATCTGCAGCGAGCTTTCCAAGCATTCATTAATCCTCACAGCATCTCAGGGTAGTAGTTCAATTTATGGATGGGAAAACAAAATAGATTGAGTACCAGAATATATTTTAAGTAAGTGCCAAGCAAAGGCATGAGGTTGAAAGTGCCCCCAGTGTTTCTTCCTTGTGGGCATGCGGCAGCTAAGACCTTAGACTTGGGTATGCTGCAAAAATTTGGCACAGTGTAACTGCTGCATCACAGCCCCAGCAGCTGGGTGGAGAGTGAGTACAGGAAATGCAAAGCCCAAACTATCACATTGGGTCTCCTCTCTCTTTGTACCCCAGTCAAAGGCAATGAGCCACTGCATGCTTCTTATGACCTAGGTAAGGTAAAGGGGAAAGAAAAAAAAAAAAAAAAAAAAAAGGACAAAGGGAAATAAAAGTTACTCTGTTATTACAAAAGGCAATGAAAAATGTTGCTGAACAGTCAAAATGGAAAGCTGTGGCACCCTTTTAAGGTCTTCTCCAATCATTAAGATTCCAAATGCTACAAGATTCATGTTTAGGTAGTGATCTTGTTCCTAATTATTCCAATAAACTTACTAAACTACAAAACGGTAAAAGTCAACTTTGACCTCAGCAACAATCTGCAAAAACATCAGAGCTGCAAGAGTACAAAATGGTGGATGTGAATGAAGAGCAGTGAAATCATTAGGGCTTGCATTTTCTAAAAACTGCTCTGTTCTTAAATGTTAGTTGCAGCAAAACTAACATTTGTGTTAGTTCCAAACAGAAAATCTCTTTCTTTAATGGCCACTTTAAAGTAGTGTTTACACTTCAATTTTGTTCAACCTTTGCTTAGACCTTCACTTGCCAAATGGTACATGTCTCTACACAGGCTAAAACATGCCAAACATAGGCTGAAAGTCAATCTACATTTTTTATATTTGGAATTTTTAAAACACAAGCAAATGAAATAGCAGGGGGAAACTAGCGTTAACTATGCCTCTTTCATTCACCAATTAAAGGCACAACAGTTGACTAAGTCACTCTGATTAAAAGAAATGCTGTTTCTTCATATATACTAGCCACATATACATTTGTTGTACATAGTAACTCCAATAACATTGCTGCAATCTCTATTTACACTGAAGTTTGAATCAGACCACGTAATTTCTTTTGTGTATTTGCACTCTCATATAGCATAGTGCATATGTATGAATCTACATATGCATGCAGATTTTTTGACTGAGTCTACCAAAGACGAGAAAAGTTCTCAAATTGATTTATTATCTTTTAAAAAGTGCCTCCAAATGTTTATTTCACTGAGCACATTGAATTAAATTTTCTGACCACTCTCCTTTCACGTTGTATTTCAATTCTTCCACCATCTACAATACTTTCACATGTTGTGAACACACAAACTCAGGGCAACTGTGGTAAATCATGCAATAAGAACTCAGAGTGAAGCTTAAATTCCTTGGGACACGAAATGTACTTATTATTTATTTGTACAGTGTTTTTAACAAGCAGGTGATGATTTTGGCTGAACCTTCTGGTTGCCCAAGGAATACAAACAATAATTAATAAAAACCTCAGCACTCACCTCCTCTATAACTTGGTAACATCTAATTTTCCTTTTACTGCAATATAAATTGCTACCTGGCTACGTCCTTGAATAAAACTTCATCTGCTTTTAACTTCAATTGTCCAACAAATATGCTTAATCAGAGCCAGTCCCAAATTTTCTGAGTTCAGGAGTTTGGGGTTTTTTTTAATAAATATAAAGTTAAATATATCTCAGCTGCAGGTGATGTTTTATTGAAAACAACAGGTAAGCCAATTCTGAATAACTGCTGAACAAAAAAAAGGCAGGAGTCAAAAATAAATACTCATAAGTATATTCCTATTTCCTTAAAATGAACTTTCAGATTTATTGATATTTAATTTGGCTAGAAACACCTTGAATGTAATTTTTACATTAACCTATATCTCTTAAAATTTTATTTGAAAGGACGATCAAGCCACACACCATTTTCTTCCATTTTTCTTTCTCATACTGTATGAGTACTCTGGAAAGCTATGATTTTTTTTTTTTTTTCCCAAGAATTCCTAATGTCTGCTTAGATATTTATAAATAAGTCTCCAAATTCCAGCAAAGTAAAAAACAACTTATCAAAACCACCCATAGTTTATTTTACAATTTATATCCTCTAAAAACCAGAAAGTATACACTAGCATTAGAAAAACAGGCAAAACAAACAAATATTCTGCAAAAATTAATACAAAGTGAAATATGTGAATGAGTAACTAAGACCTGACACTCATTTTAGTAGCATTCAGAATACACAATTCTGTAAGTGCACACAGATGCCTGTTTTAAACTTAGGAGCCCAGTATTGATAATCTGAAAATTTTGATGTTAAAACATTTCTCTGAGTTTTCCTTAAGATGCATTGTTTGTATGCCTGACAGGAGACAGTACACTACATAGTCTCAGATTGCTGTTCATCATTAGTTCAACAGAAGCATGCATTGTTCTGCTTCTTTTTCTGGTTAACTTTTTCTTTCCAAACAAGTTTTTCATATTTAGAGTTGAGAGAGAAGAAAAATCATACCATGTAGAGACACATTCAAAGTGAAATAAATTTGTGACTGACTTTACACTAGCCATGAGAGAGACTTTCTCAAGATATAGAAATCAATGTTAAATAATTATTTTATTCTAATCTGAGTTTGTGTACTGTAACTTTCTACAACGCTTCTAATTTTTTATGCATTTTCATCCAATTTATGACTACTTGGGAAGTTAAAAAAGAAAGAAAAAATAAAAGAGAAAAAAGCACGGTAATTCTGCCTTCCTGTCCCTTAAAAAAACCCAAAGCAATCCAAAACAAAAAAACCCCAACTGATTTGAAATTGATAAAGTGTTGAAAATGTTTATTTTTCAAACTAACAGAACAATCCAGTGTGGCTTTTCCCCCCAGAATGTTAATAAAATAGGTGTATTTAAACATCCTTGTTTGTGATTTGTGCAGATCTTGCATCCCAGGAGGTCAGAGCAGACAGTGCTACACTGAGCTTTCTGCCCTGCATTGCTAGCACAAGTCCAGCTCATGGGAGAAGAATCTGTTCCCTCTGCTTTTTGTGTGCAGACTTGTACTCACACTGATATTCCTAAAACTGAAGCCACTGACATTTTTTCAAGTTTTTAGAGAAAATAAAAACAAAGAGAAAATCCATACTGTACAATTTTTTTTTTATTATTCCTTCCTCACTCCCTAACATCAGGGAAAAGGCAAGGAATCATCCAAGGGCAACAGAACTGGGACTTGGATTGAAAGATACTGGTGGGCAATCGATATTAGGAGAAAAAGTGTCCAAAGGGAGTACACAAAAAGAAACGTGGGCTTAGAATCATTGGAAAATCCTATACCATTTTCTTTTGTGAGGGAAAAATTGAGGACAAATACTAAACACAGCTCCTGAATCTAGAGACTCAGCTGAATTCCCTAATCAGACTATGCCTCCACAGACTAATGCATAAAAACATATCTAAAGTGGAGGAGCTTTCTTCCCTTCCCATGAAAGAAGCAAAGCTTACAGCAATGCTGGAAAACTCTAAAAAGGTAGTTTTGGCCCAAACTAAATGCAAAGCTATGTAGAAAAAATAAATAATCAAAGTTGACACCTACTATTGTCTTTATTAAGATGAAACAATACAGTCCAATACTCCCTCCTTCTCTTCTGTCCCCTGTAAGTCTAGCACTCGGCTAAATTTATTGAGCAGTTATTTCCAGGAAGCCACCTTCACGTGTACTCAGGCTCCCTTCCCTCTCACTACAAGCCAGCAGAGGAGATGAGAGAAGCTTGACCTTGTAGCAGAGGATAGCACTGCTAGGAGAACAGAAGAGTTAGATGACAACTGGGCACAGAACCATCAATTCTTGAACAAGAATTTTTGCCTTTCAAGGTTTTGGATTAAAAAGTGGGAGTAGGGGAAAGGGAGAAGGTTTAAAGGGAGCATGTCGAAAGAGGTAGACAATAGGGCAGGAAAAGCAGCAAGGTAAGCAATATATATAGATTTCCAGGATCCTTTGTGTCCTGAATAGGAAGCTTATCAAAGAGCATAAAGCTGGTCTGACAAGATAATGCAGTGAGTAGCACTGCAGGGGTAGGGGGATAAAAATCTGCTAATAGAACCTTACATGATACTTTTTGTTTGTTTGTTACATAATAAGTCTACTTGGGCATTCATAAAGCGACACATGGCACACCTCCTGATGAATGGCTGGAAGTTCAAACGGTTGGTCTCAGAGCAAACTAAAAATGCTCAAGGAGGATTTGTTTACAAAAAGCAAAAAAATTTTCAAGTGACAAGATACTGACAGGCAATTCATGGTTGTCAGAGATATCGATACTGTTTTCAGGAACTTGTAAGCAAAACTTTTATCTTTTGTCATTATTAGCTTTCTATCTGTGACTCGGGTTTTTAGTATTTTTCAGCTTCTGTTTGTGCCTGGGAAATAGCAAAAGCAATTTATGTGCTCCATCTGTTCAGGGTAAATAATGATTAGCATCTTTACTAGCTTGAAATAGGACTTTTTCTGAAATCTAGGTTGGCTTATTGTTGTCTTGGGTTTTATCAGCATGTTTTGTCTCATATAATGGCACTTCAGCATCTTCTGCTAGCACTGGATGCAGGGCATGGGGGTCTTATTTGCACTGGCTTGAGAACCCCAGTTAGATTAAAGAAGCATAGTGTTACATTTTAAATGTAAGTTTTGATCTCCAGAGACAGGTATGGACTAGAAGTGCCAGAAGTATTCAGCTTGCTGTAAAATAATTGCAAAATCACTGGGGACTCTTGTGGGCTTCTTCAAGAATGTTACAGAATCAAAGAACTCAGGGTGCACTCATTAGAATTTTGAAGCGGGGAGATAAGTTACGTCAAGTGAAAGGATACAATCTGAAACACAGCCAATACTCAAGCTCTGCTGTAAAGGAGAACATATGTCAAAATATATGTTCTCATCCAAAGTTAACTAGGCAAGAAAGCTTTCACGCTTCACAGTTACCTTTCCTTATGAAAAATTGAAACACATTTTCTTCTATAAGAACATAAGGAATGCCCTACTGAGTAAGACATTACTCAGTCAAGCCTCGTATTCTGCTCTGGACAGTGGCATACAAAACACTATTAAGGAGAAAAATAACTTTGTCCTTTTGTACAGTCCACTGGCCTTGTCGTTCCCTTGCACCCACACCTGCTGCATTAGTGGTCCTAAAGCATACATCTCTGCTAGTTCCCTTTAATGAGTAATCATTAATTTGTTTCTTTTACAAAAGGAGTTTGTCTCATTCCTTCTACTACTTGCTGATACTGTCCATCTGTCAACCTCAGCCTCCTGTGGCAACAAATTCAGAAGTTAATAACTATCTATATAGAAAAGTAAATCCTTTGTTTTAAACCAATGTCCCACCAGTGTCAGCCAGTACTGGTTAGTTCTAGCACTGAGGGATTTGGTGAACACCAATCTGTCATTCACTTCATCATCATGATTTTATAAACTTTGGTTGTGTCCCTTACTTCAGCCTTTTCTTTTCCAGACTGAAGAGTTCCAAAGTTTTTTAGTCTTCTTATAAGACAGTGTCCACATCTTTAGTCATTTCAGTTGCCATTCTCTACACCTTTTCTAATTCCAACCCATCTTTCCTGAGATGCAGAAAACAAAGCTGTCCACAGTTGGGCACACCAAGGTTTCATTTAGTCACAAAATACTGCCTTCTATTCTGTTCCCATTTCTCTCTCTCTGGCTGTGCCCAGAATTTTGCTGCCTTTTCTGGACCCCCATCCTGCCTTTTTATTCTTGTCCATCATGAGCAATGATGATTTTGTCCCATCACTTAATTCCTATTCTTTAACCAGCTTTCCAATACGTGAAAGAACATTTAATCTCATCCAATAGCATCACAATTTATTTAATAAACTTTGGTGTTTGTCAAAGACTTTCTAAAACCCAAATATATTATACTGTCAGGATCCTCCTTAACTGTACTGTTTATTAACACCCTCACAGCACTCCAGTAAGTTAGTAAAACAGGGTTTCCCCTACAGATCCCGTGCTCTTTTAGCATAGACTCTACCATCCTACTGGAGATGCAAATCATTGTTTTGTAGTTTCCAGGATCCACCATTGAAATGAAAGACAATTATTTAACGTGTATTAGGAGCAACAGGGATAAATAAGACTATTCAGACTAAAGTATCCATATGCAATTTTTTGTTAGCTCTCTTCCAGGAATATTTTGAGGATTTCCTCACACCATTATATCATACATAGTATGCTGAACAGGTTTGTTGTGAAAGGTTGCCTTTCTTTTCCTTAGGAAAGAGTATGCAGATTATAATCAGATTCTCCAAGACAGGAGTCTTAAGTGTTAAAACAAGAAGTTAAAGTGGGCACCTTTTCTCCCCAGGTAAACCTAACAGGAGAGAAGACCCATGCATCTAAACGTTCTGCTGCCTTGCATGAATTTGATCCAAAAAAGGAAGTCCCTGATGTACATGGGTCATGACAGAACAGCAAGATTCCTGAGAGTGGTATACTTAGTAGTATACTCAGAAATACTTAGTATTTCTATTTATTTGAGAGAAAATCTTTAAAGCTGAAAACAACCAAAATACTAATTTGCCTCATTGTCATCCAATGAACTATTCCTTTTCAGTGACCCACACTTTTTCCTGCACTACATCAGGGACACTGGAAGGTCAATAGATATCATAAATGTAACAGAATAGGAAAATAGAAGAGCATGTGGAGCCCCAAATGCAGCTAAATCACTTTGTTTCCTCATTCTTGAGGAAAACCGAGTACATAAAACTCTGTATTGATTGCGCCAGGCTACTTATGTTCAGAGAATCACCACAGTATAGTCAACTGCAGAAATATGAACACAGTAAACTAGTCCTTATCATGTAACATATATGCTGTGCCTGTCTAGCTGATAGTGTTTCCTCTAATGCCTAACGGAGATTACAACTGAAATCAACAGGGAAGCTCTTGACAGTTAATTAAGACCTGCCAATTACTATCTTTTCATCAGCATATTATAAAAGAGCTGCTTGCTACAGAATAGACAGGCAGCCTACCAGTCTTTGTGTACATGTGCATGCACACAAGAGATTAAAAAAAAATATGCATCTACAGCATTCAAGTATTTTAAATAGTTCATGGTCTAGTGAACAACTATTGAAGATCAACAGTCCTGTTTTCTCTGAATGACGAAATAAGTTGCGCGCTGAGTGAGAAATTTTTGTGGATTAGTTAGCTCATGTTAGAGTGGAAAGCTAATGACTACCTATTTTTCTACAGTATTTTGAGATTTGTGAATGAAGACAATATAAAGAGTTAAAAGCCCTACTAGCTTTCAGTCTTTCAAGGTAATCTGGTTTTGTTTATTTCTACAGACACTTAAGAATATTAATTAAAAAAATGTTCTTTCAAGGGAGGCATTAAAGAGAAAGTCCAGCTAGATTTTTCTCTGAAGACCTCTGTCCTAGCTTTTTGATTTTTCCAGACATAACATAATGGAATATGTTCCCCTGGTCAGTGACAGTATCAGAATTTACTGTTTCTCAGCTGAGGTCTGAGACTCACATTGGCAAGTAGAATTAGCCATAATGTTTACAGGGGTCTACCCAACCTCTCCCTGGTGGTTTATCTCTAGAGAAGGAATATCTTGTATGCTCCTTTGTACGCCTTGAGCATGTATTACATTTACCAGCCAAGGGTATTAGCATGTTCTCATATGATTTGTGGTTTATGCTAATTTATGCGTCAAAAGCTAAGGAGTAAATAAGAACAGTCACACTAAGTCAGAAGGCCCCTCTAGCACAGTATTTTGTCTCCAACAGTGGAAATAGAACAGTAAGGCAGGACAAGCATGAGATTCTCCTCCTATAGCTTTTACCTATTTGCAGCACCTTCTCTTCCCATCCCTCTTCCCCTGCCTCACCCCCATCTTGAATGGTTCTCTCCTGTTGACCTATCTAGTCCCTGCATCAAGATAAAACCTCAGCATCCACAACATCCTTGGCAAGGAGTTCCACGGACCAGTCATTCACTGTGTAAAAATTTATCTCCTTTTGTTTTGACCTTAGCTCCTTTCAGTTTCATTAGATGCCCCCTTATTCTTGCATCCCTGATTTTTCTTATAATTTTGTGAACCTTTTAATACTTTTTTTTCCAAACTGAATTGTTGTATCTTACTGAACTCTTCCTCATACAGAAACCTGACAAGACACATCCCATTCAATAGCATCCTTCAGCAACCGTTACATGGACTGCTATGCTAAGTAACTCTTTCAGATACTTCCCATTCTGTCTGTTTGCAAATGAGAGTCAGAATCACAAGAGAACTAACCATGTGTCTACTCCTAAGATACTGAAAAAAGCAAAATGAAATGGGTCAGCTTAAAACACAAAGGAAAAGCTAAGGTGCTGTTTTATTTCCAAGCTTGGAAATTCCCTTTTTTGGTACACTGGGAGGGAGGAAAAAGGAGAGAAAGCCTTGATAAAGCCAGTTGTATTTAATAAAAGGGGCTATATTTTGAGGATTTTTTCATGTAGAGTAAGCATACAATGACCTTAAAAACCTGATGACAATTTCCCTTGGACTATGAACTTAGACTCCTTTAACAGTTCCATCTCTACCACTGGGAACTATAAACCACTTACTGCATATGTCAAAATTCTAACAAGACACCCGAATACTTTACTTTCTTTTTTTCCCCTGGGATATTGTACAGAAATACAATATCTACTGTGATTTTGAGAGAATTTTAGAGACATTAATCTCTAAACCACTGTTTCAGTTATTTGCACACAAACATCACAGTCCTGGCTTTATCTGATTTAAGCAAGAAAATGAGAAGCACACTTGTTATTTAACACTTTGTTCCTTTCCTCAGTTAAAGCGAAGATTTGTTTATTTTAAGCTATGAAGCTGTTCTAGCCTGCTCCTCTCATGCTGAGAGAAAAGCATGCTTCATCCATTACTTTCTCTTCAAACCTCCTAAGGAGATAATTAGGCATTGCAATTGATTGCAATTTATTAATCAGTCTGTTATACCTTCTTTTTTAAAAAACCCATAGCTTTATAGTTGGAGAAAAAGAGGGAGAATATCCAGCCAGATTTTCTTAAGTGCAGTTCATTATAAATCATTCTTGTTTTCTTTTTATCCATTATGTCTTGTCCAAGATTTTAAATGGATCATGGAAAAGCATTCAGTTACATCGTTATAGCACACAGCAGAGTTGTTTCATACAAGAGAACAGGCAGCATTTTATCCCATCCATAGTATACCACTGATTTGCTGGCTCACTGCTTTCCTGTAACCTCCACTGCCCATCTGTATTGTTTATGGCTGATAAAAAAAAAGTTGTCTTAGCACTCATGCCTTACCATTACTTCAGTCACCTGCAGCATGTTTGAGTGTAATGTTCCAGTTGTTGCCCGGATAAATATTTTTGTGGAATTAAGCACCACTCAGCCACACACAATTTCCTAAGGGAAATGTGTATTTGGAAACAAACACATGAAAACATTGTTCACCAATGTTTTAATTTAATTTATTTTGTTCTATCGTGTGTGGTAGCATTGCTGAGGGGTTTTTATGACATGATTAAGGATACCATGGGGACACATTATACTGACATAATACCTGTGATTAACTCTGACCTCTCAAACCAGAAACCTGTAGAACTAAAAGCAGGAGCTCTTAACAGCTTGATTCAATAAAGCTCCATAGCTGGTATTATAGCCAGACAAATCAGGATTCCTCACCTTCAGAGTGCTCAGACTGTTGTCTGCCATTTTGGAATGGGTACAGAGCTGTTACAATAAAAGCAAAAAATTTTTTCTCCAACCATCCCACGTTAAGTGATAATCATTTACTGGAAACAGATGACACAAGGAGATTTTAAGAGGCATTTGCAAAACAGCGATTTCACCAGTTTCAAGAGCGGTCCTTTGAATTTTTAATTTTGTGTCTTTTTATTGGTTTTACGACTTTACCAGAAGTTTGTAAACACACTAAACATCACAGAGCTTCCTTAAGTGTTCTGCCATCTTTATTTTTATGACATGTCTCAGTGTCAAGTCCATTTTTAAATCTATCAAACCAAGATGACCAAAACCACTCCCCTCTCTCTTCCTGTCATATTCAAACTCTTCCCAAGATTAAAAGATAATATGTAATGAATCACTTATCCTGAAACCCAGTACAGGCTCTAAAGCACAGCAGTAGACTCAAAGGGAACATTGTGCTAGGCTTGGAAGTTTTTAGGACAGGTAGGCTGAAAGTTTCAAATTTCGTTTGTCTCAAGTTGTATTTTTTTCCCCTTTTATCACAAGGTATACAAAACAACCATTGTTTCTGAAGTGCAGAGGTCCTTTTGAGCTGGCAACATTAGACTTCACCCCTTCGGTTTTCATGTAGCTGGCAGATATTGCTCATTTCCAGCCTATCACAAGGAGAAGAAACCCAAAACACTCCCCCGACTCCCAAAACTCCCCCAACTACAGCAACAGGAGTTCATTTAGTTCCACTTTAGCATCTCTCAGATGAAAGAACACCTTATGGGAAGATGTTATAATAATCACACACTAGCTTCTTGACCTGATTCTATTCTTTGCAAAACCTTTTCATTGAGACTCTTCTCGAACAGAACAAACAAACCAGCTCATCCCTCTTTGTTGCCATCTCATTAAAAAAAACCCAAACAAAACACAACACAAACAACTC
>JANZLP010000049.1:21450500-21461430 GCA_026930925.1 Chelictinia riocourii | reverse complement strand
CTGACTTGGAAGCTCTTTTACTTTTTGCGTTTGGCTTTACGTGCTTTGGATAGGCCAATTCCCTCTTTTGCTAATAACCATCTCTGGATTTTCACACATCAAGGATGTGTGTGTGTGTAGTATCAGATAATGACAGGCATGTGTTAACTATGTTCCCTAAAACATATCACACAGTATCACCACGCAGTTTCTTCTCAGCATACCACAAGTCTCTATTTTTGTTTCTAGTTTAAAAAGTTTTCTCCCATTCCTCTCCAGTTTTTACCTCATGGAAACTTAGAACTTTGGCCTGACTCATCTGGTGAAATCCCTGTCACTTATGGAGAGGGCGAAATCCTAATTCCTGGCCTGGACTTTCAGAATATCTGCTTGCTGCTTGGACATGGCCAGTAAATCTGAATCCCGAGCCAAATTCTTTGGGTTAATTATTAATGATTTAGAACTAAGTATTTTTTTTCCATTTTTATCTCTCTACCTATCTGTCATTCAGTTCATAAAGGCTTTGGCTGTCCTTTTATGATTCATACTGTGTTCCTTGCCATGCTGTAATAAATGCCACATTACACAATTCCTGTACATTACACAAGTTTGGCTGGCTTGTTTCTTAGTTGTGTGAACAAACTAGGAACAGATAGAAGAACACAGGGGCACCACCTACCCTCAGTCCCTATTATGACACTAATGTATTAGCCTTCACTTCTTTAGTTTAAATACTCATGATGATGTCATTCCATGAGGTTTTTCTAATGGTAGTTCCACCATTTACTAGTATTAGCGGTAGAAAACAAATTTGTAAGAATCTGAAAAAAGGCATTTGAAAGACATTTCACATACTTTTTACATAGTATGCCACAAGAAGCTGTGTGCCTGGGCCCTTCCACTATTAACTTCACATAAACCTGAGCTATCTTCTTTTAAAACAGTTAAGATAAATATTTGTCGTAGCATAAGCTAAAGGGCATAGGCCAGTGCCAGTAGAATGTCTAAATTTAGCCTGTCGCCTCCACTCTGTGCCTGACTCTGTGAACAAAGATGTCAAAAATAATAATATAAATTTCATTGCTCTTCCGTCCCACAAATGTATCCTGTAGAAGGACTGCACCCACTTGAAAATCATGTGGGGAATCCCGCATGCCTGGTCCCTGTGGTATGAGCTGTCAAACCCCAAATTCTTAATTCCCCAATGCATTTGCCCCATTAATTGGCCTTTGTCACAGCCCTGAGGATTAAGATGTAAATATGTATTTTTGCATTTGATCACACTAAATGTATGTCCAAGACCATGCAAGTTTGTAATAGATTCAGAAATTCATTTAAAGACT
Organism: Chelictinia riocourii; assembly: GCA_026930925.1. Lineage (NCBI taxonomy): Eukaryota > Metazoa > Chordata > Aves > Accipitriformes > Accipitridae > Chelictinia > Chelictinia riocourii. Next base: position 21,460,108 of record JANZLP010000049.1, on the reverse strand, counting down.
CAAGTTTGGTCTCAATAAGCTTAATTTTTTTATCATACTGGGAAATGGGAAATGCTGTGAGTGATATTTCTTCCTCGAGCATTAACTGTTAACTTTTTCAGAAGTAAGAATTTCCCCCCCTTTAGATGAAAGCATTACTTTAAGAAAGTCTAAAATATTTCAATAATTCCTTCCGTGCTTCTCTAATGATGGTTATTGGTTTAACTATCTGCAGAATTTCCGATGTGCTGCTCTGCAACGTGACGGATCGGGTGTCATTTTGGTTTGTGGTCACAGATTCTTCCCAAAATGTGACAACTGTTCCTGGAAGCGTGGTAGAGGCAGCCATCAGGTACAGTCACTGCTTCTCCAACCTTTTCTTCCTTGCTGAGTGAGGATGCTTTCTGCCTGGTATGAATGAGCACTCTGCCTCTTTAAGGGTGGACTAATCCAGTAGTTAAAAACACCAAGGGGTCAGTATTCTTCCATGCCTGTGAGATTAGAGGATTTTTAACAGTCCCACAGAATGCAAAGCATGTGAGCCTTGGGATTATAACTTTGAGAGGAGTCTCTCCTAACGCTGGAGCCTCAGAAGAAATCCAGTCCCTTTCCAGAGCCCTGCCTGTAATTTGCTGTCCAGTGTGTGGCACACACCCTGCTCTCCTCCAGCTGCCACGTCTTCCAGCGAGAGAGCCTTCTCCCGCAGATGACGGAATTGCACGCTTTCTAGGTGGGCTTTATATCATTTAACTTTCACCGCGTGCCACATGCACATCTACACCTGGACTAACGACCATAGGCTCCCTTTGGGTGCTTCTCAAGTACAGGTCATCTGATTTAATTTAGAAGTCAGCTTCCACATGAGAGGAGCTCACGTGAACTCTTCGTGAGCAGAGCTGGCTGTGTCCCAGCTTGGCTTAAACAACCTTATACTCACATTCTTTTCATACCAGCTCTTTCTGGAATGACAGTCAAGATCGTAGCTGAACATTGCTTGTGCAAAGTACCGTGCGGTACAAATAATTTGCTTTCCACTATATCTTGTGTTTTGTAGCCAATAAAAGTAAAAGTGTGGAGCTGAAGAGGGAAAAAGAAAAAAAAACTGGGTAATCTGACTTCAGTGGTCGACCAGACCTGCATAAGGGGTTTATAGGGATGACTCCCACAAGCAGCATAACTCACATACATTTCTTAAGCACGGAGTGGAAAACAGACCTCTTTGTTTTTAGGCATTCTGTACTTTGTCTTGAAAATTCATGTTATCTCTATGGAGGTGTAATGCCTAATTCCTGATGAATGAGTATGCGTTCTTTTGGAAAGATTAACTTAAGCTTATGAGCAGATTAAACTATTTCCTACAGAGACGCCAAACAATGGCTTCATAGCATTAGTGGAGGAAGCAGATTATTTATTCACTGAAGCTCTCTGTAAGAGCGCTGGAATGTAGGGTTTTTGCATTTCTGTTATTCTTTGATACATTCAGTAGCATAAGCTGATTTATTTAAGTCTTTTATGTGCCCTGTTTGCCACAGAAATTGGATGCTGTTATAGTATGTTTGTTTTTTAACTGTTGTCTGTCACCCAATGAAGAACATGCTATTTATGAAAAGTTTTAATTCCTAGCTAACTTAGAAACAATAAAATAAAATGGCCTATAAAACTACAATACTTTTTATTCAGTTGCTTCTGATTGCAGGCTTCCATACTAAACCATTATTCTAATTCTTCATACTACAGTAGCACATAAAAAACTACCCATGGACCAGAATTTTATTGTATGAGATTCTCTACAAAGTAAGAATAAAGAGGAAGGTAAACCTTCCCAGAGCTATGTATGAGACCCAAGACCTTGCATAAATATACACAAGATATATTTATGCATATACAAACATGAAATGCACCCGTAGTTGCCTGCATGTTTACAGCACACAGTTCTGTAACTCCAGCCGTGAGATGAGGGTGAGCAGTGCCTATTTTAGCTGTTCACAGTGATGCTTTCATATCAATAAGGATGAAAATCTTTTCTAAATCAAAGATGGCTTACCGTATAATTAATCTTATAATATGCCATGGCTTTCAGTCCTCTCCAGGAATGCTAGCTTTCCATTAAGCCTAAGAAATTCCTGTTTAAGGAACTGTCAGGCATTATGGTTTCCAAGAAAAGAGATTTGCAAAATCCTACCTGTATTTCCCATATATCTGTTCTTAGGAAATACTTGCTCTATGGTAAATAAAATGAACTGTATACAAGACAAAGCTGCTGTAAATCATACAGCTGCAATCAAAAAGAATCTCTCAAGACCGATATATGTAATATATTTTCTCAAAAACTTCTAACATTTTGAAAAAGCTAATGAATGACACTGCTAAAGCCTCTTAGGGCTGCTTAGATTCAGATCCAGAAATACCAGCGAATGCTTAGAAGCAGTGAATGTGGGTGAAGATATCTGTTAAAGGGTAGCAGTTGTACTACTCATGTGAAAAAGTGTATTTCTCAGGTTTATAGTTTCCCATCATGGAAAAAAAATGTGCAAAGTACAAATCCCTTTAGCTGCATCCTGCAGGGAAGAAGGGCATGTTGGCAGCAGGGGTGGATTCTTCTGGACCAAATTGTATTCTATGGATCCAAGAAAATCTACAGCAGGAAGAGCAGACGCACTGGCCGTCCTGTACATGCAGGATGGTTCAGTCCGAGGAGCCAAGGGCGCTGATAAATCCCCTGGGCACTGCAGGGTATATCTGCCACTCCCATCCTAATCTTGAACGCTGCATGAGCGAGACAGCAGAGCCAACCTTACAGATTACAGCCGGCTATGTCTTCAGCACATGGTCCAAACCAGAAATAAATAATCACACTGTACTTCAGCTCTCACGTGTATTTCCCAGTTTTTCAGATAAATACATACGAAAGTCTGGCGTTCAAAAGCTTGTAAGTGCGTAGGTGTCTGTGGACTACTGACAAGGTCTGTGTAATCCTACCAGTATCGAGCTGGATCAAATTCAGCCCTGCCAGACTTGCAGCACATGCATGAAATTTCCTTTTTTTTTTTTTTTCTTCTATCTTTTTAACTTATGGAAAACCTTTCTAAAGAGTTGTAATGTTCTTTGTGTTTTTATGAAGGATGAACCGGAACAGAATCAACAGTGCCTTCCTACTGAGTGACAAAACGCTGCAGTTCCTGAAGATAACCTCAACCTTATCACCTCCAGTTGAACCCTCGACGCCTGTTTGGCTTATCGTATTTGGTGTTGTTCTTTGTCTCATTGTGGCTGGAATTGTTTTCCTTGTTGTTGCAGGGATTCAGCAACGCAAGAAGTAAGCTGCTTAGCTTTTCTTCTGGTTTAACTGAACGCTGGCGAGTTAAGTCAGCTGGGCTGGCTTTGCTTTTCAGATCAGCTTCAGAGAAATTATAGCTGTGCCCCCCCTCCCTCCATAGGTAAAGATAACCCACGTGTCCTTTTCTGAGGAAAGGAGTTGAATTTTTTAACTATGAAGTCTAGATGCCTTAGTAACGCTGGGGTGTAATGAGGAAATAGGGAGTACAAGAATATGATCCTGGAGGCCACCTAACTAGAGATGATAGCTTTACAAAGGCATTTACTATCATTCTTCTCAAGGTTTAGTGTGCCGTAGACGGAGCCGCCTCTCCCAGAGTACCCAAACAGCTACCAAGAGGGAGAAGGCTGGCGGGGACTGCGCCCCTTCCAGGGCGGTAGTGTCAAAAGCTGGCAGGGCTAGAAAAAAAATCAGCTGCTGTAGTTTGAGAAGCCTCCGTAGAGGACAAAATTACGATTAATGTATGGCTGAAGAGGGCCCGCTTAATGGAACGGTGCATGGTCTCTCCTACCATTCCTGACCTGGTGAGTCCGAAGCACGGAGCACTTCACAGGTTCATGACCAGACCTCTCCGTAAGCCTGGGTGTTTGCTGTTTGGCAGTAGGGTGGGAGAGAGATACTTTCTTTTCCTCTCGGTTTTCTTCCCTCTTATGGCACTGGTGAAAAAGAGAAGGCTATCCATGCTTCCCTAGTGTCAGCATGTTGGAGCGAGACAGAGAGTAGGTGAAGATTTAGTCCTGCCATCTCTGTTGGCTCAGAGTTGGGCATAAGGAATAGAAATTGCTCAGCTGAGCTGAGATTCTGCCGTAGAAGTGCAGCTTCTGCCGTGCTTTTGGCTGCCATGGAGGTCAGGTTAGCACAAAATTACCATTTTGGCAACAGAGTCATACAGGAACAGCAGAGGAACTGAAAAAGAGTAAACTTCTGCTGACAACTAGATAATGTTAGAAGTACTGACTGTATGGTGGACTGCATCCCCATATAGTGGTGTGTTGCAGAGACTTTTCCTTTCTGCCTCTTTAACAGCTTGGAGAACAACATTAAAAGACCTCAGAAAAACAACACTTATTGTGAAGGATAAGTGCTTCTCATAGAGAACCCTTAGTAGTGTAGTCAGAATCCCTTCAGTTACATTTTGCATTGAGAAGAGTTGCATGAATTTGCAAAACCAACCCCTTTCTGTTTTCAGAAAAAAATAATTGAACAAACAGTAGATGAGAGATTCTGTTGGGGAGAGAGTCTGGGCAGGTACTTGGGATCTGTGGATAGTTTAAGCCCTGTCACAACCTTTGAGGTGGTATGGGCTGAGTTATTTCATCCCCTGAACCTAGGCAACCCTTCCGTAAAACTGGGGAATAAAGTTGCCACCTGAAGCCCGTACCTGCCCTCTGTGTAGTATCATGGCTGTGTGTCTGTATAGTGCCTAACTGAAAGTGGGTCTTTGAATGTTTTAAATAAGTGTAATATAAATAAATTATGCTAAATAGCGATGATTTTTCTAGCTAAAATAATCATTTGTGCTTCATATCATGCTGAAAGACAGCATTTCTCCCCCTCTATTTTCAAAATAACTCAGATGAGCTTGAGCAATTCCCCTCAATATGGTGTAAACTACATGCTCTTATTGTCGTACTACCAGTAATACGGTTTGTTGCTGCCTGCCTACGGTCACTTGGCATCCTCCGTGTCTCATGCTCTTGTTGTCCTTTTAGCTGTTATGCTCCTTTTCACTTCTCTGTCTGCCTTTACGTATAACCTTTCCTCAGAGCAGATTAATCTGTGATTGAACTCTAACCCTCCTTTCACATCAATGGCGTTTGCAGGCAGGGGTGGAGGAGGGAGGGGGAGAGAGGCTAAACCAAGCATATATTTCTTCCACCTACTGTTGCAAAGACTGGAGAGGTAAAATGGCCGGTCTGGGCTATTTGGCTTCTCGAAAGAAGAGCCAGACATCAGAGAAGAGAATTTCGAAAGCGCTCACCTCTTTTTCAGCCACTGAAGTATGTGACCAGGCTGTCAAAGACTTCAGCACGTCCAGTAACGATTTTTCTTGGAAACCTGTCCAGAGCAGACATAATGGCAGCCCTGTCGCCTAGTAAGCTGTGTTGGAAATGTGGCCCCGAGGACAGTGTTGACTTCTCATAAATCTGGCATTTTGTCTTTAAAGTCCGGGTTAAATACCTTGGCTCAGATAAGCCCATGTGCTTCAGGCCGTTCGTACTCGGAGTGGCAAAGGAGCACGTGATTGGCCTATAAGGGAGTTTCAGTAACGAGTTAAGACTCATGCATCATTTTTTGAACTGAAAGATTTTCTTAATTAGGTCTTCACTGTGCATCACTGCCAACATGTAAAATTCCGAGCTGCAGCTGCCTCCAACTTGAAGAGCTCCATGCGACTGTAGGCCTTGACTCTACGGTGAGCTGGATCAGACACGCAGTCTCCCAGCCTTATGTTTGTTCTCCCGTCCCGGCAGCACTAGGACACCTCCCTCTCCAATAATAGATTTGGCAGCATTAGGACACCTCCCTCTCCAATAATAGATTTGGCAGCACTAGGACACCTCCCTCTCCAATAATAGATTTGGCCCATACCCGGGGCAGGACCATCCTCTACTGGCTTTGCTGAACTAGACCGACGTCTGCCCCTACCCCTCCAAATCCCATCTGCAGCAGAGGCCGTAAACATTTGCCTTGGGAAGAGTGAAAAAAGAGTCAGCACACACAGCGTTTCCCTCTATTACTGTCCCGGCAGCTAATTGGCAGCTGGGGGCCTTAATGAGCTGGATTTGGTCTTTGTGTATTGGGTAACCCACGATGTTTTCTCTTCCCTTAACTTGTTGAGTCTCCCCTTGGGCTCACAGAAATCTTTAGCTTCTCTGAATTCCTATGGCAACCAGTTCCACACATCTCCTACTCCTCTCATTTCTTTCGCGCCCGCTTCTTAGTATCTTCTTTTATGTTCTGCCCCCCCCAGTTTTTGTACTGGAGAACACTCCTTTTATCACTGTAAGGGCAGATACAGCAGCCGGAGGTCAGAGGTTTCCACTACTACCCCCCATGTTTATGTTTAGCGAGTCTGTAATGCCAAAAATCTCCCAAAGGCCAATAAAATTTTATCATTGTTAATACCACTGTTATTAGCAGTTACACTGAGTCAGGTTGTTATGATTGTCCTGCATCAGGTTGTTACAGTCCTTGTTGCGGGATAGGAAGAAGCAGTGTAGCTGACCTTTGAGTTCCTTATCCTCTGAAACCGCTGATGCTGCAGGCTGTAAAGTACAGCAGGTTTTTCAACTATGAACTAGTAGATCTCAAGGTCAGAATAAATCTGCAATTAAAGGAACATCGTGACATGTTGACTGATATTTCTGTATTACGTCTTCTCGTGGTCGTATTTTTAGATCATTTTATTCAGCAGCTATTTTAATAGGCTTTTGGTGAGAACTGGAGCCTGGATAAGTGAAAGCCATGCAGTTGTTTGATCTAGAAAACAAAAGTATACAGTACTGGGTAGGAAGGTGGCTGTTAATGAGGTTTGAACTAAAAATGCAGATTTGCAGCATTAAGGGTACCTGACTTCTGGAGGAGAAGATCGTCAAGGAGTGTGAGGGCACCGAGGTCTCCACATTTGGAGGCTATAGCCTAAAGGTTCTAAAAAGTATGTTTTAATTTGCCCACATCATGGGGTGAAATCTATGACATACATAACAGGGTCAGACTAGCTGCAGTCCTCCCTGACATAAAACAAAAAGAGATTTAGAGATTTTTTTCCATTTCTGTCTTGCACCAGCTTTTCCTTCTGCACCCTCCGGTCATTTTACAGACTAAGGAGGGGAAGTAATATTTATAACGTACTTACAACATGTTTACTCTAGGTCTTCTGGTTCCCAATCCTGACCTCAAACTGCTAAACCAGGGCTCCCAATCTGTGGGCCTGCCGTGGTATATTTACAACAGCAAAGAGGTGCACCAGGTTATGCCTTTCAGAACAAAACCTACGATAAACTCCTGACTAAGTGTGCAGTTTTCTGTCTGTGGAATCATGGTGGAGTGCTGCAGGTCAACAGAATAAGATGATTTTCTCTTTCTTGTTTTTAGAAAGAATAAAGAGTCAACAGAGAGTGAAAATTTAGAAGAGAAAGGTGAAGTGACAGTAACAGTAGAAAATGGGATTCCTTGCGAAGTGCTGGATTTAAAAGCCGGCCACATTAATGGAGTCTTTGCAGCAGATGATGAACGGTTCACATCCTTATGAAATGCTGCCATTGCTATCTGGTGGTTTTTTGAAAGACTCCTGTGCCTACTTTATCTCGTCACTACTTCTGAATGTCAAACACGAAGACAAGAAAAATATCCTTTCACTTAATTTCCCTTGAGAGAACCTTTTGCTGATAACAAATACACTCGAACCTCCATTGCAAAGCTTTTGTTCATGAGCAAAGCAAATGAGAAGACGCCAAATGATATCCATTAAAGATTTCCGGAAGACGTGCGGCAGAACAGGGTTGAAACCTGCCTTGTGTCAGGCGTTTAATTTTTAATGATTATTTAAATATGTCCATTGCTTGTTTTTCCCTGATATAAATGTGAAACTGCATTATTCCTGAATGTCACTGGGGAGATCATCCATCATTGTCAATTCTTGCTGGGCTTTCTTTCAAGCCATATGCAAAAGTTCCTCTGTAAAATGACTTATGTTTGCTGATACGCAGTATGCCTTTGGGTGGAATAGTGAGCAGTGCATGAAAGTTTTCATTTATCGAGAAAAAAAAAAAGCAAGCTTTAACACCCTCTGTAAGAGCAGGTTAAAAGTGGCTGGGTCATCTATAGCTTTAGGGCTAGCAAAGGTCTGGTACTGGAAGTGTTTTTCGCTTGACAGTCAAAGTCACAGATTACATGATCTGGAAATTAAAAGTTGCAAAAGTTTGAAACCTGTTGAAATTACCAGTTACAACAAAGGGCAGATTTTTCCAAAGGTGCAGTCTGTGGTTGGTGGCCCAGCTCTCATTAAATCTATGAGGGCATTTTGCAGCTCTTTGAAAAAAATCTTCCTTACTCTTTTTAATAATAAAATTAGAGTAGATTTCCAAGGCATAGCCAGCCCAGGGTCAGGTGAACCTTCATGGGACGGCTGGATAGCTTTTGGAAAGATTCAGTGCTTGAAACACCAGCGGCTGGGCTTGGTGGCCTGGATGAGCACAGGTGGGAAGCGGTAAGACAGCAGAGACCATGCAATCCGGTGTTTCCTATTTGCGTGGCCGGGATTTGAGGACACGGAGTGGTGCCAGACCCTAAACCGCACTGTCGGATTACTTTGAAGTCAGCCATACCTACAGGCTGCATACGTACATACTCTCTGTGCCCTAATCCCGTTCCCATTTAAATCAGTGATAAAATTCTGGCTGATTTCAGGAGATCTGGGCCCCGGGAAAGGGGAATGGTGTGGGTGCACGGAGAATGGAAGTGTGTTGAAGCAAAATGCGGTATCTGCAGTCACCCAACAGCTGCCCGCGTCACCGGAGGCAGGATTTGACCGTTAGCCATCCTGTTTCCAGTGTCATGTCTGGAGGGAATATTAGAAACCCCATGTACTTATTAGGGTTATTCCATCAGACTCCTCACCAACAGGAACAGGGTAAAAGCTGCTTGTAAAGGACCGTCCAGTGTCCTGAGGGGGACAAAAGTTTCTTGTCTCCCGGGGTACAAATTCTTTAGCGTTTTGGCTGTAATGAGCACCTTTGGCTGCCTGACTCGGCGCCGGCTCTTGGGAACAGGGTGAGCAGAAGGGGAGGAATGAGGAGAAGGGGAGGCAGCGTGGGGGAAGCCTGAGGCTAGGGAAAACCAGGAGAAGAGGGCTAAATGCAGAATAAAAGTATGGAACCCACTGATCATTGGCCTCACGTGGTCTCATCTGTCACAGTTGTCTTTGATGTCCTGCTGGTGGGTCCCTCTGGACGAGGACTGTGTCTTCTGCATGCCCCTGCTCCCTTCTGGAAAAGGATTAATAAAGTCAGTTGTTAGCGATAATATCGCAGTGCTTCAAAATTACCATCCACAGCATGGAGATCTCTTTCTCGCAGGAATGTCAAAGATTAAGCTTACCAGCGTTTAAGATCATTTGGAGGGAAGATATAGAGTACAGTGTTATTATTGCTTCCTCAGTCATCGCTCCAAGGTCTTTCACTCCGACAGAGTTTTATTGAGGTAATTCAGATATGCTGCTGTTGTAGGAGCTGTTAGTCATGGGCACTAGCCAGAATCTGTAGAAGTTACTCCTTTTCAATGCCATCTT
>JANZLP010000049.1:21069092-21080596 GCA_026930925.1 Chelictinia riocourii | reverse complement strand
GATGGGATCAACTATGGAATTTATCTGAGGAGGGACTGGTGCTCTGTAAGAGAATGGATGAAATGACCTGAGCCAGCTCCCACTGCCTGCAGGTGAGCAGAGGCAAATAACCTATGGTCCCTTGAATAATTTTTTAACCCATCAATCCACTGCAACCAAATTTAAGTGAGGAAAAGCTCTCAGGATTGCTTACGTTCTGCTGGGTTTTGTGAAAACCAGTGGCGGAGTGGGAGCCAGCTGCTACCCCAGGAGCCCTGAAGCATGAGAGCCCACTGGGGGCCTGGACCGAGGGACTCAGAGATACAAAAAAGAGATGAAGCAACAGAGCACTGGGCAAAGGGGAGATGGAGGTATGGGGAGAAGAGGGTCTGAAGTGAGAAAGAAGTAATCCAGGGGAAAACGTGCTGCTTCTGCTCTGTTTCTCATGGAAAAATTGTCCTCACCATTGCCAGCCTTCAAACTTGGAGGTTGTAATTGTGGCCTCAAAATAAGAAGTTTGTGGGTTTTTCATTCAGATGAGCTCCCCCTGCCTAACCACAACATCTGTGGAGCAACTATAGTGTTTTAAGCTCTCCCAAACTTACAATTTTAGGGCTAATTTTCTGGAAGAGCTGATTGAAATCAAATGACAAGGGCCTATATTAAATGCTATCTAATATGTAACTTCACAAGTGTCAAATATATTACATATCCACCCATATCCATCCATAGTCCAGTTCATAACAAAATTTTCATTCCCCTCACCCCAGATAGTATTTACCTGGTACATAGAGCTGCTCCTTGCACCCTTACTCATCTCTGTTCCTGCCGCTGCTGCTCTAGGGCTATGTCTGCCTCTGCTATCTCCGAGTCTCACGAAGGCAGTGTTAGCGGTTTGCCACCGTTAAAGCAAATGTGGCTGCAAAAGCACTTGCACACAGCAGCTATTTTGAACAAGATGCTGTGAAGGAATTTCTGCTAAAAACAGAAGAGCAAAAAAAAAATGCGATGGTATCTCAAAAGACTTTCCTTGCTGCAGCAATCAGCTGAGGAGGAAGGTCAGGAGAGAACAACGTAATGCTGTTCGCAGATAACGTGGGGGTAAGGGGAAGAGGGCAGAAGGCACTGAAATGTTTTCATAAAGGAGTGAAGGGAAACTCTGGAAGCACAAAAAAGAGGAGAAGCTAATGTGCCTTTAAAGTACCTTTAACGTAGGATTGCTGACATGTCATCACAAGCACCAGCATAGAGCTATTACATGGGTCACTGCAGGGACAGGGTTGCAGTGCCCTTCTATAATCTTGTTGGATTTATTTTATGTTTAACTTTGCTGTTGAATTCCACCTTGTATAGTGTTTGGTTTAGGAATAAGTACTCCAGTGTTCCATTTTTTTAATTCTGACCTGGCAATAGGGACTTTTAACCCTAAATCCCTTGTATAATTTTTGTCTGAAAAGTAACGTAAAGTCTCTTTGAACAGTCTTCGCTCTTTCCAGGTATTTTTCATAGAAAGTTCAAAGAGCACTTTTCATTTCTCAGATACTCAGATTGGTTTTGCAGGAATTTTGAAGTTGCCAAACTCTCTGCCCTTTACAAAAGTTTCCATTTACAAAGAGAGAACAGTAACAGTCAGGTGTAATGAAAATTGCTCAGCCACACACCGTAAACACTGAATATGCCAAGAAATAGTTGACATGAGCTGTTTATAAACAGATGCTGTAACCTGACCTAGATCCATAAGAGGTGTTAGAGAAGGATGCTGCATAACAAAAAAAAATCAAAAAACTTTTTGCAAGCTCTGTGAATAGAAAAAGGGGTGTCTACATTTATTATTGGTTATAAACACTTTAGCCCAGGCTTCTTCTTAATATAGTTTCACTGGCACAATCACAGCCTTTCATGTTCCAAACTATAGAGCCATCCTCATTCTTCCTTACCACAAAAATGTGTTTTTAAGAGCAAGCAAAAAGAAAGGAAAAGTGGCAGCACCTCAAACATGTTATTGATGACTGAAAACTTGTGGCAAAAAACCAGCACACCTTCAAACTGCAAGTTCTCATAGTTGGATTTTGGCATGGAGGTAGAGGGAGGGTGTTAAGACAGGGTGAGAGTCTAAATTGTATGTGCTCCAAGCATCTGGATGGAAGCTGTGACCCCAGCTTGCCTGGGTCCTGGGAAGCAAGGCTTGCTAGGGATACTGCCATTGAAGGAAGAGGCAGCATCAACAGGCTGATGGCCCTGGTTGTTGAGGATGCCTGGCTAGCAGCAGTCACGAAGTCACATCCGTCGTGTCCCCTGTGGTGGCAGTAGGAAGAACATCCCCAAAATAATTGTGCCTGAGTTCTGCCTCTTCTGTCCGGGTCTCTCGTGCATGAGGTCACAACACTGAGCTGTTCAGGTGGTTGTTGGAAAGGCTGTGTTACCGGTCCAATGTGCGCCCTGGCTGACACACACAAACCACACTCATCAAGCACAAAAACGATGCTGAGGATTTCATGTATTTGACAGCAGTGGCCTTAACAACTTCTTGCATTGACTCAGAGTTTATGTATTTCCTCAGAAATATTCTTTTATTAATTTTGAAATTAGTAAAAGTAGTGGATATTGCTTTCTGCTTGTTGATAAATACATCAAAGATTGTGAACAAAATGCAGCCAAAATGCATATGGTGGTTGGGGCCAGAACTCATTACATTTGCAGCAGTCCTTGGCATCTTCTGAAACAGGAGGTAGCTTGCTATTTTTCTTTTTTTTTTTTTTTAATGTATCAGGACCGTGAAGGCAGGGATTTATTTACAAACCTATCTGAACAAATAGCTCCAAAGACAAAAAGTAATTGCCTAATGCTCACCACTGTGGTAGCAACAAAAAATTAATTATTAATGGGGAGACTTCATTTCCACCATATTTGCAGACTATCATGCCTTGTGTGATAGGGAATGTGCCTCATTAGGGACTTCTCTTAAAAAACAAATGTAAACCAGATGCACATTCAGCTCAAGGCCTTTACCTCAGAAATAATGATGTCCGTAGCTACACACTGCCTGTTAGCTAAATGTCATTCAAGGTCTTCCTTGAAATATTAGAAGCATAAATAATACCAGATAAACCAAGTTCCTGAAAAGTATTTTGAGGGTTATTCTTTAAAGCAAATAAGATTGTGGGACATGGCTCAGGGCAGAGAGAGAAGACACTGGAAACCTAAAGGAATAAAGCAATCCCCTCTTTACATTTACTGCAGCGTTGTCTGTGTGTTATGCGCAGGGCTTTTGCATGTGACTAACAGCCACATGTGCACTCAGTGAGAGAGAAAAAATGAAATGGGTTTGGGGAAATTGGTTCAAATTGTGCCTACATATTTGGGATCTCTAACATTGAGGGTAGCAAGCGCTCCGGCTAAGGTCCAAATTCCCCATGAGACACACACACAGATCACAATATTCAGAAATTCGGTGTCTTATGTGACAAAAAATAAAATATAGGGTTGCAAGTGTATCACAGAAGACTTCAGAGGTGCTCGTCCTACCCCTGTGAAAAGCTTTTCCGAGCCCCATAGTAGCCTACCACTAATACAGTCCTGGAGACTGAGAAACGCAGATATTAAGACTGTGCACGTAAAGGTTACTGGCTTTAAGAAGTACATCGGGTCCTCTAGGACTGATATGGGCTTCGGTTTTAATATGCAAGATATAATATGCATTTAATATGCAAGGTATAAGACGCTGCTACGGCATTACGTACACTAAAACCTGCAAACGTTGCTAGGTCTTTGCAGGTAATACATGGAGTAAAGGGAGCACACGTACACAAGGTGGTGCTGCCGGGCTAACACAGTGAATGTGCTACTATTTCACTGCGCAGACCATTTTGTGAGAGAAAACCTCACCCGTGAAAAGCTTTCTTTTTTGATTTTCCACTTTCTGAACACTCCACCCTCCACATTTCAGCTGGCTGGGAAATAGCGGTCTTGCTTCACAGGGATGGAGCAAGTCGGACTTTTGTCTTTGTTGGCTTTTCGGTATTTCTGACACTATTTTCAGTTGTGTCCTGCACACCTTTTTCACTAGACAGTAAATACCACACAGGTCGGTCAGCAGAATCTTAGTCAGAATGACCTAAGGTGAAATTTTCAAAGTGCCTACCTGAATGCCACTGGGCGCATCCCAAAGGTCCAAATAATTTAATTTTTTTTAAGTAAGTGAGGTGCAAATCCCTAAGCCATCTAGGCACCTTTGCAAATTTTGTTCAGAGCCTCTAATTTAACTCCTTGGAATCAAAACAGGAGACATCTTAAACCACTTCTTCTATTGAGGGTGAAATTCACACCTGTGTTTTTAATAAGCACTTCCATAATACACACTGAGTTTAAATACAATAAAAGATCGAACAAGTAGTAAAATTATTTGTTACAAAATATTGATACTAGTAAATAAGGAAAGATAAGGTCCAACAATCCAAACATTTATGGAAGTCATGTGTATGTGGACATATTCCTGACTAATCAATTCCATTAAACAATACCACTTGATGCCAGCTGAATTACTTGCCATAAATTTTCAGATGTTTAGGGCTGAGTTCTGTACGTTTATGCTGATGTGAGTGGGATAATTCTGGAATTTCTCAAGGCTCACACCAGTTATCAGTGAAGACAGCCAAATGGTTTTGTTAGCCATTAAAAATGAAACAAAAGCAAGAATTAGAATAGCATTGAACATGTGCAGAATGGCTCATGACTTGCAAAGGAGTTCTTAGATTTTAAGTGCAGGGGGAATCTTGAAATATTGTCCTCTAAAATATACATTTTCCTATATGATGGCCTCTGCACTGACTATATTGGCTCTATTGCCAAGCAGGCAGTCTGCCCAGAGAAACCTTTAAGGTGCCGTAAGGGTAGTTAGTTTTTAGATAATCACAAAGTAATTAAAATTTGCCATGTTTTGCCTACCCATCAAATGGGTGCAAGTTATTTATTATTCTTTGAAGACAAGGAAGTTGCTGTACTTACAGAACGACTGCATACACTGGCAAAACTAAGCAGGCATTCCCCTGCTAGAGAACAAACTCTGCGTTGTCTGCGATCAACTGGACGCATCTTGTTTGAAAATGTTATCACAAGGGCTCTCTTCCTTAATTAGCGCAGCGTGGCTGGGCAGGACACTTACTGTGCTTGTGACGAGAACCGAGGCCTCTCCTGTTTCTAAAGATTTTAACACGAGTGGTCAATTTGTGATCTCAGTAGTGGTGGAATAAAAATCTGCAGGAACTCTTTAATGTCACCAGGATTTATTACTTAAACCACTGGTCTTATTCCTAACTCACATTCTTGATGATGAGATCAAACTCCGGTTCCTCGCAACTCTGTCTTGAGTTTTGGTTGATTTGTTTTCTTCAAAATATATTTCCCTCCTTCCTTGTCTCCCCCCAAACACAGACTTGCCCTGTGACAATTTCTTTTTTCGTTTATACTAGCAAGGTATCTCGCATCACTCCGTTGAGTCTGGTCAAACACTACAAGCTCTCCGCATGTATAAACTCCCACACACAGACAATGTGTAATAAAAACAAACCAGTATAGTGCCTGGTGAAGCAGTTTGTAGTATAATAAGAGTAACAAAAATTCCTGCTGCTTTTTTTAAGCAGCAGTTACTCTTGCTTTGTGGACTACATTTATACTTTGCAGAGATACTCCACAGTAACCTACTCGCTTCTCTGAACAGTGTCTGCCATTTCACCTGTTGTGCTTTGACACCACGTGGTTTTTTTACAGTGTGCCGAGTGTTAAATTGTCTGTTGATTCTAATTTTGAAATATTGGCACCTCCTTTTTATTTTTAAAGCCAAGCAATAGTAATAACAACCCCCCCTCTTTTATTCCCCCCCAGCCTGTGCATTTTTCCTTTGCCAGTGGGCCTTTTTCTACAATTCCTACTGTAAATTTCCACTGTAAATCCAAACACGTACTGTAGATGGAGCTTTAAGTTTTTTCCAGTAAGGAGTCTATTGACCTAAGCCATAGAGATGCCCCAGCGGTATGAGAAGGGGGAAGACTCGCACCAGACAGGTCTGGGAGTGGGATGACACCAGGAGCACTTGTGATTCGGATTTGTTCTCTTTGCATTTGTCTCTAACAGAGTGGCACCCAGAAAACACGGACTCAGGAAAATCTTGTCTGTAACCTCTCTGTAATCCTCGGAAAAGAATGATTGGACCCTCTCCTAGAGCAGGGAAAACAAAGTGTATCCCATAGAAAGGAGAGATGACTTTTCAGCTGGTTTGTTGAAAGGAACAGTGGAGCCGCCACTAAACAGAAGAATTATAATGTAGGAAGTGAAAAAGATTCCTGCAAGCCACAGTCTATGTGAAAACCAAAGGTCAATGGCAAATTCCAATTAGCATAAGATTTTTAATGGGATTAATCCTAGCCATGTGCATCAGCAGCAGATGCAGGCTTACAAAAGGAAAACTAAAGCGGGCAAGAGGTTAATTGTGTAGGTAGACATCACAGGACCACTTCTAGCAATATCCAGAAAAAAACTGCCGTGAAAGAGTAAAACTGTCTTATTCATTTAGAACTCTACCTTTCCAGTTATTCCCCGTTCAGTTAGAAAAAAAGAGTTTCTAAATATATTCACCTCAACTTTGCTGAAAAGCCAGAGAACCGGGAGCTGCCGTGTTCTGGGAGAGTACCAGAGATCCGGGCTGGCACAGCCTGTTTTCCTCTGTCCGCCTTCCCCTTCCCTCTCTCCTCCATACACACGTGCCCATCTCCACATTCTCTGTAGCTAGCAGGCCTGCCCCGTAACACGTAGGAAATAAGTACACCCCGCGACCAAGGGAACTGGATTTAACATGGAGGTGATTTCACGTCAAGCAGCGCTACCGCAGGCAGGGCTGCGTGTTGCTCATCTTGAAGATACGGCTGAAAATACTTTGAAACACCAGGCTTCTCCAGCGTGGAGGTAGAGAGGTGAAAACAGTAAAGCCCTGACGCAAAACGTCTCCCAAAGCAAATGAAAATTGAGTAAGGCGTTGCTCTGCTTTTTGAAAAGAGCAGCGGTCGCCTTGCCTTTGACGCATGACCTGTGAGGTAAGGCGTCCTTGGACACCAGAAAAACTGGATTTGGTTTCATCCTCACCCTCGGGCAGTTCAGATCCATATCTCTTATCTGCAAAGGAGAAGGCAGCCAGAGACTATTCTGGGGCGAGTACCTAATCCCTCTCCCTCTTGAACCACCCTGCGGATCACCACCGAGGAAGACCCTGTCGCTACCGCAGCGGTGCAGGGATTGACTGCCGTCCCCCCCTCATCGCTCCATGATTCTCCATGAATTCTTATTAGCTAAAACACTCCACCGGACCAGAGACCAGAGTCCGGCACTCCTCCACAGCCTGGCTGCAGAGAAAGGCACTGGAAGAGGTTTGTATTCCTGCAGCTGGGCTCTTACAGCCCATTTCTGCCGTAAGGCACCTACATGTGCCGTCCGCCTTCACAGTAGCAGCCCTGGCACCCCGTTGACTCCCAACTCACCCTACGGTGATCCACACATACACCCAAACCTCTGCAGGGAACGCCGTACTCACCCGGAGTATATCAATTTAGCTTACATCTATCTACATTATTAATAGACAATTTAATAAACCGCCGTAGCCAGCTGGAGGAAGTCCATCAGGTGGAGAGGCTGTCTAAAACAATAGCTCATCCCCACTTACTGCCTTCTGTTGGGGTGCGCGTATCTCTCTATTTATGTCTGTAACCTGCTGGTAACATTAATTAACCCTCCATAAACTATTTATAGGTGTTCCTTTTATATAAAAGTGTCATCTGAAATGCAAACACAGGTTTATCACCCTCCGCCACCCTCCAGGCTTGCAACAGCCCATGCCTGGAAGCTGAGATTGACAGCCGGACTCCTTTTAAGCACACCAGGGCGTGAACCCCCACTTTCTTTTAAGATTATTCAAGCCCCTCAGAGGTAGGTTTTCAAACCAATTCCATGGGGCTCGGTATCAAAGCGATGGTTTCTGTGTGTAATAGGTACATTCATTAAGTGCGTCAGCGCATAATGAAGTTACGATGTCGGCAAGAGAACCGTGTCAGGAAAAGGATCTGTGTAATTACTATCCTAAATGTACTTTTGTCTGGAAAACCCCTACTCTTCTCAGATTGTGTAATGTCGTTAGTAGTACCTACTGCATCTTTAATCACAATTATCACTACCTTTTTTAACTCCCACTCTTCAGAAGCAGAAGAAAATACCACATTCATGGCACAGAAGATCACCTTTTGGTGATCTACCCCATGGGCAGTTGTTATGTAGGTGCAAATGGTATTGGTAGCTCATGGTCCTTAGGGAGAAGTGTTGGGGTTTGGTATCAAGACGATCAGATTGGAAGAACTTGGTGTGACAGGGAAATTCACTGACGAAACTTGATAGAGCAACACGATAGAGCAAGCCTTCCATCAGGTTAGAGGGACAGATGCTCCCTTGCGGCAAATTGAAGAGGAAGGAACACCTCGTAACATGTGGCTAACAGTTGGGGAAAGGATGAAGACCCACAAAGATGCTCCCCTAGATGATATCCATGAGGACCCTAGCACCAAGGACATGTCTTCAGGTGCAGAGACTACAAGTGGCAGAGAGAAACGCTGAGCAGGAGGAGGTTTGATCAGCGGGTAAATGTGTAGCTGTGTTTCTGAGGACAATGAGGAACGATCGGAGATTTACCTCCAAGGTAGAGACATGACAGATCCCGTGGGGCATCCAGACAGACTCCAACGGGAGGAATCCTGGGGTTCTGGTCCATATAATGTATATTTGTAGTGGTAAATAAACCAACTCCAGGGAATGTTATTAGGGCCTGGAAGACAACTACCTATGCTGCAAAGTTATTGGAATATAGTTTGGCTTGGGCCAGCTATCGCTCCTTCAAACAATTCCTGGACATGTTTGGCCATTAAATGGGTCAGGGAGGATTTCCACTAGGTGTTTTGGAAGTTAATAGAGTTCAATAGCATGAATGTGATCAGACCATGTCATTTGGCCCCAGGATCAGAGAATGTTTCCTAGTATTGTTTAATACACTAATGGGATGTTGCTACAGCTCCCAGTTGCAAGGAGACAGTAGGAGGAAAATCCTGGAGGAAAGACACAAGCTGTTAAGATAGGCTAAAAAGGAGGACTTTCATTGAAGGATTTTCTCAAATGCAAAACCAGGCACAGAGGCAGTGTTCCAATGCATGGTTAAGAAAACAGAGTAGGAAAAGGTTATAAGGAATAAAGAAACCGTTTCAAAGAATGGGAGCTGACACAGGAAGGAACCTGGCTGTTGCCAGTTAAATAAAAATCAGATGAGAAAGAGGTTTGATGGTTGAAACTCATTTTCTTAAGGTGAAGTCATAACATGCCTTTATCCTTGAAAAGTGGTTGGATTGGAATTTGATAAAATTCAGGAAAGAAACGGCAAAAATCAATTCCAACAAATGCCCCTGTTAATCAGGGCGCATGAAAATAGGCAATCAGACAAAATTAAATATATACTTGCTCCTGTGCACATGCTAGTAGTCTGCTTTAAATGAAGATGCTAATAGGATACACAGCCCAAAACCTTGATAGGCGGAAGCTCATCTGTGACATAAATCACACAGGAACAATAAAGGAGGCCAAAATAGTAAAGAAAGGGCTTTTATGTTAAAGGAAATGTAAAATCAAAGAAAAAATAGGGTCAATCTGTGCACAAGTGACAAGGTGTCCCTAGGGAGCGGAATGGCGTTAGGGCTGGTTTATTGACCACTTGAAGATAGTGAAAGTGACTGTGTGTGACACGCTGAGAGAAATTCAAAAGGTTAGGAGGGCAGAATATGCGGTAATGAGAGGCTTCAAGTGGCCTCGTATGCACAGAGCAAATGTCACAACACGTGGAGCTCATACCCGTAAACCCGCTAAAAGAAACAAATCTGGATTCGCTCTTAGGATTTGCTTGCAGGATGTGCTGCAGGGCACAGCTATCAGTGCATGGCTCTGTAAGAGTAACCACACGGTACTCAAATTCAGTCTCCTGTAGAAGCAAAATAAAATAAATAAATAAGAATTACAGTGAAGTTCAACTTCAAAGTGAAAAAACCCATAAAAATGAGGAAACTGGTTAAAAGGTGCAGCCACAAAGGGTAAAGTGCTCCATGGTATCCTGGAGATTGAGTAAAGACATCATGTAAGAGGCTTATTGTGAAGTTATATGACCTATGAAAAAAGACCTGAAAGACAGTAAAAGCAAATGAAAAAAAAAACACTTTAAAATGCCTGCTTAGGCATCGAGGTAAAGAGACACTATTCAAAACTCAAAGTTGTACTTGGAGGAAAAAAAAATACAAAAAAGATCACTAACTCTATGGTGTGAATTGCAAAACAATCAGGCAGCCCACACAGGAAACACAATGCTAACCTCATAAAAATGAATGATTAAAATTTAACAAGGTCCCCCCAAAAGTTAACTTTCTAAAGGACACATTGTGCAGTCAGTACTGACACAGGGGAATGAGTATCCAGCATCAGTTCAGTTGTGTGTCAATTGTCAGGAGGTGCAAATGTCAACCTAGCAAAGCAGTTTGTGAGGAGGTTGAGGTCAACTGCAATTATCTGCACTCGCGACAGCTGATGCCAGGGGCAGTTACTTCCCAGGCAGGTTTCTGCTGTGAGAATTTGAGGCCAAATGTTGTATTTTTTTTTAAACTTCTGACTAGACATCTTTTGCAGAGTATTCTTTATTCCCAGCTGTGTGTGACTTGAAGAATTATGACTGAAATTCATGGGACTTAGTACATAAATGAATCTTCATATGTTAATGGCCTTCTCTTCCACTCTGAAACCAGTTCAGGGTTCACAACGTAAAATCAGTGTTTGGACATGGTCTGTTGTTTCTTAAGGAATTTCTTTCACATGGTTTTGTCAATTAATACAACAGTAAATGCAGATTTTTTGATTCCTATTTGATTCAAACAATGATCATGCAAATGGATGAAGGTATTCTTTCACCCATTAAGAGATGGTGGATGTTGAAAAGACCGAGCTTTTTGTGTCCCAGGTGATGCAGACATCTTGATTTAGCTGAATATTGACATCTGAGATGATGTTGCACCAGGTTACATAACAAGTAGCAGCACAGGTTCAATCCACCAAACTCTCATAACATATCCAAGGTTCAGGTGGCAGAAATGACGGGCCATGTGATAACAGAAGAAGGAGCTGCCTACATTTGTAGAAGGTTGCTACACAGAAATTGGATCAGGTCTTCTCCTTACCATTGTGATTTTACAGCCAGGTGCAGACAAAAATATGAGTCAACTGTAATTTAATGCCATTGGTGCTGTGAACACATCAGGTTGGAGACTGGGGGACAGGGCATAAATTGTACTCTGATGGAAGACAGCCATAAACATCATTTATATGTAACCATGGCTTCATATAAATTCTGTTTATGGCTATCTTCTTTAGTGACCTCTCTGAAGAAGCTCAGCTCCAGACTGGACTAG
>JANZLP010000049.1:20896521-20911138 GCA_026930925.1 Chelictinia riocourii | reverse complement strand
TTTGTCTTTTACATGATATATTTGAAATTTATTTTGACTTGTGAATAGCTTGAATTTTTCTGGAACCTGAGTTTATCTTAAAATTCCTAGACTCTGATAATGTAATCAGGTGTATCCATCATAATCTTATCCATTTAAATGGAAAAAAAAAAGTTTACCAACGTTCTTTGGAGTTTATCTTTCTTTTAATAAAGGAGCTTTTGAGGGTGTAAAGACATTCAGTCCCTTGAAACAGACAGTAACAGCCTGAGCTCCAAAATTCTACCCTTTTTACACCTATAACTACTCTTCATGCAAGAAAAAATATAACCATGTGATGCTCTGCTTATGTCTGGCAAGTACTCTGATGGTAGAATTAGCTTTCAGAAGCCAAATACTTTCTTGAAATATTTCTTGGCAATTTTCATCTGGTCAGTATGTTTTGTTGTGTCTGATGATAGCTGAGGTCTCAAATTCTTAGTTTCCATAATAATTTCCGTCTTGTATTTGACTTCATTCCATTCCATTCCAAACCAAAGTTTTTAGCAATGAAAGGACATGTCAAGTTCTGGACAAATCCTACATGACTGTATATGGCATAATCTTATGAATGGAACAGAATGATAAGTAATTGGTCATTACATTGACTATGTAAAGCAAAATGTGAGACTTGCAGCTTTTTCTAATCCCTCAGCAACAACCCAATTAAAAAAAAAAAACAGCATAAAAATTACTTTTCAGTTTATGTTTCTGGTTTGGGTTTTTTTTGTTTTTTTTAAAAAAAAGAATTCAGGCTACACAGGTTTTTTTTCCCAAATTTAAAGACAAGAGATATAATATATGGTCTAGTAGTTAGGATAGATAACTATGAATATGTTACATTCTTTTTATTTCCACTTTTTTCCTAGCATGTTATGAAAATTTGGGGCTGCCGCTTAGTGCACAACTTTGGCTCCTAAATAAGTGGTTTGATTTTCATAAATGCTGAACATCTGAAGGTTCTTAGTATACTTCTGAGCGTCAGGTTTCCCTGTCAGCTCATCTGTGTCTCTCTTTTCCAGGAACATAACTTTTCAAGCATTCGTGTTTTCATATCTTCACTTTAATCTCCTGTGCTTTAGTTGTAAAAATACAAGCAACATCACCATTTCCACCAAACGCTTTGGGAGTCATAGGCAAAGAAAATATGAGTGGAAAGGATGAACGTTGCCAACTGGTGATCTTTTTTTTGCCCCTTCCTGGCAAGAAACCCTCTTAATCAAACTGAGAAGCTGAGCAAGTGGATGCTTACACAACAGTTTTTATGAGCAAACTTCTGAAAACACTACCATTTGCCAAATGTGTCAAAAATCATTTTATGTTCATCTGATTTCCACTCAATTTTTTTTTTCTAGATGGCCTACAAAAAAACCAAAACAAAAAAAACACCAAACAAAAAAACACCAAGTAACCTCTTTTCTTTTGATTTCACTAGGGCTGAGGGGCAGAGATTTCAGAGTTTTTTCTAGCATTTGGAAAGAAGGTAAGCAGGCTGACATTTAAGACGGCTGGTATTAAGGGTTGGATTTCAGAAGCAGTCAGTACTGGCCTAGTTTTGCTTCTGTGGGAGTCAACAGTAAAAAATTTATTGACTGATGGCAAAAGAATCGTTGTCCTCTCTGGAAATCTCTGACTTTTAACCACAAGCCATGACTTTATTTCAGCCATGAGGGACCTGACTTGGTACCCTTAGCCACCCCAATACACTTCTCTTATGGCAACTGCAGGCCTTCAGATGAGTTTAATAGAATGGTTTTCTGGCCACAATGTGCAGATGTTTAAATAGCACCCTTAAGTTAATCCTCTAGCACAATTAAGTTGTCGTCTTTCTGGATACTGTTGATAAATACAATGGAATGATTAGATGACTAATTAAAATTAAAATTAAGAAAAAATTGACAGCAAGGTAGAAAAACCTTTGGTAAAATCCTCTTGCTTTTCTATATTCTGTTTAGGTAAAGAACATTTGCATCACCTAATTATCAGTCAGACATCATTTAAATATTAAGGTATCTGATGTGTTCACATTTAGAGATGTATCCCTCATAGCTACGAGTGCCAAATCTTGTATCTAAAGAGAGTTCTGAAGGCTAACAAATGTGCATCGACATTAGTAGCACCAGACACTTCCCATGAACTGACGCAAGGACGGAGAGGTGTTGCTAAGGTGTGCTTACCTGACGCAGAAGAGGGTAGCCTAGCTCTTCAGCTTCCACCTCACTTCCTTGTACCGCTGACACGCGTCCTTTCATGCTGTTTTAAAACCACCAGTGAGGTTCTGAAGGGATTTCCTCTGTGTGTGTGTGTGCCATCTGAAGGTACCTTTGGAAAAGTGTTCTCGGTAGCTCAGATCGGCAGACCCATAAAATTTCCAAGGCCTAACGTCCCCAGAGCTCCCAAGACATGATGTCTGAGGCAGGCATTACTTCTGGAAGAGGAAAGACACCGTAAGAAGAAGGTTTGCATGTCTTGCCTTGTACACAGGTCCACGCCCCACACGCCTGGTCTTTGGGAAAGGCAGCATTAAATTGTCAAAGCCTTTGGCCACAGAATAAAGCTGGTGTAAATATCTACCTATTTTCTCATCTGTGCTACATCACATGAACTAGCAGCAAAGACGATGTAGCCTTTCATTTTTGAGCAACTGCGATGGATAGCTCTGCAGTCAGAAGGTTATAAGTAAAACTGACTAGCTGGAGTAACACAAGAGTGTCACTACAATAAAACATTGATTCACTCCCACTGTCTCCTTACCCTTCCTTCCTTTTCAGGCTATGCCTACAAATAACAAATTGATGGGATTTCAGAGAAAAGAATAACACTCGCATTTTTAGAGCAGCCAGAGGAAAATTTTTAAAGTGTAGTTGATAAAATCCTTTATGAATGTTGACCTTACTGAGCAATCTAGAAATTCAACAAGGAATGTTATCTGCAGCTGTTGCAAAAATGTATCAAGAAAAGGCTTACAGTTTGCAGAGACGTGTCTATTACTCAAAATAAAGAATTTATGTTAATATTGCAATGCAATATTAAGCCAAGCATATATTAAAACTTAGGGACAGCATGAAAGTTTAAAAGTTTCCATTCTGAACTTTGGAAACAGTTCTTATAAATATCAACCCCAGACACAAGTTTGTCTCAAGAGTATACATAATAATACAAGGTGTGAGTAAACTTTCTAAACAAAATTCTCAATTTGTTAAAAACCACCAACAGATACTACCAGAAATATCTCCGTCTGCTTGTGTTGCATTAAAGCATATAGTATTTTACAGCATGTCTAGTATTTGACCACTGTAGTATTTTAGATGTATAGGCACACATCCCCACATTTCCTAAGGAGATGTTTTTCTGTGGCTCTTATGCAGGGACTTAGGGAATATTTCCTTTAAACTGCTAAAAGAAACAAAGAATTTAAAGGTGTGCTTAGTCTGGTCTCTGTAAACATAGGCACACATAAATACTGTATGCAGAATCTCAGCATGTGCAATTAGTTGAAGGCATTTTCAATAAAAAATAAACCTTTTATGCCATGGAACCAGAGCAATAGGTTAAATTGTAATTTTTGTCAAGGAGTCCATTTTTACTCTATCGATTTGTACAAGGTGATGCAATGCACTGATTTGAATCTTATATACAGAAGTGATATTGCATTAATTGAAAAATAATTGGATTCCTCCCACTTGATAACAGGTGCCTTTACATTATCTAAGTTTTAATCTCCAATGAGCTTTGCAAAACTCACAAACCTAAAAATCACTGATTTATATCTTAATTCAGCTATGCCAAATACTTCAAGATGAGGAATTCCAAAATAGCAGAGTACACAGACTACAATGCAAACATGAAACAAAAGCAAAAATGTTAGCATTTTCGTTCCATATATTGTAGCATATTAATTGTTGGTTTTGGTAACGTAGCTTATTAGTTTTGCATAATTTAAGTTTTAATTCATCGTTTAATTTTTAATTAAGTAGTCTCTTTCAAGATGAGCTTTCTGCTCGGATTTTAGTTAGATACTAAACATGCTATGCATAAAAGCAATGGCAAGAATGTAATATTTAGTTCATACGATTTCTCTGTGATTTCAGACATGAAAGTAAGCAGGTTTTCAGAGTATAAAATAACAGCAGTTGTAAAATGTCATAGAAATTTTAAATAATTAAAGCCTTCTGAAAATATCTGAAAAACTAGTGGGGCAATTATACAGAGCAGCCACACACTTTTTATAGATTTTTGTAATGGGTTTTTTGTTTTGGTTGTGTAGTTTTGTTCTGGGGTTGGAATGTTTGGGGTTTTTTAGTGTGTGTGTGTGTCCCCAATCCTGCAATTTTGCTAAAGCAAGAATACTGGATTTTACAGGGCTAACTCCCTACAAAACATGACAAACTCCATGCAATTCCAAATATGTGAAAACAGGCTTAGCCCTGAGGAAGGGTTAGATTTATTTTTGCACAGAAAGATGAAATTTAAGAACAAAAACTATATGGCATGACCTCACTCTGCCAGGCAGCCTCCCCATCTGCTCGGGGTTGCTGGCAGGGAGGACAGGAACCTCAGCCCCTGCCCACTGTGGGGAGGAAATTCTAGGGCCCTGAGGCTCACAGGGGGATTGCATGGGGGGTTTTGGGAGGGGATGGGGAGTACTGCAGCTGGTAACAGGAGAGAAAAATACTTTGCCCCACTGAGCATAATTATTTGGTACTTTCAGAGAGAAACCAGCAACGTTTTGTTGTTTTTTTTTCTTGTTCCCCCAGCCCAGGCTTTCACAGGTAAGAGCAGGTAAAACTAACTAGAAAGAGGAGATGAGAAGAAAATGTATAACATCATATTCATTTTGTAGATGATTCACACTCAGTGAAAGCAAAACAGCCTGAGCAGGAGGGAAATCTGGGTACCACAGACTTAAATATAACAAAAAACCTGGGTGAAAAATACTCTCATCTAATTGCCCTGAAAAGTATTGTAATTATTCTGCTGGCTTTACTTGATAAGAAATGTTGAAAAATTTCATTATGAGTTTTGGTGGCATCTTAACACCTCAGAAATAAATTCAAAAGAAAAAAGCAAAAGCACAAGGAATCAGCTCATCAAGATTTTAGGCCTCTTGCAGGAGCAAGCATCAATCTAGTACATCCCCCACCTTTACAGCAGTTTCAAATTAAAAAAAAAGAAAAAAAAAAAAAGAATGCCTTGTTTGCAAATAAAAGTATCATCTTTCAGGTTCTCGCTACTTATTATTTGCCAAGCAAAACAAACTTGAATACAAACAGTTCAGCTCTTTCCTGTTTCCAGAAAAGGGTATCTCCTTGCAACGGAGACACTGTATTTAAAACGAGGGAGAAACAACTCTGCACCTCCCCACTTACACTTCACAGACAAATGGAATTTTTCACCTTCCAATTTTACATAAGGCAGCACAAGAGATTAAGTAACTTTTCTGAGTCAGTAATTCAGGCTGCCCTGTAACTGCAGGAGATGGGGATGGGCAAACCGGTGCTTCACTTCATTAGTGTACCCCACAACACTTCCTCCTGAAATGAGACTGTCTTGTTCTCCCCTAATGCAAATTTGTACTAGCTTAAGTCATTAGGAGGTCCAAAGAGTTTATTTCTTTTTCCTCTTCATTTTAAGCCTACCAGATTTCTTCTTGCAGGTGAAATACTGCTGGAGGAGTGTGATGAGAGAATAGGTTTCCTACATATTTATGGATTAGCCCAGACTAAGCAGAGAAAAATAATAATAATAATAATAAAAATTACTAATTGTATGAGATTTCCAGACTTCTTGCCTCCAAGAGGCTTGAAGCGTTTGGATACCTGTCTGATCACCGATCTCTAGCACTTCTGGAAACTGTATGAAGATCAACAGGATCTTGTCTAGCGACGTCAATGACAGCAGCCCCATTAGCACCCGTGGCTGGGGTACAGGGACCCGTTACCCCACCCTTAATCCCAGAGCTGAGTTTTGTTACAAACCAAAACAAGGCTATTTTCTTTGCCTTCATTAAGGCCCATTCCTGTCACGAGTTTAGACAAACTCTTACTCCTAAATTCTCTATTTTTTTCTGCCACAAATGCATTTTCTAATTGAAAAGAGAGGTAACTTGTTTTAGTGTCACAGGCTTTAATTAAGCACAGATTGTCTAGAAGAGCTTCAGGGTTTATTTATTATTTATTAAAGAAAGGTTAGTTATTTATTGGGGAGGGCGGGGGACACTCATTTGTAGTTACAACTTCATGGAATAAATCACACAGCCCATCACTCAAGCTGCTTTAGGACATTAGTGGATTACTGTCAGGGTCAGGAAAAATATTTCTTTTACTGATAAAATGTTACATAATAAGGATATTCTTAGCAGTTTCAAGTCTCACTTGAAGCCGTGGTTCTTTCTGGTCATTATTCAAGGACAAGACATTGGCTTTGTTTAAGGGGGTAAAATAAACCATGGGTCTTACTTTGGACCTTATGTGCAAGAGTGCTCCAACTTCACCGTGATGGGTACCACAAATGGCATTGGGTGCACAGCAGGGGACAGGCTGCTGAAGTCCCTGCTGCAAAGATTCTTCCTTCCCTCCGGCAGAGAGAAAGATCCACCGCCACATGTGAGGATAAGTCCTGGTGGAAATGGACCAGCGTGCAGGGAGGCATCCTCCGGGAAGAGGTAGGACACGCTGTAGACCAGTTCCTGACACAGAAACAAGCTCCCCGTAAGCAGGGGACTATTAAACAGCCATTTGAGGGCAGGAGCCTATAAAGCCAATGAGGGGCCCATAAAGCCATGAAGTCATATTTTTGCGCTTTTTTTAATTAAAAAAGCTTTAACTTTCCCCTCACCACTTCTGGGCTGAATTGGTTTGATCCAGAGAGGTAGTTATGCATAAGAGCAACCACTTTATGTTGAATTAGGGGATTTCTCATGCAACACATCTCACCAATTACAAGGCAGGGATGCAATTCAATGATTTATAATACATTATACTGTTAAGTAATATAACATTATAGATACAATTTGTACCTATCTCTCCATGGATTAGAGAGGTGGCACATGAAGAGTGGATCATTAAACAGCAGTGCAAGGCCAGGGGCCAAGCACTTCTGTTTAACAAGCTGCTCCAAGTACCACCTCTCTAATCCATGGAGAGAGAGAATAAATTGTTCCTGTATCTTGTTATAAATCATGTTCTTTGGGGTTTTCTTTTTTTTTTTTAATTTAAAAATAATAATAATAATAATAATAATTTCTGTTTAGACCATCTCTCTCCAGGGCTGAGCTAGTTTAAGCTGAAGGCACTTCTGTTCCGGAAAGGGTCTGAAGCCAGACTGTATAATTTACAACCTAGCCAAATTTGAGGGCGGTACACAGGAGTGAGCTGGCTGCACCAACCCTCTGGGTAAGGGAAACTAGTGTCCTCCTGGTCAGGCCAGGCCATTTGGTGGTTGAATCACCCACATCCTCCCAGTTGATGTGGCATGGCTGGAGCAGACAACCGGCTCCAAGCTGCGCCAAGTAAACAGGCTGTAAATGGCAAGCACAGTCTAAGAGGCAAGAGCTTCAGCTACATCCCTGCTTCATCAAGAGGGAGTGTCCTGGGAACACTCAGCAGACTATCATAATACTGTATTAGTTAAAGCCTGGCTGATGGTCTAACTTGTTTTGGTACCTAAAAATGATGAAGATTCTTTTCAGAATCTTTGTACAAGTCCTTAGGTGTGTAGTGACAGTGTTATAGTCTAGTTTGTATGTATCATCCTATGTTTAAAGAATGTTTTGCTTCCTCCCTTCCCCCAGCCCTGGTACCATTTTGTGGTCTAGATGTCAGCTTCTCCTTGAGCAAAAACTTTGCAAGCCTGATCTTGTATTTTTTTGAAACTGACTCTTTTAAAGAATCCTGTAAAAATGAGTGTTCTGAATTGTTGTTTAATATACTTATATCTTTAAATAATGATCATAAGAAACACTTCCATAGACTAGTATTTTTTAGAAGTTCTTCCTGGTGCTGATATTTACTAGGAATGTTTTTCCTGCTTTTCCTCTAGGTCCTGTCTGCAGTATATGCGTGTCATCTTTTGGAGCAAGACCAGTAGCAATCTTCAGTGGCTTTATGGTGGCCGGAGGCCTCATGATGAGCAGTTTTGCACCTAACATATACTTTCTATATATTTCATATGGGATTGTTGTGGGTAAGATACACCTTCCCTTCATACAGAGACTTAATTTTTATTATTTTGAGTCTTGGTTTATGAATCTGAAATGGGAAATATTCACAGTGGCAGTGGTAGTCTGGGACTTGATTTATCAAGGAATACTTCACTTTGGGGCAGGGAGGGGTGTTGCACAGGCACGCTGTTACCAGGTAGTGAAAGATAAAAGCAATGCATATGTTCATCAGGAGGGTTTGAAAACGGTTTGTCCTCCATTGATGTGATTGTTAGAGATGGAGAAGCTGAGGTTTTACCTAAGGGGTGGAATCAAGCAGATCTTCTGCAGGTACAAGCATTTTTTTTAAAAAAATCTATAATAAAGATCTGTTATTTCTGATAGGAATCCAGTTTTATTGGGTCTGTGATAAGAAATTTACTGTTGCTAGCTAGAAAGGTTAAGCTGAAAACAAATGCTACATGAAGAACACATTAACTAGGCTGAAGAGCCAAAAAAACAGATTTTCAAACTGGGTAGGAAGAGCAGCTAACCTTACGCTTGGTAGGAAAGGTTTGAACAGTAATTAAAAAAAGCTATAGAGAGCGCAATAATTCTGAAGGTAACAGATAAATAAAGAAACAACTAATCCTCTTTAGTTTTGCTGGGGAAATCATTACCAAAAATATCGATGAGGCTACCTGGAGCGAGAAGCATGATACCCAAACATAAGAGGCTCAGAGAGAGGACTAGAATTAATAAATTCAGAAAAGCTGAAGCCCAGGCATGGCAGGACACGCCAGCATATGGGAGCCTGGGGGAAACTGGCAATTACTAGGCAGACAGGCACAAAAGAAATCCAGTGACCTGTGTGCGGAATACAGTGTAAAGCTAATGTAGGGAGAATAATATCTAAAATATGCTACACCCCCTCTGCTTTTCATCTTAGGGACACACACACACACACACATGCAGAAATACCCAAGAGGGGCCTGTCTGATGGAAGATTAGCTGATGTTATGGTCCAATAAGAAAACTGCAGTTGAGTAGCTGGATAATTTGTCCCGGCTCCTCTGTAAAGGATGGGACAAGAACTTGCAAAACTTGCAAGAGAGGTAATTGTCTTCTGCAAGAGCCACTGCAAGTTTATAGGAAATACCTACATAATCGCTTGGTAGGGCTGGAAAACTATTGAGCAAGAGCGCAGAGTGATTTTCAGAAGACTTGAGTACCTACTCAACGGTATAAATATCTGCAAACACAAGAATTTCCCCCAAATTTTGGATGGGAAGTCCCATGTCAGGGTCACCAGTCTTTCGGAGTTAGGACAGAGTACTTACGCAGTATAAGCACCCATGCTGCACATGCAAGGAAACACATGGGAGCAGACAAATACATCTTAATTCACCTCACTAGGTATGTAATGGTGAAAAAAGGGGTATTAGGACCTTGTAAATCTCTTTTGAGCATCCTGTGACGCACAAGTTCTCTCTGTCTCACCAGCCTGTAGTGGCATCACGCTTGATTAGACTTGCTATAATTTCCCTTGCCCGCCAGGCTCAGCACATAAAAAAGCCTGCGAGACAAAAATTCTGCAAATGGAGCAAATGAGGAGACTTTTAGTTTCTGGTTCTACACTGTGTTTGCAAAACCTGAAGACTGTGAATGTGGTAAAACCCTTTGGGTTTTTGCATAAATATCTGTTGTGCAGCTCTTCCCTGTCAATTTGACAACAGAAACAAACCCTATTGGAAAAGTGAGCCCTCCATGGAAGTGAAAGAGAAAGGTGGCATAAGTTAACAGACAACAAATAGATCAATTTCTTGGAAATTTTGTGTTTGAGAGTATCAGGGCTGCTACATGCAGGTGCCTGGAAGACTTTACATCTTGAAGAAGAAACACACAACTTGTTTTCCTAGAATGGCATGCAAGATCTCACATTTGTGCAACTCGGATAACCTCTAATGGACAGGGTTTGTGATCTCCATTCTTAATTAGTTGTTCTTTCGACAGGTGAAGCTTACAGAGCACCTGAAGGCAAGTCTCCATCTCCAGCAGGCTTGGGAAGGCTTAACAGAAAATTGAATGAGTGGGTCGCAGGCAGAGCGCTTCCACGTGACTAGCAGAAGGAGTTATCTTGGAAAACTACACGGAGAATCACTTGAAGAGGTGAGGCATGAAAACAAAGGTGTCGTGTCTCCTGGGAGTCTTGTCATGGTATCACAGAGAAATTAGAACCCTGGCATTTTGGTAACATAACTCACACTTACGCAAATGGATTATAAATGTGTGTGAAAAAATGTACACACGGTATCTGTATGAGAAATTACATACACAGGTTAGAAATTAAATGGTTTGAAGAGCTATGCTATTGCTCAGAGAGGTGTTACAGGCTCAGTGCAGAAATTCACAGGCAGGATTCTGGAATTCTGTCACTTCGTGTGTTTTGGCAGTGGCAGCAGTCTTTTCTGACCTTCCCAATCTGTTTCTCCAGGAGCTAAAAACACTCCGGCTCCCTCAGTACGCCAGATATACTCAACCAGCCACTGGAAAACTGAGCTTTCCGATAGTGAGTCCTTCTTGATATTGATCCTGCTGTAGTAAAGTGTTGTGTGGGAAAAGCCAGGGCTGTGCCAGCTCTGAGGTGCCATGGGGAAAGTCCACAGAGAGTGGAAGTGGGTAAAATTTTAGTGACCTGTGGTTGGGCTTGGCAAAGAGTTTTCTGATGCTCCCAGCTTGAAATGGGTCTTTGTGAGGACTCTGGGAAGACTCAGCAACAAGCACTCAGAATATGTGGAGTTTCAAGGTGTTTATTCCTTCCAGTGTAACTATCCCTAGCCCCCTCCCCACGTTGTAGCAAAGAAAATCTCCTTCCCCACCTAATCTACTCCTAGTTGGCCAATTGCTTCTTTTGTGCAAGACAGATCAGTGTTATTACCAAAAACAAAAAGAAAGAAAGAAAAAAAGAAAGAAAGAAAGAAAGAAAGAAGGAAAGAAAGAAAGAAAGAAAATCAGGCCACAGGAGAAATATCCATGTAAGGATGTCCATATTTACAGTAAATAGCATCTTGCTCTAGCAGTGGATCAAGTGAAATAAACAGGTCTGATCATTAAATCAAACTAAGTATGTCAGAATCAGACTCTGACTGATCAGTTTGCCATAAGCAATGGCTGTCAACTTGAACAGGAATAACTGGGATTTCCCCCTGGGAAGAAAGATAGAGAAACAAATGGCTTCAACACCACTTTTCTAAAGGTACTATAAAAACTGGATTTTACTGGAACCCATGAAGTTTTTCAGACCTTGAGACAGCATGAGGTTTCAACAGTCTAGTTAATACAATTTGGGTTTGCACAATGTCATTTGGACAACATCATTACAGAATGCTTCACAATTAATTACATTCAAATAGCAGCTTCTATCCCCTGTGGAGAAGGGGATTAATTGGGTCAGATGTAAATATGCATTTCATGGATCCTACTGAACACTTGCCCATCTCACCAATTTACTATGTAATTTGATACAACTGGTGTACTATGCTCTGGAGATGCACAGGGCGAGCACAGTTGCCAGTTAGGGTAGAAATACACGGGTAAGCAGTGCTGGTATTCTCAGCCTGCATTATGCTTGGCTCTAACTGCCCGACCCTCTCATTCTCTTGCAGAAATTCTAATTTACATTTATGCATGCTGAAATACTCTGCTGTTGAAAATGAGGCTTGGGACACGACTCAGAACTCTGTCGTGACGGACCCCTGGCAACTGTTCTTCTCCCAGGTGTTTTCACCCCTCCATGGGAGAGAAGACGTGACCATCCCTGCAGTGAGAAACCCCGAGACCAGGGAAACAGCAAAGATTTGCTACCTACAGGGAAAGAGCAAAGGAGTCAATTTGGGGGCAAAGTTGTTTCCTTGACCCCTTGTGCAGCCTGCGCCTAAATCTTGGGACTGCAATGGCTTTTCACTCTTTCCGGAGTCTTGGATAGGGGCAGTTTAGATTAAACATACTTGTCCTGAAGTCCTCTTTGTGCTCATGAAATGCATACTAGCCAATGTTTTCACTTTTTTCCATGAAATAAGGTGGGTCAGAACACACCCAGCAAAATACTCATGATTTTCTAAAATATTCTGCAAAACAAAAGTTTGTGCCTGTGGCTGGTGGTTCTTGAAAAGCTACTTCTTGTTGCTTTAAAGCAGCAAAAATAAGAACACAGTTTCCTGGCTCTTTCTAGCTTCCTCTGCCCTATTTTCAGTTTGTACTCTCCCCTAGGTATAATAAAATTGAGACATTTGCACCCAGCTGGAGAGTGCCTTTCATGAGCTGGAAAACTGCAGAGTTCATTTCTGGCGTAGTTCCTGCTGCTCGTGAGTAACTACCAGGACAAACTTACTCGAGTGAAGTACAGACTTCAGTCCCCAAGGCTTCTCAGTTCAGAGCTGATCCTTTCAGCCACGGCACGCTGGGTAGGTACAAGAGAGGACTTGGAGTTTCTAAAGCAAAGTAACGCTACCGAGCAACCAAAAAAACCTTCGGGTATTCCTGGCTTTTCCAGTCCTACCTGTCGCAGGTGGTGCAGCGTAGTCATTTCATCATCCCACATCTGAAAATGGTAACACTACTGCTCTGTAGCCCCTTTAAACTGAATTTTAAACTCTAGACTAGGCATTTTTTCCCTGTTCTCTTTTTTTTTCCCCCCTCAGAACTATGAATTTTGTTCTCCTGGCTTTGCCTCTACTCTGGTACCTGGACTCCGTTACTTCAGCTTGCGTACTTGTACTCAACTCGCTTTAATTAATGCTTAGATATTTTGGGACTTGATATTTGGAGGTCTTTCTCAGGAACTCCATAAATTAGTCTGCCTTTGATTACAGAATGTTTAATGTGCCTGAATTTTAATGTGGTTTTCAGAGTTCTATCACTTGAAATATAACTGTCCTTCTTCTCTTGTTTCTTGGTTTGGGGTGAAAAATCCACCCGAATAGCCCATCTTATTGTGTCTGAGGCTGCAAAACACATGAAACACAGACACTTGGTTTGAGTTTTTTTTTTACCTTCCCTCCTCTAATAAGGGAGGGAAAAGATTCCATTTCACTTGTTACAATTATAAACAGTCCCTTATAATATGCAGTTTCTCTCTTCCACTGTTTCTTTGTGTTTGCTTTTCACTGGAAAATCTGCATTTCCAGTAAGCTTAGTCTCTCCACCTGGACAGACTGCTCTTACTAGATTTTGGTTTGACCCATTGCGTGGATACCACCCTGATGGCTGAACTGCTTCTTTTCCTACAGGTTACTCTTTATTTGGGGACTTCTGTCTCTTTAGACTTGTGCCTAGAGCTAGACTAAAGATTTACATCAAGATGTTTTCCTGGTCTGAGATGAAGCTTTTGCTTAAATGTTTAAACTCACTGCAATAAGTCCATTTAATAAACAATAAAGATGCTTTGACTGATGTTAACTAGGGCCATTCATAGCCTATTCATGCTCACAATAAAAAGACAGACAAGGCCATTCCGATGAAGACATAATGTGACACGGCAACATGTTGAAATGTATTGTGTCTACTATTTAACTGGTTCTTTGCAAGCTAAATGATCATTTTGGTGTATTTATCTTGCCCTGGATTTTTTTTCTGTGTTGTTACATTAAAGTGCTAATGCAATTGCCCTGGAAAAATAAAAATAACCACAATATCTTGAGGGTGTTTATCTCTAGCAGCAGCTACATGCTCTTTAATCCATTAAGTAAGCAAGATGCAAGAGAGAGAAAAAGCCATTCAGACTCAGATTCCTATTTTTCACAATGAAACTCGTGTGCTTGAGCTCGCTCGGTGAGTACTAAAAGTAGCTCAACAAAACGGGCTTTCCCTGAGCACTTCCATTATTCACATGATGCATCACCTTACATAACGCGAAGCGTGCACGTCCTGCCATCCACACGGATGTGAGCAGGCAAATATTTCCACTGGGGACAGTAGTACCAAGTGTTTTAAAGGCAAAGTCAGGCTGAAGGCACTGATTTTTTTTCAATGGGAAAGTCTAGAAAATTGTTTGGAAAGTCTGATGGAGGGATTTCAATACCATTAAAATGGCAGAGATGGCTTTTGAAAATGGGTGTTAACACGTACCTCTTCTCCTTTTTGAAGATGGAAATAGTGTATTATCTTAACAGCTGCAGGGACTTTGGGTATTTGGGGTACCCACCTCACCACCCCTCTGCTTTCAGCAGGGGTAGAGTTAATTTTCTTCCTAGTAGCTGGTGTAGTGCTGTGGTTTGGATCCAGGATGACAATAAAGTTGGTAACACACTGATGGTTTAGTTGTGGCTGAGCAGGGCTTACACCAAGTCAAGGACTTTTCAGCTTCTCATACCACCCTCCAGCAAAGAGGCTGGGGGGGGGGAACAAGAAGCTGGGAGGGGACACAGCCGGGACAGCTGATCCCAGCTGACCCAAGGGATA
>JANZLP010000049.1:20588438-20599005 GCA_026930925.1 Chelictinia riocourii | reverse complement strand
TGTGCGTAGGCCACTAATGGCAGGTGAGGACCAGCCACGGTTTTTGGGAATGGCGCCTTCCAGGGAGGAGCTAGATTACCTGAGCAGACTCCCATGCAGCACAGCTACACCTAAAAAATGCATGCAGGTGAAGTAGTCACCTATGCAGGGCCACAGTGCAGCACAGGGTTCTCAGAGTAAAGCTTTCAAAAGCACCTGGAAAACCTCCCTGACCATTTTGTTACATTTCAGACAAAAGTCTCACAAAAGACTTCAGATTTGAAGATGTGCACCCAGACAGATCAAATTAAAACCAAGAAAATCCCTCGGACAACTGGCTAAGCTGCACTATTGTCAAGTACAATCAACTTGCTTGTTTGGGCAAATAAAACACCTTGGCACATTTCCCAAACTACCATTTTATACCCACTCCCCCCCCCCTTTTTTTTCCCCTGTTTAAATGAAAGATTATCAATCCCTCAAATCCAAACACAAGAGATAAATATACCATACAGGGCTCAGTGTTAGTTATGTCAGTACAGAAACAGTTAAAAAAAAGAAATACATTCTGTATCCAAATAACTGATTTATTGAATTCAAAATCTTGAAAGTTATTCCTCAAATAAGATAATCTTCCAACGAAGAAAGGAAGAAAATTTATGCACCATCAATCTTTCCTACTTAAGTTTAAAGCAATATACCTTTCCATTGCATGAGAAAGTATGAGAACACTGAAGCAAATTTAAAATCCTAATGCAAACTTCTATTAAATACTAGGCTGTGGATAATGTTAGCAGATCTCTCCACGCACGTTGTGTCCTCGTAATGATAAATTATACTGCTTGCAAAGATTTTCAAGACGACGACCAACTTTTTCTCTTGTTTTATCCTAATAACACTGTATAATCAATACAGTGGGCAGGTCCTGAATCTACAGCCCACCTGGGCTCAGAACGACTAAGTTCAAAACTAGATCCTTACTAATACACACTTCTATCAGTTCAACCAATATGCAAAATGCCTCTATCACATAAAACACTGCATTAAAACGTGTTTTCAAACTCATAACCTACTGCACTCTACAACAAAGAAGCACTTACTGCCATTGTCGTCAGAATCCTCACTGCTGCTAGGAAGCCGACGTCGTTTCATGATCTCCACGGGAAACAGCAGGCAGCCTGCAAAGCAATGAGACAGCACTTAACCCAAGATAATAATACACAGTCATCAAGTTGTGTTTCTGATGGCATTCGAGGATTTACAGCACACGAAGGAAAACAAACAACTTTAAACAGTATCTGAAATATGAACAGTGAGTATCTCAAGGAGGATGCTTAATTAGACAGTCATCATACAAGCAGGTGAACAAAACTGGAGAGCACCAATGACAACCCCACCAACACTTTCACCCCAAAACAAAAGTGTTTTTTGTTCTGAGAGGTCTTAAAATCACTAAGTATCTGCAGTCAACATGCTTAACTTCCCCTGCCCATTCTGACACTAGATTTGCAATACAATAACATTTTTACTGCTTGTGTAAATATTTACTTTGGCTAGTATGTTTTGGCACCATTTTATTCCTGTTTAAAGTGCCAGATTTATGAAATCAAAGACTAAAGTCATCCACTTACATATAAAAAAAAA
Source organism: Chelictinia riocourii (assembly GCA_026930925.1). Lineage (NCBI taxonomy): Eukaryota > Metazoa > Chordata > Aves > Accipitriformes > Accipitridae > Chelictinia > Chelictinia riocourii. The sequence goes on along the minus strand of JANZLP010000049.1, from coordinate 20,597,382 downwards.
AGAAACATCAGCAGTAGCAAGCCAAGTTTTCCCAGATTAACTAAACATTAAACATGCATCATCCATGCACTGGAAGGCACCACCCTCTAAGGTAAGAGACTTGCTTCCTCCTGCAGGCACATTTCCAGCACCATGCCTAACACTTAACAATCTTCCAGGAATCAGACCACCAAATGATTACACAGAAGCTCCTCCAAACTGCCAGACTTCTACTAATATTGAGTTCAACTGCACATGAATTGGTGATGTAAAGGCAAGAAGTTCCGTATCTTTTTAACTGCTATTCACAGAGCATTGGTATTTTTGCATATATTCTCTGTGGAATGAAACTGAATTCAGAAAAAATTAAATAAGCTGTAAATAGCTAGTCAGCATTTACACATAAAAAGCTATTAAAAACTGTAGTTTGAAGAGCAGAAAAAACATGACAAGTGCAGGAAGGCATATCCACCATAAGTTAAACTGACAAGGACTCTAGATGCACATCAAATCCCCTGAGTCTTTGCTTACCACGTATCAGTCATGGTATCAACAAGGTCTGGGTGTTCTCCTAGCAGCAAAGCCCTCATACATACCTCTGGGGTGCAGATTTGGAAATCAGATGGCCTCAACTGTTAACAAGCTGCAAACTGCATGGAGAGCACCTGAAAGGACAGGGATGGTGATCAGGACATCTTATATCCAATCTCATGTCTACAGCTGGCTCAGTTTGCAAATGGGAGTAAATCTTCTAAAGCAACAGATAATAAATAAACATTTTCCAAATGGGCATTTGCACATTTTCCATGTCCAGCATTTACACTGACTCAATTTCAGTTCTCATTGTCTTTCTTTAACACAGTGTTGGTAGCTTTAATCGCTATTTAATCAAAACTGTCCAGGTCTCTGTTTACTGAAGGGTCAGGGTGAATTTACCTCACAGTGGGGAAGGAACTGACCTGCATGCAGAATCAAAAGCTTGAACTATAAGCAAATTCAGAGCTTCTTAGCTTGTGATACATACATTCTCTAAACGTAGGAAGATGCTACTCCATTACCTGGTACCATACTGAGTTGCCTATTCACACCAAGCAGTAGGTGCAAATGAACAGCACCAGGATTACTCTTTACCTGGTGGCAATGCAGAGTGTTTGTTCAGCTGCACGTGCTGGGGGGCGTCTTACCAATGTGTAAGTATCTCAAGGGAGGGTGTGAAGAAGACAGAAGGAGGCTCTTTCAGTGATGCCCATTGACAGGACAAGAGGCAAGGGGCTCAAACTGAAGCACGAGAGGCTCTGTTTGAGCATGAGGAAACACTTTTTTGCTGTGAGGGTGACCGAGCGCTGGCACGGAGTGCCCAGGGAGGTCGTGGAGTCTCCATTCCTGGGGATATTCAAAAGCCGCCTGGACACAGTCCTGGGCAACTGGCTGTAGGTGAGCAGGGGGTCAGACCAGATACCTCCAGAGGTGCCTGCCAGCCTCAGCCATTCTCTGATCCCGTGGTAAGGCTGTTGGACTGTTTCCATCTGACTGGCTTCAAAGTGGACGTCGAACTCTAGCTCCCTCCAGGAAGGAGCCATTCCCCAAAACCTCGGCTTGTCCTCACCCGCCACTAGTGGCCTACGCACGACCTAAGCAAGGCTCAGTTCTTATTCAAAATGCAGATACTTGCAAAAGTAATGCTAAGAGGCTAGAACACTTTTCCAGAAAGTGGAAGGCCTAGATTCAATGCCTTCAGCACCCTCAGAAATATCTCCCCCCCTGTTTTCCTCCTTCTTAAGTAGAGCACTAGAAATTTTGTGGAATAGAGGGAAGGTGCTTTATCCTGTACTTTTTTTCTGTTAATAATTTGAGATCAGGATTGTCTATAGAAAGCTGAATCTCTCATACCTAATATGTATAATACATACAATTTTTTTCAGCAAAGGCAATGGCATCCTCTTCAGTAGAGAAAGTAAGAACTATGTTGGATCAGCTCTGTAAGAAATCAGATTACAAATTTTAAGTATATTTAAAATATAAAATAATTATAACTATCTCAAATGCTAACCAAATGCTATATTACACAACTTTTTGTAGTAGAACACCTCACAAGCAGCATTTATAAATTTCAGCCATTCAAAATCCTTTTATTTTAATTATTTAACACTTACTTTGTGCAGAGTATTGTTTCAGTCTTTCAGTCTGTTGAACTTCTCTCCCAACTCCTTGCAGAAATTAATGTTTTAAGTTTTTTATTAGACAAATATATTATAAATTCAGCAGGTGGTTAAAGTGCTCTGCGACAAGCTTTTTAATTTTTAAAGCTGTGTAGTCCCTCTCTTTCTGGGAGATTGGGAGGCCTGATTTGAAGCGCTGTGGCAAGCCAAGCGCTGGGTACGGCAGGTTATTTCACATTACCACGTTGCTGGCTCGCAACGCTTCTTCCAGCTCCGTGGCTCTTCCCTTCTCCCAACACCTACCTGGCCGTAGGCAGGGAAGGTGATGGCAAACGTCTCGAAAACCTTTCAGTTCGATGCCGTCGTTCGTCTGCGTCCGTACTCGGTCGCCCACCAAGTATTTTGTTCATTTTGCTCTGTGCTGATTGTCAGCCTCCCCCTGAGTGCGCGTTTCGTTGGGAACTATTAAAAGTGATATAAAAGAGAAGCTCTACTGTGATATTTACATGATAATTATTTTTCTGACCGTGTCTACCGCTGCTGTTCCTGGGGCTGGGCGCTGTGCAGAGCGGCGTATGGTACGGACACCCGTCTCGGAGCCGGCCTGGCCAGCCGGGCTCTGCTGCGGGGGTCAGGGACTTCACCCCAGTCACTTGCCTTTGGTAACAGGATTGGGCAGCAAAGTATTGAGAGAAACACAAGAGAAATGCCTTTAGTTTAGTGAGAGAGAATATGTAACTGTTAGAAAGAATTGCACCTGAATGAAGAGGGATATTAAAAATCTTGTTTCTTTACGTTTGTGTGTGATTGCTTTTACTTGTGCAAAGAATTGTTCATTCTCTCATTATTATTGCTGAAGACAAAGGTATGTAAAAACACTCTGAGCTGGAAAGAACACAAAGGAAAACGGCAGGAGAAAGTAAAAGTAGAAGATGTGATGCACGAGGGAGGGAAGTTTTTGGGCACAGACACGCAAAAGCAACTTTTCCCCCCCTCTGCGCATTTACACTGCTCTTTTGCAAGGCATCCACTGGATGCCAAGAAAATGGTGGTGTCATGGTGGTGTGTAGAAATTCTGCTGAAACTCAAATTTTCCTTCCATGCTGCAAGATATGTGCACATGCCTTGGACTAACTCAGTTTAGAAGAGCAGAGATGATAAAACTGAGCAACTAATTTTGGTTAACAGCTGAAGTAGATAACCCTACTGTTTAAATACAAGCCATTAAGTTTAGTCAAAACACATTGCTTTTATCACCCTTCTTAAAATGAGCTAGGTAACTCTTGCTGGTGAACCCCAGATAGGACCATATGCAAGCTAAAAAAGTAAAGGTACAAAGTTTTTCTGCAGAGGGAAATTATTCTCTTTCTAGTAATAACATGAGCAGGAGAACACATAAGGAAAAACTTCAGCACACTTATTAGGCACCACCACTCAGGAGGATACCAGCTGCAAAGACTGCAGTAGAGAGCAGCCTGCCCAAACCTGCTTTGTGCTAGCCATCTGGATGAATGCTCTAGCAGAAAGGGTTAAATGCCTCAGCACTGAATGAGCTCCTTGGGTGGGGTCTGCATCCACACTGAGCTCTGTACCTATCCAGGGAGTTTCAGCTATTTTAAAGCTGGCTTGAATATGCCTTCATAGGCTGCCCCTACAATGTAGATGTACTCTAAGGTTGCTCCACATCACTGTTTTCCCTGCGCTGTATTCATTTAAAAAAGAACAATAGTGCTATTACTGCATGAGAGGAATTGGCCTCCCTAACTAAGCGCGGCTTTCTTCAGTGTTAAATGAAGCCAGCAAAAGCTACCAGGGTTATTAACATTAGCTGGTTAGTAATGTATGATGAAAGAGCAGGGCTGAGCACATAAAATAATAATTGTAAATTACCCAGATCAATAAAAGTGCTGAAAGGCAGCCATATATGTTTTTCAAACACTAGAAAAAAAGAAATCCTGATGCTTACTCAGTTGTCTACCTAGACACCAAGGAAACCATGAGTCTTACTGCATTTTTGTAATTGCCCACAGGAGGCGTATCTCATGGCTGTGCTTTTTTGGCAAGGTAAGATTTCTTTCAATCTTTTTGTTTTGCTCTAACTACACCTTTTTTCTCAACTATATTTCCTTAGCTTTCCTGTAGCACAGTGCTTTAAAGGTGACAGAAGCCTCTCCTCTAACAAGCAACCATTAGCTAATATTACTTAGGACTACTAATTCCTGCTTCCCTTTTATGCCCTTTAACCTTTTGCCTTCAAGGAATGTAAGGGTTTTGTTTTGTTTTGTTTTGTTTTATTTCCTTTTGACTGAGTTAAAAGGTTTGTTTAATTTCTTTTATTGTTTAGTTACACACAGAAGCACTGAATTCCAAAGTTCTCCTACCACTAATGGAGTATCACGTGAGAAGTGGACAGAATGTGTCTCATTATGACAGAGTACTATATTTTAGTGTTTTTCTATGTAAATAAGGCTTATGTGATCACTTTGATTCTGTCTGCTTGCTTGCCTCTCCCCAATCACCTGATAATTTTGAATTTATTGGCTGGTGTCTACAAATGTGATGGATAGGAAAGATATTTCAGTCTGAAGGATATTTCAGTCCAAAGGATATTTCAGCTACATAATTTCTAAGAAATTATATACCTGGGAAACCAGGTAGGCGAGGAAAGTCTCCCTAGAGCTGCACTGAGAAAAGGGTTGTAGTTAAGCTCACACCAATTTAACACCACATAATCCACAAAGATGGGAAAGATTTCTGCCCTCTTTGTTTCAGTTACTGTCTTCTTTAGAGCAAATTCCCCAAACTATTTAAATCAAAGGGAGTTATCCTAATAGAATTTCTATCAATCCTTCACACCTTGGTGCTGTGGATCAATGACAGCATGCAAAATGAGTTGTCCTTTCTCTTTTTCCTTTAATTTATTAAGATTAAAAGAATTTGATTGCTTATGAAAAATTTCTAATTTATTTAAGGACATGATCTGTGAAACTTTATTTACTGAAGTATCTTGAATTGACTTAGTCCACAAGGGACTTCTGCAGTGCCTGAAAGGCTTATTAAAATCCCTACTTTGTTTTCCAGTAGTGTGGCCAGGTATGTCAGGCTTCTCTTCATGAAGCAAACACAGCCAGTCAGTATACACCCTCTCTGGAAAACAAAACTAAGCTTCCACTGACTTCAGTAGCAGAAATGTTCGGCCGTGGAGGCAAGATAGCTAATTCAAAGCCCATGAAAGTACATCTGTGTTAGTAATCCAAAAGAGGAGAAAGAGAAATAAATCTCTAAATACTATACTTAAAATACCAGGCAAAGTTGTGGCTATCCATGAATATTTAATAAAAGGCATCAATAATAAATGCCTCGCATCTGAATCTGCAAGGTTTTATTTTGGAAAATTAAATCTACCTACTGCAGGAAGGTGGAATGCTCCCTGGCAAGCGGTGAATGAACTTGGCAGGCAGCGGTCACCAGGGCGCGCTGGGGCTGGGAATGCTCTCTGATGTGTGAATCCTCTTACTTCTACAGGAGCGAAGAGCCGAAAACGTCAGAAGGCATATTAAATAGCAACTCTAAGTCTTTCCTGGGAAACAAGCATGAAATTCCCACTGAAGTCAGCCGTGTGTGTGTTTGACTACTTAGGGGCTGAATGTGGCCCAAGACTCTTCCTAAGTTCTAACCAGTGGTTGTAAAAGACCTTATGCTTCAGAGTATAAACCCGGCTCCTTAGAGTTCTTCAAAGTAGAGGCAGCTGCCCGGCATTTAACCTGAAGGCTGGTCCTCAGAAATACAGCCGGTCGCTTCCATGCGGCATTTCCTCCCTGGCTGCAGTTCTGAAACACCAGCTCACTTGCCGACCATTTTTTTGGGGCGATATCCTGGACACGCCGGTGTTTCAACATCTCTCTCAGGCTCCGAAGTGCAGGGCTGGGCAATTCTAGGATTTGAATTCTGAATATGTGAGGCTAATGTGATGCTCTTCATTCAGAAGCATTCTCTGGCTTCAAAATGGCTCGGGGTGCATCAGGCGGTTGCATTTCAGAGTTCCCATTTTAAATACAAATAAGTATTTAGACTAAAATGTTGCCTATTATTTGTATTAACAGTTAAGATTTATTTATGGAAGCCACAGAAGACAAAACAAGGTAAAAGGCCCTTTCTTTCAACACAAGGCATTCATCGTTTTATTCTTCAAAATGGATTTTTGTTTTGTTTTGTTTTGCTGTTTAAGGAAGAGTGGAAAACTAATTTCTCAGTCTAGGCGAACAGGAAATTATCACATTACATATTCCAGTTTATGAGGTACCCCAAGCTTGTTTCTTGTTTATGCTAGTGACAGGCACCGTGAGAGGTCTATGAAGACTCTGGAAATGATAATGAGAGCTCTGCGACTGCCTTTGTGCTGGAAGATCATTACCTGCTCCTTTCCCCAAGAACACTCGTGTAACAACCTGTAATGAACCATTCTCCGTGTCGTCCTTTCAACATGCAGTTACTTTAAGATCTCTCTGATACGTGACATTATTAAAGACATTGTCTGAAAGCATGACCCTCATTAATCACCAGTGGTTCTGATATGCCCAAAGAAAAAAATACATCCAAAGACCTTTTTCACAGCTAGATAAAAGAACCGCTGCCTTCTCTGATAGGACCCAGTATCCTTAATCTAACTACGGTAACAGCACAAAACTAGTAATTGTTTCTGAATCACTCCTTTTCACACGAGCAGCTAATTTGGTTTTGAAATACAGCTGGCAAAAGACAAAGTTTGTATTCAGTGGTATAAAAAAGATGTCTTTGTTCATATTTCAGCCTGCTGCAATATTGATCTCGCAGGTATTGAGCGTGAAGATGCTGATACGAATTACTGAACACACATTTTTTGTTCCTTCGTATCAGCGTGTGTTGTGCTGCAGAGCTGCGCGTGACACCACCGTACAGAACACTGCTCACATTAAACAAAGCACCTCAACCTTTGCCAGAGAGTTTACCGGAAACTCTTCACAGTCTGGATCCTGAAAATAGTAGGAGACATTCCCAGGCAAACTGACTCTCAGGAACCAGGCTTGGCACAGCTGCTATGGCAAAACAAACAGAAAAGCAAAGCGTTAAGAATGACTGGTTTCCAGTTTTGTCTCAAACTGTGCCTTGAAACACCCAGTAGGATTTCTGGATCTGCCGCCCACAGGAAAAAAACACAGCTAAAACAAGGGAAGCAGAGCCTGGTAGGTTCCAGCACTGTTTCTCCTTGTTTCCATACTAGTTGCTGCAGCAAACTGGGACACGGTCTCACAGTCTCCCCACCTCCTCCTGGTCTCACAAACGTGGCCCGTGCCCCCCAGAGACCCAGCTCTTCCCAAGAGCCAGGGTTCGGGCGCTGCCCTGATACTCAGGCGTTCACGTACCAGCCGGCATCGCTGAACCCTTGCTGTCTTCAGGTTTAAGTGCATACGTGTGGGGCTGTATTTCAACATTTGTCTCAGAGATACAGCATCAGTTCATCAGCTACCCGAACGGCCTCAGACTGCAATAAAAGCAGGCTGGCTTTATGTGCAGACAGCCTGAGCCTATAGACCTTTAGAGTCCTGGCACCGCTGGCACTGGTGATTTTCTTAACTGGAGAGCAGAGCCTAGAGGGATAAAAATAAGTAGCTTTGGATTCTGAGAGATTTAATAGGAACAGACATGTCTGCTGTGAAAAATTCAAAGGGTGAAAATTTGTTTTGAAATCCCAACCCCATGGAAATCCATATTTTCCATTAACTTGAATAAAGCCTCAATTTTGTTGCTGGAACTCAGCTCGGCTATTTCTCTCCTTGGCTCGCCCAGAGATATTTCCTCATCAGAGATGTCCACTCTTCCTACAACACAACTAGCGGTTTTACCCCTGGGGCAAGCCCAGGCTCCCTCTTTACCCTTGTCCTACGTAACCACTGCTGGTCGCTGTCCAAGACAGATGCCCCGGTTTGCTTAAACCGTGACAACAGACTACAGGACCAGACAGCCCTTTTGTCTGAACGAAATGTTGCCGTGTTCTTAGAAGATGAAAATGCTGCGTGTTCTTTAACACACCATTAACTCACAGAAATAGTTATCTTGCATCAGCACAGATGGATTATCCTTGTCCAACTGATTTTAATCACACTACAAAGTCACAATCAATTTAATGGGCCTTCACTGGTACTCTGCTTATTCATGTTATCTTTTCAGAGCTGTGGACATCTCCTGTGGTTCTTGATGCTACATTATGCTGAGCTGCTCTGATCTTTTCACTGAGGATGGTTTGTGAACTTTCTGGACTCACGGAGGGAATTGTAGGACAGCATTAGTGAACCATTAGCTCTTGAGAGTGACTTTGCCAATGTAATGCAAGTGGCATCTGAGCCCAGCTGGGCAGATTAATCTCGATACGAAGCATCGGCAGACTTAGGTGAGAGCTAAGGATGGGAGGAGGTTAGCGTCCAACAACTTAAACTTGCACAACTAAACTTTTCCTGCTCTGGTCCATCTAGAAAGCAACTAGCTCGCTCCCACCATTACAAGAAGGCTGGTCCAGGCCCTCATCGCTTCCGAGTTCCAGCCCACATTTATTCATAGCCCCTGGACACACGGGAATGAAAATGTCAGGGCTGAACGTTGCGACTGCTAGCAGCTTGGAAACAAAAGGTCTTTTGCTTGTATCTTTGCCAGATCCATATCATCATCTGCAAGCAAAACCTCTCACGGACAGCGTGGATGACTGTGGCAGATACACCCGCCCCACTAGGAAACGAAACTTCTCCGGGCAGGGAGGAGAAGGGAAAAAAACC
>JANZLP010000049.1:20509891-20520350 GCA_026930925.1 Chelictinia riocourii | reverse complement strand
ACGGGAGGTAGGTTTTCAACCCTGAGGCCTCCAGTTCTCTAACTGTTCTCTGCATCGTTACAGCTGGAACTCAAAAGTACCAATGGGACACACCTGAAGAACAAGGAAGTGATTCTTACAGTGTCCTATGGTAGCAGGAAGCAGACCAAGACCTACTTTACGGATGATACTGGGATGGCCTCTTTCACCTTAGAGACATCAGCATGGGACAACAGCAGTAAAGTTCTGCTACAGGTTAAGCCAAATATTTACATTGGATTTGGCCAGCACTAAGCAATGCATCTCTCAGACCTATAGTCTATGTCATTGTCTTGGTATAGCCAGGGAGATAGAGGCAAGGAACAGTGAAGTGACAGATCTAGGGCAAGAGGAACAGTCCCTAGCAGAGCCAGCGTTCTGGCCCCTGGTGCCGCACAGTCCCTGAGCAGTCAGGAGACATGATGAGAGATGGGGCAGTGGACAGAGGCCCCATGAAGTTGTGACTGAGGTCTACCAACATAGCATCTCCGTCTGAGGTGAAAAGAGCTTTGTGGGACTGGGCAGGGACAAGAGAGCAAAGGAAGAACCCCCACTTGGTATAGAACAGGAAGACAGGAAAGGAGCTAGGGAAGAAGCATCTGAAAATACATGTGGAGAAGAAAACATCAGTGACCAGGTTGCATTATGTTTCCTCTTAGCATAAGAGCTAGGAGAAGCCTGGGATATGAGAGGCAGAAAACCTAGGAGAGAAAGAAAGTAGGCTAGTAAGGAATCAGTTGCTGCAAACCAGTCTGGAGCAGAGCAGGTAACCATGATGTAAGGAGCTAAATAGGGATGCCACTGACATGGAATTGACAGAGAAAAGCTTGCATCTGCTTTCCCATGAACAAGGAAGGAAGGCTCTCTTGTCTGGTTGTAGGGGTAGGTTTCTAATACCTGTCCTATCTAAAATTCAAGGTCAAGACATTTCGAGGCAAGCCCTGTCTCTTTATCAGAGTGCATGTAGTACCTTAGATGATGGATCTTGGCCTTGCTGGAAGTCCACAAGACGTTAATATCATAGTCTCAGTGCAGATAAGTCAAAGATAAGCAAGGCTATTGATCTTCAGTTGTCCCCTGCCACATCTACCCTATGGATCAGGGAAAGTGCTGAAAGAAATACAGCGTGTGAGTGGAGTAACACCGAACAGTTAAATACATTATCAGGGCAGATCCATGCTGAAACTTTCCACACACACACCAGACAGAAGCAAAGGGTTCAGTGGTTTGATCCAGGGACTAATAAGCTACTCTACACAGTCCAACAACCTGGCTTGCTCCCAGGGTAGCAGCAGCATTGCAAAAATTCAGGCTCTAGCCCAAGCCCTAGTAGTATACAGCTCCCTGCCTCCTGTTTAGGTGCTAGTTATCCCAGAGCGTGGTGGAGCGGGCAATGCCAGGCTCCACAGAAAGGGGCTGACTGAGCTTGGCTTAGGTGGAAATAGACACCTTCCCCTGGGAGCGTTCAGAGCCCACTGTCCGGTCAGTCTTTTGGCATGGGGAGAGCTGTAAGAAATCTTCAGACACCGAGCCACTTTTTCTGTGCCACAGGCAAAGACCCAGCCGGAGGATGTAAGCAGTCAAAATGTGAGAGTGTCTTACGGCACAGCATCCCTCACACTGAGGGCCTTCTACTCATCCAGCCGCAGCTCCGTGAGGATCCAGCCAGTGCAGGCAATGCTGCCCTGTGGGGATGTGCAGCAGGTCACCGTGCACTATCGCATCCTAGCCACGGAGCTGAGGGACGGAGCTGCCAGAGCAGACTTCTACCACCTGGTGAGTGCAGGGCAGCACCAGCAATGAGGTCAGCTTTGTGACGGGTCTGTGTCAGCACAGGGCCCTTCGCTGGCCCAGAGACATGGAGTAGAGGCACTTTCAACCCTTTGCTCTCTTCATTACCCTTTAGGTTTTGGCCAGAGGATCCCTTGTGCATCACGGCCAAACAACAGTACTTCTTGCTCCACCATTGGGTAAGAGCATCTAAATACCAGGAACAGATTAAGGACCCAAGAGGAAAGCCCTTCCAGCCTAAATGGGGAAAGAGAGAAAGGAGATCTGAGACCAAAAAGAAACAACAGAGCTGGCACAAAAATCAAGAGGAAATGGCAAATATGCTATCTTTCTTCTGCCTTTTAATCCACCCCCCCATTTTTTTTCCTGATCAAATGATGAAATTGTCAGAGTTTGTCTGCCAAGCAGGAATTATCAGAGAACTCCAAGAAAACTCACAGAATCTTTATGCTGGACTCAACTGGAAAGTGCACACTGTTGCCAAGATCCCTCATGATGTAAGGTCACTGCTACAAAATGGCACTAACCTATTGAAGACATCATAGTGGTAGGTAGGTCTTCATAGCTCAACTGACTCTCCTCTTGGGATGTTGAGAGGCCATAACTGTATCCTAAGTGCTGGACAGGTCTTGTATTTACAGCCGTTCACGAACAAGAATGCAGTGTACAGTGTTGGGAATTTTTACCCTTTCTTCTTTTTGAGGGATATAACTTGTACTGCCAACTGCTTCAGCAATCACAGGCTTAAATTTCTGCGTGACTGCAACTAGGGCGCTTCAGTATTAAAGTTAACATCATACACCAGCAGCGCACAGTATTAATCTGAAGCACAGTGTCAAAACACTTTTCAGACATTTCCCTCTTTTGGGGGTAATTCTGCAGCAAGCACGAGTATTAAAAGTATAAAATGAAATAGGTGTTTGTAGGAAGAGGCACACTATTGGTCTTACATGGCATGCTTTTCTCACTGAACTCTTCAAATATTTTCAGAGTATGTAGTAGGGTGAGTTCAAAATTGATGGTTAACACCTTAAACTGTGAAACTTACTGACATGGGATGTCATGGAAACACTCAGTTTTCATGGGTTCAGAGAAATGGCACATTCTGGCTTTAAATGCCAAAACCAGTTTGGAGCTAAACAAAGTATCTGAACGGCCACTTGCTGAGATCAGAAGAATTGTACCTGGAAAAGTAAATCCCGTATGCGTACTCTAGTGTTATATTTTACTGAGCATCTCTTCCTACCCATTGCCAGAAACTGGATACCGTGTTAGGGACATCTCTGGCCTGACTGAAGAAGGCAATTCTCACAGGCTAAAGGAGCAGGGACAAAAGCAGCAGTGGGCAAAGGGTATGGTCAGCTGTCTGTTGTTTTGGGCATTTCTGATTTAAACATAGCTTGCTTTTTTCAGGAAGGCTTTATATATATTTTTTTTTTAAATCTACTGGATTTATTGAATTTTCATCTTCATTTAATAACATCTTATATTTTTTACCTTGATACCATGCAACAGATTAATTAATCTTGTGCTCATCAGTCTTCTGAATAAAGTCAAACCCTGCTTAATCCTGCATAGGTAGGTTTTTCTGAGCTGTACCTGTGGCCTCCCGCATGGCAGCACTATAGCCAGCATGCCACTAGAGGGGCTTTGCTCCCCGGGTGTGAATTACATTACAAAGTTATAAAAAACAGTATTTCATGGTTGTGTCTCACAGTATGACAGACATTGTCTCAACTTCTTTAGGCTCCAGTGGAATTAAATGCTGTCATTGCTTTGATCAGATTTATTTATTTTCACTAATGCTTATTTGCCTCAAGTTGGTAAGAAGACAGGCATGTTTTGATGAAAGGGAGTACATTCATATTTAATTATCAGTGGAGAAATATTTTAAAACTGAGAAAAGGAAGTAATATCATTTATCAAAAACTAACTTTTCCATCATTAATGGTCAGCATAGGCAAACAAATCTCTTCCTCATTTTAAATTCTGCATTTGCTGGTGAGTTTCAGATGTTCAGTTGCTTCCATATTTTATTTTAAAAAGTATAAATTATAGAAGTAGAGTTGTCACATTTAATTTCTACTTCTTGTCATGTTTCAGTTTTATGTAGGTTTTTCTGGAAGACTAATTCAGCTGAAAATAAAACAAATCCATTGGTAATTTAGTGTCCCGGCTTGCAGCGTTGTTGTGCTCTGTTTTGTATTTCTAATCTAATGTTTCATAAATAATTTATGAAAATAATTAAAGTTTCTGTGTTTGGCAAAACAGCTTTTTCATACTTGGTAAACTATTATAGTTGGATAGTTTTGCCAGAGTTTTTCCCCTCCTTCCCCTTCAGAGAACATATGCACATGTTGCATATTAATAATAAAGTATCAGACTTCACCACTTACTGCTTTAAAAGGTGTATTTACATTAAGCTCTGAACCTGATTTCTGTTTATGCTGAAGCTAGTTCAAAGAATCTCGTTATGTAGGAATTAGAGTGAACATGAAAATGAAATGCACGTACTTTTCCTGAAGCAGAAAATGGAAGAATTGGCTACGACAGACTTAGGTTTTTAAGTACGAGAAAAAGACGTTATGGCAACCTTGACAGTATTCAGCTGTATATGGGAAAGGGACAAAAAGTCTGTGTGTATGTCATGGGAATGGAGATAAACGTTTTGAAGAGGGCTAGCATGGGAAAAGAGATGTTTGAAATGAACAGAGGGGTAGCCCAGGAGTCTTTTATGTATGTGTGGGTTTCAAGGGTTACAGAGTCACCGCAGTGTTTTCCAGTGACTTCAGCCCTGGGTTATCTTCTTCCTGGGAGCAGGCAGGAGAGAATACAATGAGCTCACACACTTTTTAATGCCTGATGCTGCGATCCTTTGCTTGCCTGAGTCATCCCACTGATTGCAATGGGACTGCTCCTCTGTGTAGGACTTCTTGTAGGTAGGTTGGTATGACCAAGGGTTTATGGGTTTGAGCTTAGTGTAGGCTTTGCAAAGGACGCTATTTGCCTTTGTAGTAGCTGCATGATTGGCATTTTCTTTGAATGTGGCCCATCACCTTTCTCCTTTCACACAATACAGCTTGTTTTGGGCAAAAAGTTGCTGTTTAATCAGCATTGTTAAATGTGAGGGAGAGCACAACTGGTACATATACTGTATTCACATGCATTTTGAAAAATCCTAGTTTTATGCTGGCATAAATCTGAAACAGTTGTAACTGCTGTTTTAGCTGTATTCTAGTGTTGCTGGGAATAGCATTTGACCGTGTCTCAGGGGTAGCAGAGGTAGTTCAGTGCGCTAAGTTTCTGCACCTTTCACTGGCACTCACCTAACAAAGTTCAAGTTGAGGGCGAGTGTCAGGAGAAGTATGTGGATGAAGCGGCTAAGGTCTTAATGTAATAAAATAATTGTCAAGTAGGGAGGGGATTCAGATTATTTCTCAGTGATTCATGCTGGTAAATCACACTGAAAATGGTGGTAATTATAAATCCTGCCTGGTGGTTGTAGATACCTTGTTCTCCGCTCCCCCTGCTGTCCCTCCAGTTGCCCCTCTTCCTTTAGCCTTTTCCTCACGTTCAAAATGTGATTGCAGCCTGAATTGGCTTGTGTTTTCTTTATGGGAGGCAGGATCAGATCTGGGGAGGGGGGCAAGAGAAATAAAGTGAAAGAAGGGATTATGTGTGGTTATAAGTGCACCATAGGTTTAAACAGAAACCTTACTACTCGATTGGAGTCAAGATGGATTTAATCATTTTATGGTAATTGCTGCTTTTATAGATGTACCTGTGCAGACGCCACTAAAAAGTGAGAACAGTGTGTTGCATTTAAGTTTATGATTTTTGTTTGGCATTAAGTTGGAAGGTAAAGGTTGTAGAAGGGTGAGAGAAAATAGAAGAGGGTAACAGGGGAAAAAAAAATGTTCAGTCCCAGCATTTTAGGCTGCATGGTGTAGAAGGCTCCCTTTTAACCTTCTTGTTGTATTGGGGAATTTTAAGGAATGGGATTTTTACTGATGCTAAACAAAAACTATAAATAAGAGACTTCAACTAGCCACAACAGAGGAGGAATATTCAATAGCTGTAGGCAATAGTACTCAAGTTTAACAAAAATATATTCGGTGCTTGTGACCATCTTAATACATATATTTTCATGTCTTAAAAAGCTACTGTTTTCTTTTCTAGTTCACCTCGATCACCAGAACAAACTCCACAAGAGATGGTAAGTGGTCTTTATGGATTTCTATGTGATAACTTAGTCACATTTTATATACAAAATATGTATAAACACTTTTATTGAACTGTCAGTGCAGACATGTAAAAATCAGATGTGAAAGTAGCTAAATCGCTTTGAAAACAGAATTCACATTACAACAGTGAATGATTTGTCTACTCCTGGGAAGACTCCAGAGACATAACAGGAAAATAACAGAGGACTCTGATCATTTGCCTTAGATTTATAGCTTTTGTTTCCTTGAGGAAATCTCATTTCCATTTATTCCACAGCTGAAAAAGCACTGACATAGAACTAAGTTAAACTTTAAAGTGTTCCTTTCCCTTTTCCACCCCAATGTAAAACATTTCTGTATTTCTTTTTTAACAGATGTATTTTTTAAATTCAAATGTAAAATGGGTTTTCAAGGGTCACTTTCAACAAAAAAGCCACAAAAAGTAGTTGGACAGGCACCAGCATCACAGTTCTGTCTACATGAACTGGCTTTTTGTCTCTTCCTTTCCCCTAAATTAACAACTGGTGCTAGTCAGCTAGACAAATCAGCCAGCTGGATTCCAGAGTTTTCAGTGAAGTCATGAAGGCCCTTTTTAGAAACATTTTAGAAGAACTGGAGATAATTTTTGAGCTTTAAAAGAATATGTTGTCTACTTTGGAAATACATAGAATGTAGGAGATACCTGCTTTTGTCAAGCTTCATGATGTTTCAAAACTGGATTTTTAAGTAGTGGAAAAAATAGATTGGCCCAAAGACCACCCCCTTTGCCTAATGAGTTTGAGTGCCCACCCAAAGAGGGGCAAGGGTGATAAAAGGACACAAACTGAAGTCCCATGAGTGCAAGCCCACCAGAACTGGATGCCTCAGCTGACTGAACCAACGCTGGACCCAGGACCAGTGAAATCTTTCCCTTATCTCTCTTTCACTCTCTCTGTATCTTGTTTCTCTTTCTTTTTCCTTTTCCATAGTCCCGACACATCATCCCTTTAGACATAAACCGTTGACCAAGTCTGGGACTAGGAGAGGATCCAGCTGCCCCTGGGCTCTTCTGAGAGGGAGTCTAGAAGGCAAGGGGGTCTGCTCTGAACCTCATGATTCAACGGGAGGGCTCTCCTTATTGTCTTCCCTGAACTGATTCCCAAATAAGCAAGGCCTGTAGTATATGGTGATGTAGGGTTAGCATGTGTTACACAGTTTACTGACATAGTTTCATGCCAATTTTTTGTTGTGAGCATACCAGTTCTGGTGGTGAGCGTGCCGATTCTTGTTGTGAGCAAATAAAAATTGAGTTTTGTGAGTTAAAGGATCCCTGGTGTCGTTTCACCTTAATCCTGACCTGGGAATCGGCAAACCTGAGTCATTGTCCTGAGAAACTGGGACGTGACAGTAAAGGATTAACAGATTAGCAGATGTCAAGTGCAAAATAAATCATTGCCATGAACATGACTTATTGCTCTTGGAAACTGTAAAGCTATTTCAAAATTGGACTGGTCATATCTGCTTTACAGCATTTTACTGATCCTTAAAGATGGACAAAATGCTGTACTTCTGAACACAATTTTCATACCTTTCTTACTGTTAAAATTACAGATTACAGATTCAATAGAGGAAATAACCTTTACATTTCAGATTTCCTTAACATATGAAAAATAACTTTGTCCAGAACTGCATTTAAATCTATAATAGAAATGCCTGAATTAAAGAAATACATGAACAGAAAACCAAAAGATTGTCTCATTTTCATTTTAAAGCACTTTTTACTTAAAGTATTCAGCAGACTGTCAATATCTTGGCTGATCCAAGAAGCCCCACTGATCCTGACCAGAACTATATGCACCTTGCCCTCACCATCTTTTTGCTGAACTGGAAGTGTTCTGGTTCACATATAGCATGCCACTTACTCTTCCCCCCAATTTTGTGCTGGTGTGAGGTTTCCCACCTTTAGCAGAGAAAATCTTTTTAAAACGGTGTAATAAAAGGAGTGGGGAAAGTTGCTGCCATTCACTGCAAACATTTAATCTTTTTAATCAATGTGTCCTCTGCACTCTAAGCTGAAAAGCATCCATGTGAAGATCTACTGCAGTAAGCATGTAGGTGCAAAGCAAAAAACATCAATGCAGAAAATATTCTCCCTGGGAACACTTTGTTGTGTGAGTCACATATCAAGAGAGGTACTGTGTTACAGATAACCTCCTCCAACTACTTAGAATCATGCCGGCAGCTGTCCCTTTCCAACAGTCAACTCACTAATCTCTATGGCAGCTCCAGCAATGCCTTGCCTGGGAAAAACACAAGTATTTTTGCATTTTACCTGGAGTTTGACCTGTAGAGTTGGTAGTTTTTCCATGGAAATGTTGTAATTGCTTCTCTCAATTTTTGTCAGGTTTTGTTTAATTTTTAATAACTTATTCCCCAATGTTTGTTTTTTTCCTCTTCTTGTAAGGGCATTGCTTAGGCCCAAGTAGAATAGGTATAAACCACACAGAATAGGTATAGGTAAAATCAGGTACAACCCAACAGAGAAACAGCGCCACCAGTGACCCACATACAAGTTTTGTAACTGTTCTCATTTAGTGGATTTACCTTTAGAAATGAATAAAAAATTGCCTTCCCCAATTACATTTGACTCAATTTTCTGATTCAGTAAGACATTCCTAGATTCATTTATCAACAGCTGGAGTGGTAGATGCTCATCAGGCTCTGGAAAGTAAACTGTGAGAGCACTGAAAGGTCAAGGAACATGTTTAGCTTAATTTCAAAGCTACCTGAGAGCTACCTGAATTCTTTTCTAGAGTTGTGTTTCATATTTTCTTGGAAGCAGCCGAAAGGAAATAAGAGCAAGAGAAAAATAGCAGAGGAGTAAATAAAAGTTACAGTGGGCAAAGCTGAATACAGGAAAACTATAAAAACCAAACCAGTTGAGAGTATGTAAGTAAAAGGTAAAATACAAGTAGCTACAATATTCTGAAATGAATATGACTTCTATTCATACCAGCCTATCATTCCACTGAAGAAAATTTTTGGCTTTTAGTTCTGTTGTAAAGGGCAGACTGCATCTTAGAAATACATCTTGCAATTTGGTTCACTTTGCAGCTTTGAGTGAAAGGGAGAACACTTAAAACTCAGACAAATGAAATACAAATGAATCTGATTTCCAAATGAACAGCTGGAGATGTTCAGAAGTAGGAAATAACATGCTACCTTCATTCTTTCACTGACACATGCTTCACTTTGCCCAGATGAAATTCTCTCAAGGGTAAGAGACTCCTGTAACAGGAAATTTCCCTCGGTACAAAGGTAATGTGCTCTATTTATTAAGATTACCAGCCAACTCTTTAAAACACAAGCTTACACAAATGTAAATTTCATTTTCAAGGGAATTAAGGATTGAAATGGTCATTCATATTGTAGGTCTGTGGACCACTCAGTTTGGCATTGCCAAGTGCTAGCAACGGGCCTCAGTCTTTATAAAAAAATTTAAACACATCAGGACTTAGGACTTGTTAAGCTGTGTCTTAAAGTTAATGTATCTTAATTTACTGTACCTGTAAAAATACCTAAGAAACACAGATCATACCCGCAAGCTGCTTAAAGATCTGATGATTATTGTTTAGCTTGCCCTACCTGTAACACCACAATTACTGGCAGTAAATTGGCTACTGCTTATCCTCTGTTTCTGAGCGTTAGTTACATTATTTCTTTTTTTTTCTGTTGCATTTTGTTTAGCTTTATGTAGCTGCATGGTTCCCCCCCTAAAAGGAAATCATAGCATCTACAGAGAAGGATTAAAAACTCTAAGTATCTAACCCTGGGGGGAAGAAACCCTCACCCTCAACTTTGTGCTCCTGGCAAAGAACTCAACTCAATGGAGCAATGCATAGGGAGAGTGAGCATAACACCAGAGAAACGGGTAGATAAAAGGATGCTGGCTTACGACTATTTTAATTGCATCATTAGTAAGAACTAGGAATAATTAGCAAATTTGCATAAGTGTAAATGCAATTTAAATTGCAATAAACTGATTGTGGCATTTTGATTAGGCAATTAAAACATTAGATTAACAATACATTCTAATTCTTGGATACAAAGGTGTGCTCTTTTGTTTTCCGTGACTAAATTGTGTATAACAGTCCACTTACGTTACGCTTTTGGAAGGATCTCACTGAATGAGAGAAAATCAAAAATACTTCAGTTTCCTTTGAACATATCTTAGTGACTTTTCATAATCTCTTGTTTCAATAACCCTACTGTGTGTTTTTCTTGAGCGATGACTCTAGCAAAACTCTGCAGAATACTTTGAAAGCAACAAAGTCAGCAAGGCAGTATTTCATCTATTCGTCAATGTCAATATTATTTTTACTTTTAAGACCCTTTGCAGCCTCGGAACACCAGAGCTGTTTCATCAGACAATGGTTTACCAGGGGACT